>CM041051.1:3745397-4123850 GCA_023078785.2 Hyles euphorbiae | reverse complement strand
CGCAGCTGGAAATGAAAAAAAGAAGTATTTATGAAGTCCATTAAAATGCCATATTAGATTTAATTACTTTTTTCCGCTACCACCCGGTTCATAAGGCTGTTTTTGCCAGAGAAGAACGGGCAAGAAACTAGCGTTGCCCTTTTCCAAAATAAGTTTACAATACAGTGATTATACAGGATTTGCAATTCAGAGCAGTTCATAAATAATTTATAATAATGAATAATTGATAAATTGCTGTACAAAATAATATCAACACGAATGAAGATTTCTTCTTCTTGTAGTGCCTCTCTAACTAGCAAAGGTTAGTATTCTAAGCTGAATAGCTTAGCATGCTGTGAAGTGAAGTTACTGGAATAGAAATTAAAAATTTATGAAGCGAAAAATGTGTGAACAACGAATGTCGCAATATAGTTTTCTTGTCAAAAATATTTTTTTATTCAGTGATATATTGAACTACCAATTCCTAAAAGCGGTTTTCACTAGAGAAATATGGACAAGAAACTCTAGTGTTGCTATTTTCAAAACCAGTTTTCAATTTAGTCATTAATAAAAAGGTTAAACGTTGATTGAAAACAGAGCACTCATTGATAAGTTTGTCATAAAGATTACTTTATAATATTTTACCCTTCAGTAATTATAATTCGAGAAACATTAGTAGCTGGTGGATGTCTGTAATTTTTTTCAGAAAAAGAACTTTAACGCCAGTGGGACTATCCAATGTCGTATGTAGCGGTCACACTATAAGAGATGTTTTTCTTACTGCGATGCGATGCGAGACGAGAGCCCATTCGTCTGGTCGTAAGCGATACGACCGCTCATGAAAAGTAGCAAAACCAATCAACACCTTGAAATTACATATCAATACTTGGCATTCCACTGCTCTCGCCATCCTGAAACATAAGGAGTTAAGTCTCAATATGTCCAGTATTTACTCTAACTACAATCCTTTAAACAAAAACAACAGTGCATTTACACTACTGTTTGGCCAGATTAATAGACATTGCGGTCATTTCACATCTCCTTCAATACGACAAACAGTTAACACACACGGTTTGACAGCCTCATTACCAATGAAACTCGACAGACGTGACTACACGAAGTTAAGTATATCGGTGTCTACTCATTTGTAATCACGTTAGCCAACTTATGAGTTCGACCTCGCTCTAACTTCGCAGGACGTGATATGTACAGAAATAATGGAATTTGCACACTTCATAAAAGGAAACTATGTGGATACATCATGTCTAAGGTCAAAAGATGAGTGTTCATTTTGGAATATGTGATTTGAAGGTTGTAAAGAATGGTACATATTTTGTACCATACACTTTATTCTCGTTCATTTACTTCTGATTCTAAGGTAAAATACGAATTTTGGATAATGGTAAAAGAAACAAATCGTTTTCTACCCCCAACAAGCAGACGCGAAAGACATTGAGTTATTTAATACCTGGTTCATAAAGCCAATTGTAGATTATTTCTTTACTATCATAAAATCATCTTTTTTTGTCTACTGGAACAGGAAATTCACAGCTGAGTAAAGGACTATCACAAAGATTTCCAGAGTGACCTGCATATTTATGACAAAAAAAACTTCTAAAAACAGTGATATTTTGTTCTTTTTTATAGGTACGAATGGCGTGACAAGCATGCCGTTCGCCTGATGGTACGCGATAAGACTGCTCATGAACAGTAATAAAACCAAACAACACCTTTAAAATTACAAAGCATAGTTTGGCATTCCACTGCGCTCGCCATCTTGAAACAGATGTTGAGTCTCAATACGTCCAGTAGTTATAAGCGCTAGGCGGCCTCTCACACATAAGAGACCTGCCACCAGTAAAACAAAACATCAACATTTCATTTTCCAATATGTACTAAATAATAAACGGTTCCAACAATTTTGCTCCGTAATTTCGTCCAGATCGTAGCATTCGTTTCGCTCATATATTTTTCCGATACCCGTTTCCCAAAATAGCAAGTCGGCGAAAGATAATATTGGGTCTGACTCACAAAAAACTGCCATTTTCAATTCATATCGCTTTGATCGCATCGGCATTGATGCCCAAATGTAGACTATTGAGGTAGGTAGGTTGTTCTTTTAGGTATAAATATTACGAAAGGATTGAATAAAATGAGCAAAGATATGCTTATTAAAATAAATGGTATGCCTTTTATAAAATAACAAACTCGTCTCTTCGTTAAAATAGATAAATGAGAATACCCTAATGTTTTAAATTATATATTTAGACTATTATATGATGATCGTACTTGGTAAGTATAATGAAAATTTCGTTTCTAAGACAAACTCGTTTATAACTTGCTACCTAAAGTATACAAAAGAAATACACGACCTAACTCCAACTATTACGCTGAGTTGCTATAATTAAAATAACTTGCTTAAGTAAGTTCCAGACTGTTATTATAACTACACTGAAATCTATATTTAGTGTCTACCCTAACCTACCTTATAACTTACACCAGTTCAAAAATGGATGCAAACTAAACCATCCAAATATAAACAAAATCACAGGAAACGCAATACGTATACGTCTCCAAAGTATACGAAAATAAACGTCTTGAATGAAAGCCAGTTGTACCAGTGAGATTGAATTTTAAAGTAATTTAACACGTTCAGTGATTGTTCGTGATCGTTGGGAACAACACTTGAACGGCTGAGGAAGCCGGAGTAAATTTTCCACCCTAGCCCGACGCCTACCTAGCATTACGTCACGGTTCGACACAGATCTATCACCACTGGAAGTAAATTATTAAGGATTTAGTACAATTTGTGAAGGTTTTAGAAATTATTTAAAATTAATCAAGGCCTGTTTTAATTGTTGGTGGAGATGACGCTTCGTTTTATGTCTTTGAGAAGAATTCAAATCTTAAGGTTGACCTGATTGGTTTGTGTAAATGATGGATTGTAAAATCGGCTTTTTAATGTCTTTTAAGTCCTCAAATTCAATTTATTTTTAGTAGGTAGGTGTCGCTGAATACTGATCACCTCGGAAAAAGCAAATTGAAAATATGTGTACTTGAGGGAGACCTATATCAGCAGTGCAATTCCTGTGACTGATGAGAGAAAAGAAAGAGACAGAGAGAGGTAGTTGTTAAATGATAAGCTACTCAAAATCTAATCTATAAATTTTTATTCTACTGGAAAATCTTACTATCCATAATTCCACCGTAACCTTTTATTTGCCCATTTAATTGAAGATCATCTAATATTTCTTCTACATCATTTAAATCAATTCCAAGTATTATTGATTTTACAATCTATTTGCTGTTACCGGACATTTATCTAAACATAGTTATTTGCTGTCGCTATTTTAAACTATTCTACGTATTGGCCACGGTCAGTTCAATGTTACTCTGATAGAAGGTTGTTGATCTTTGTCATGCTATAACTAATTTGAAAACTTAATATTTTTAGATTTAGATTTGATTACTGTGTATAAAAGTGTTCATGAATCGTTAGTGCTAAACTGGGATGTATTGTATATTTTCAGATTTCTGTATGTAATATGGATAAAATTTTAATAAATTCTGACACTTTTCACCTCCATTTTTATTTCTTTGACAATTCATTGCATGCAGACGATTGTTTTGAAGTCACACTAATTTATTTTCTGGAACATTAAACCTCAACAAAAATCTTTAAATTAGATTGGTATAATTAGGTAAAAAATAGAGATAGGTCATACAAGAAACTGAAGAATATTTATTATTAAAACACTCTATTGATAATGTATTCATATCGACTCGGTATTATCTGCCTGACTTTACCTCCCTCTCTTTCTTTCTTACTCTCTCTTTCCAGAGAATTACATTCTACCAAACTATGTAGACATTAAATTTCCTAGACATCCATAACCATCTACAACTATTTCCAATATTATCCATCCCACGGTTGTCTGGTAGAAATCGCTTTAAGCAATAAGACCGCCCATTGTATACCAAACATAACTTATCTTTAACCTCAGTACTGTAATTTGGTGTGCAATAAAGAATTATTGTATTGTATTTTACCTAGACTAGGCCTCATCCTCTTCCAGTGTCTATAATTCCTTGTCGAGGACGTCCTTACAAGGTCACCTCGTATCCCTTTACATTCCAGCGCTGCGAGCATTCAGAAACAATAACGGTACCACTTTACTAAATGAAAACAACGTGTGGCTAAACCGTGCGTCACTGAACCGGCGATTGATCGAAACCCTAGTTGATTGTGCTGGTGGGCGGAATATAGGATTCCAAATGGAATACATATGTTCAACTAGGAATTTATATGAAACAATAGTAGGAACTCAGTGCGTGGTGGCCTGTTGGTAAACGGACCAGACGCGGCTTCCAACATGTTCACGGTGGTCGCGGGTTCAAATCCCAGGGCACACCTCTGACTTTTCGGAGTCATGTGTGTATTGATAGTCAATCACCACGCACTAAAACGGTGAAGGAAAACATCGTGAGGAAACCTGCATACCATAGCGATTTTTAAGAGTTTCTATGTTATGTAAGTCCACCAACCCGCATTAGGCCAGCGTGGTGGACTATACGGCCTAACCACTCTCAATCGTACTCTCGATTGTAGAGTAGGCCCGTGCCCTGCAGTGGGACGTATATGGGCTGATACGATACGATACGAATAGTAGGAACTCGATTTCACATACTAGCTAGGCAAAGACATCACGAACATTTCACATTACAGAAAACAAGTCTTGCAATTGTTATGTACCCCTAATAAATGATAAACTTAATTAATTACTTTCTCCATTATGTTATATTATTTCCCCATAATGTTATATTCAATTTGATCACTTTTAAAATTACATTATTATTTATTACTTAATTTAAATTTAAATTCATTACTTAATGTCAAATTCAGTCTTAATTATTTTTAATATATTTTGTTATAGTATAATTATTTAAATTTGCATGCTGTCGTCTCCTATAAATGAAGATCACGTCGAAATGTAAACCACAACAATGCTATACCATTGTCTTCATTATATGTCGTGTATCCTTCGTTGGAGGTCCTCAATTTAAAAAATAAATAAATGAATAAAGCTACACCTGAAGTGGAAACGTGTGTTATATCGACTGGAAACAAAGAATTATACAGGGTATATCAAGACTGCTACCGAAAATGAAGCCGGGTGGTAGTTTTAGTGACCACAAACACAATGAAAATAAAAGCTATCCGCCTTGATATATCTTCCAATTTGAGACTGTATTGCTGTTACTATGCTGAGGACTCATGGAGATTATTTGGAACGCTTTTAAACCAAACCAGTCTGATGGAAAGTAGCCACCACAAAACCGGGAACTTCCATAATACCTGAGCCATATAATGCAAGGTAAGGGATAGAACGAGATGATAGCTCTGGAATGAACTACATACATATGTAGGCATTTTCCGAGTGCTGTAATAGTTTGACATGAACTTTATTCAAACGGAGTATTTACTCATTAGGCAGCGGTTTGATTGTCTACGGCAATCCCAAAGACTATGAGCAGTAATGTTAGCTTATCTTAGCTAGTCCGCCTTGACTGACAACAGAAATATTTTATTTACGACTTATTATTTAAAATATTACCTTTTACACCTTTGGTATTGCAGACACCTATAGTCTACTGTAACTGCTTACAATAAGGCGGGCCGTAAGACTGTGTGTGTAGTTAAGAAAAATAAAATTAAATTACTGGTTGCCTTCCGGATAGTAATAGATGCCGATACTTTAGCAAAATAAATATAAAATAATATTCTTACTCGACAATCATAAAGTACATTACTTTCGCCAATAAAAGAAAGTTTCTTAAGATAACATAATCCTTTCGATCTAAATTCTTTACCCAATTCGGTAACATCTAGATAAATAACAGTTACAAAGAAGTACGCACAAATCGATACTATGACAAAGAGTTTCCGAGAACATTCAATGTCGAATGAAGGGAAAATCGATCGCGCTAATGCTTTCTCTGAAAAAACGTCGGTATTATCCAGGGAATGTTTCAAAGAACATAGCAAGCCTTAAGAATTTAAAACGAGTTTTAAAGTCATTAGTGATTCTTTTATTCATTTGTGTCAATTTGCATCTCAAAAAGATCAAAATGTATTACGACGTCGATTGTGGATTTTATAAATGAAATAAAAATTTAAATGTTGTCGCCGAAGTTCATAACACTGTATTTGTGTTGCTATACATGATTTTACGTGTTATGAATATTTGAATCCTGCAACATTGAAGAAAAAAGACAGTTGGCGGTTGTCAGAAGAAAAACAAGGGAGAGTTCGAGAGCTCTTGGAATTGCTGCACGGACTTTCATATCTTCAAGGAAGACTTTATTGATAAGTTCGGTAATGTAGATCTGGGTTTTGTGAGTAATTTCGTATGTTTAATGCTAATTTTGATGTACGATGTTTGCTGATTAATAATTGGAATTACTGTATCCATGGCAACATGTAACAATGAGGTTCTAAGTTTGTAATATGTATGTTTCAATGACTAAAATGTGTTAATTTATTTTATATCAGAAGTGGTCCAAGAACTGCCTGCAGCCATGCCGCGAGGTCGCAAGCGAACCAGAAAGAATAAAAGGCGAGATGTTTCATCGTCTAGTTCTTCCTCTACAAGTTCGTCTTCTTCTGGGTCGACAAAGGAAAATCGTCGTCGACGTCACCGATATACAAAGAAATCAACGGTAGTGAGTCAAGGTTCCATTGTCTCATCTGTGATTCCGGAGTTTGATCCTTTATGTGATAATGTCGATATGTGGGTTAGAGTGGTGGAAGCAAACGCTCGCGCATTTGGTTGGTCCGACGAAATGACGAAATTTCAAGCATTACAGAAGCTGAGAAAGACAGCTCAAGATTGGTATGATTCCTTGCAAAAGACAGAAACTCGTTGGACTACGTGGAAATGGCGGCAGTGGCGGGATAGGTTATCGGATACGTTTCAGGTAAAAAGAAATGCCTATGTTTTGTTGAAAGAGTTGCTTGATTCTAGACCATACGAAGGGCAGTCATTGTACGAATTTTATTTTCAACAAAAGTGTCGTATTGACAAATTGTCGTTATTATTTTCCGAACAGGATATAGTTTCCATTATTGTAGGTACAATAGGCGAGAAAAACTTGTCTGTTGTGGCGGAGTCGGGAAGTTTTAAATATTGTGATGAATTAGTTTCTTTTTTGCATGGAAAAATTTATGAATGTGGAAAGGATAAGAAAACTGCTAGTTTCAAATCCAATCATATATTGTCAAAACAGGTAAATCAATCTCAAAATCTATCTATTGATTATAATATGAGAAATATTCCAAGCACAAGTAATAATGCTGTGGATTTGAAAAATAAAATAAGTACTATACTTTGTTTTCGTTGTGGTGAGTCTGGACATAAGAGAAGGGAGTGTAACATAAAGGGTAGTATTCAATGTAACTTCTGTAATAAGCCGGGTCATTTAGAACTCGCTTGCATGAGCAAAAATAAAGCCAAGCCGGAGAGAGATGTTGAAGTTAAGCTGATCAGGTCACCAGAATAAAAAAAAAGTTTTTTAAAGATATCCTTATAAATGATTTTAAATGTCATGCATTCATTGATATGGGCAGTGATTGTTCATTAATTATTTCTGAAGTTGCTGAAAAATATATGTTAAATCCGTATAAATTATTATGCCCTGTATCTTTGTCAGGTTTTACGAATAGTCATAAGATGATTGTAGAAAATGCGGTATCTGTAAAAGTGAGAATTGATGAATGTGAATTACCAATAATAATGTATGTTGCCGATGAGCTATCAGGTTGTGAAGTACTGATAGGTAGGAATATTACAGAAAATGGAAATATAATGTACAGTCGTATAGGTGATTCGTTAATATTTAAAAATTTAAGCGATGTAACTGAGTTGATGATTGCTAGTATCGATGATAGCGAAATTATTAGGGATAATCTGGTTACGGATATTTTGATAAAATATTCAAAGTGTTTTTCCAATATTAATTAATTACTTTAGGAAATTTATTAGAGATTGTGCCATTATTTGTCGTCCACTCACAGATCTTTTAAAGAAAGATAAAACTTGGAGATGGGACAAGGAGCACACGTCTGCCTTCTCTAAATTAAAAACTATTTTAACCAGCGACGCGGTCCTGATGATATTTGACCCAAAATTGCCAATTAATTTGTATACGGACGCAAGTCGTGATGGTTTGAGATGTATCTTAATGCAAGTTACTGCATCCGGAGAGAGGCCCATTTATTAGGTTCAGTGTTCAATATTATAATAGACTGCAATGCGGTTCGCCATGCCCTAAATAAACAAGATATTGTTCCTCGCATTAGCAGATGGGTTTTACAAACTCAAGAATTTAGTTTTGAAGTTATTCATAGACCAGGTACTCAAATGCAGCATGTGGATGCTTTAAGCCGGAACCCAGCTACTAAAGCGGACAATGATAATATTCAAGTTGTTAATGTTATGTCAATTTCTGAAAGTGACTGGTTGCTATCAGTACAGCTGCAAGATCCAAGTATTTGTTGTATTAGGGACATTCTATAGTCAGGACAGGCCGAATCCAACAAGCAAATATTTAATAATTATGAGTTATTAGGTAATAAAGTGTACAGGCGTACTGAATATGGTAGGCGTTGGGTAGTCCCAAGGCCGTGTATTTGGCAGGTGATCAGAGAAAATCACGATGATGTTGGCCATTTTGCGGTAGACAAAACTGTGGAGAGAATAAGATCTAAGTATTGGTTTCGTCGGTTAAAGAGAACAGTGACTAAATACATAACAAATTGCATGCACTGTATTTACTATAAGAATTTGCATGGTAATAAATCTGGTAAGCTATTCTCTATTCCTAAGTATGCCCGACCGTTTCACACGCTTCACGTGGATCATTTAGGACCGTTCGTTAAAATCACTCAACAAAACGCTTACTTGTTGGTAATAGTTGACTCTTTCACTAAATTCGTTTTTATTTCACCTGTAAGGAATACTAAAAGTAAATGTGTTGTAAATGAGTTAGCCAAAATATTTAAGGTTTTCGGGAATCCTATTAGAATCATTTGTGATGCGGGCACCTCTTTCACATCCAGTTTATTTACTTCGTTTTGTGAAGATAGGGGTATTAGGCGTCATATTATTGCCACGGCCGTTCCTCGTTCCAACGGGCAAGTTGAACGATACAACCAAACAATATTGGAATCATTGCGCACAATGGGTGCAAACAGCGAAAGTAATAAATAGGACCAACATATTTCTACAATACAACAAGGCATTAACAGTACTGTAAACAAGACTACAGCAGCTGTTCCTAGTGAGGTATTTTTTGGCTATCGCTTGAAGATGAATCATGAAAAAATTTTAAACCAAGATGAACCTGATGTAGATGTAACCGCATTAAGAGCAAAAGTTGATGCCAAAATCAAAGAAAATGCGGACAGACAAAAACATGCTATTGTTTATAATGTCAATGATTTAGTTGTCATCAAAATACCAAGCTATAGTAATGACGGCCAAAGCAAAAAGTTAATGCCCCAGTTTAAAGGGCCATTTCAGATTAAAGAATGTTTGGGAAAGGACAGATATTGCGTAGAGGATATGAGAGGAGCGGAGAGGTCCTCAAGGAGTTATAGTGGCGTTGCTTGCGTAAAGAATATGAAGCCATGGATTCGTGTTTCCAATGATAGCGAGTGACGGATGTTGTCGACATTTAGCACCATAAATTAAGTAAGGTTTATTCTTTGTATTGTTCTCAAACTTAATTTATGTTTATATTTGAAATGTAATAATTCGTTAGATATAAACATTAATATGTTTATTAATGTCTGGTGTATAAAGCTGTCAACACGGTTTCGCATCATGGCAAAGGTTGTAACAAGTGACACGTCATGGTTGAAAACGTGGTCACTTGGTAGAGTCAACATGGTGATATGCAACCACAGTGACCAAAGGTGCTGTTGGTTAAACCATGAGGTACGGACAAGTTGGCCGGTGATGGGATAACTTGCAATAATACCTGTATTGGCTTTACACATTGCTGCTGTCATGTTGTGATATCAGGTTGCGTCTTTGCTCATTGGTATTAATTGTGGGATATATGGTTACATCCTTACACCAATACTATTTGGGGTGAAGTTACGAATATACCAGTTTCTGTAGAAACATGTGTTAACATTTAATCTTTGTTGCAGCTGTATACACCAGACTAAAACATCATCCAGGGACGGATGTGTTTGCAGGAGGGCCGGATGTTGTCGCCGAAGTTCATAACACTGTATTTGTGTTGCTATACATGATTTTACGTGTTATGAATATTTGAATCCTGCAACATTGAAGAAAAAAGACAGTTGGCGGTTGTCAGAAGAAAAACAAGGGAGAGTTCGAGAGCTCTTGGAATTGCTGCACGGACTTTCATATCTTCAAGGAAGACTTTATTGATAAGTTCGGTAATGTAGATCTGGGTTTTGTGAGTAATTTCGTATGTTTAATGCTAATTTTGATGTACGATGTTTGCTGATTAATAATTGGAATTACTGTATCCATGGCAACATGTAACAATGAGGTTCTAAGTTTGTAATATGTATGTTTCAATGACTAAAATGTGTTAATTTATTTTATATAAATAACAAATTCTTTGCCTGTGGATTGTCCCAAAGGTGTGCGAAGTTCTCTAGTTTGAGAAGGATCAAACGGCCCACTACGGTGACTTGTTTTTGTTGTTGTTGGTGAAAAAAATATTCAATGCACCCTTAAATTGGGAGTTTTAAAGGGTATTTATCAAAAAACGCGATTGCGAAGCTTCCTTTATAGTCTTCACTTACATTTTCAATATAGCCTTTCACTAATAACACTAAAACAAAAGTCAATATACTGTGAAACTTATTGTAATTGACACCAACACAATTAACCCCAAAATTCACACGTAACACTGCTAAGCTCAAGGAAATAGAACAAAATAATAAAAACGTACGACACGACCTAACACGTTGTTTAATTAAAAGATTTTATCTATTACAATGGGAGCACCAACGCGTTGTAATTACAAGAGCCGTTCAGAAGGAATGGTATTTAAAAGAGGAACGGGTCACATAACATTTAATATGCTTCATGTGTTACTTATTTTAACGTAGGAATTCTGTATCTGTATCAGAACATATAACTGCGTCCCACTATACGATTGAGAGTGATTAGGCCATAGAGTCCATCACGCTGGCCCAATGCGAATTGGCGGACTTGCATACCATAGAAATTCGCTAAATCAAAATAATCGCAAATCGCTACTATATTCAACTGTTCTGTGATCGCTATAGTGTGCTAGTTTCCTCACGATGTTTTACTTGGACGTCATAGTCCGCTTACACCAGTTAAAAAATGGAACAATAATTTTATAATCAATGATATTCATCACTATTTTTGTGAATTCGCTCAGGGAACAGTGGAATAGACCTGGTAGCTAATACATTCGCTCGTGTCGAAAAAACGTGATAATAAGAAGGTCATATCGCACATTTTCGTATCGTCTGTCCTTTCATCACGCAACAGCGGCTATTACATTTTCGATCGGATTCACCGGTTGATGACTTTGACCTCTCATTAGACCTCGGTTACTCCCTATTCGATAGGTTGCTTAGTAATTTATGACAATTATGATCAATATTTCATCTATTACTAAAAGATAAAAAGATTATTGAAGAAATTGGCTTATATGCGATTAGTAGCGACAACAGAAAGACATTTATATACAACAATCTAGTAAGTTATAAGTGCGTACGTTTCGATTGTAAATAACTCAAGTACATTAAGCTAAGTTAATGTAATTCGTTTTTTTTTTTTTTTTTCAAAGAATGCGGTGACGACTCATGCCGTTCTTCTGATGATAAGCGATACGACCGCTCATTAACGGTAGCAAAACCAAACAACACATTGAACTACAGAGTAATGCTTTGCATTCTACTACGCTCGGCATCTAAGCTGTTAAGTCTCAATATGTCCGGTAGTTTTACCAGCCACAATTTTAATTTGAAACTCTCCGAGCTTAGTCTAAGGTGAAGACGTATTCAGGTATATTGGTAGTAGTTTTACCTGTGGTTTTAAGTACATTCATCGTCATGTTAGATTATAGAATGACCCCCTTGTAGTAGCAGGGCGATATACCAATATAACAATACTTCAAATAGTAACATATAAAAATTTTCATCATAAGAACAGCCGCATCTCCTTTTTAGTAAAAAACTATTTTGTTGCATGATTGCTATTTATATATCTATATCTACTTCATATAAAACTACGTTTCCCAAGTTAACTACCGTAAAATCTGATAGAAATTACAATTACTCATTACCAGGACATAAAAGAAGCCCTGCCAAACAGACCACGGGGCATATAAAGCAAAGCGCGCGTAAAATCCATACATAAACCAACCCAGGGGAAATTTGATTTCATATAAACGCCTTCGGGCTACCTCCACAACCTTCTTGTGCCTTTGTAAGTCAGAATTCATTGTTTATCTACTGTAAAATGTTAGCCAATAAGAAACAGTTTTATTTTATGAATTAACCAGTTCCTTTGGGAATGGAAAGGGCACGGCTAAGGTATAGCCTTTTGTAAAAGGTTATGCTTGTAATGCCGAGATGGTTTGTAAAATAAATAGTCGTTTTATGTTAGAGTAATTCATTGTTTTATTATTTTGTCTCTGTAATTAATAGTTTATGAAATTGATACACAAAATATAATTGATAGCCTCCGTGGCGCAGTTGGTTATACGCCGGCCGAAATGAGAGGCCGCGGGTTCGATTCCCGCACGAAACAAATATTTGTGTGAACCAGAGGTATTTTGGGCTTAGGTGTTTGTGAGACCGAAAAGTCTCTCGTAGTTCCTGATACCCACGACATAAGACAAGATCTTAGTGTGGGGTCAGGACTATGTATGTGACTGTCGGGTGTATTTATTAATTATTTAATTAAGTCATTATTAGTTTATGAAATGTGTTAGATGCATAAAGCAGCAGACCGCGCTTTGTGGCGTACCTTGGGAGAGCCCAGCAGTGCAATGCAACGGGCTGATGATGAAATCTATTAAATTATTGATTTTATTAAGTATTTATAAAATAAATAAATGGTATAGGACACTTCCTAAATATAACTTTTAAACTCATGGGGAATACTTATGTTCATCAGTGGTTTTTCTGTCGCTGACAATGATGAAAATGACTACGAGTAAAATGGTAATGATATTTTTAAATATTAAGACAGTTAATTTAACTCTGCTTACCACGTCTCACTTACACTGTCTCAGCGCTTAAGGCACATTCAACTGCCTATATAATTAGAAAATATCCTCATTGACTGAGCGTTAATAATAAATATGTGAATAAAACTGTTATTTCACACCATAATGTTTTGTTTTCATAGAGACCGCGCAGCCGTCAATTCTCACGCGACCGACCGCTGTATCGAACCGCTCGCAATGCCTTCACAGGCTGCTTCCAATTTATATTCAATGATAGAAACATATACTCCACCACGGATTTATTGTTGCATAATCCACTTGAATTCTAGCAAACATAATGTATACAGGGTTATATCAAGACTGCTACCGAAAATGAAGCCGGGCTACCACCCGGCTACTAACTACCGTTCAAGCGACTTCAGACACAATGAAACGGAAAATGTTGCAAAAAAAAGCGACGATTTTGTTTTTGTTATTTTTTTTCATATGGTCGTGTTTGGGTAGTAAATACATTTGTTTCCCTAAAATAATAGTATATACCCTTTTATTTATAAAGACACTAAGATAAAAAAGAATTTAAATTATTATTTTAGCAAAAACTATGGATTTACCACCAACCAACTATGGATTTACCAAAATGATAATATTTAAAAAATTATAAAAATAATTGTGGTGTGTTTTGTGAAATTTTTAGTTGCATTGTGTTTGTAGTCACTAAAACTACAACCTGGCTTCGTTTTCGGTAGCTGTCTTGATATACCCGGTATATTTTTTCCAATAAATGGCGAGAGAAGCATTCCATTTGCCTGGTGGTAAGCGATATGATCGCTCTGTACAGTAGCAAAACCAAACACCATGAATTACAAATCAATGCTTGGCATTCCACTGCGCTCGACATAAGATGTTAAGTCTCAATGTTTCTAGTAGTCACGCTGACTACAATATCCTTCAAACTCCAACACAACAGTGCATTTACACTACTGTTTGGTGGGAGTAATGGACATTACAGTAGCACCTATCACATTATGAGAGACCTACCAACAGTATATTGGTATATTAAGTCAAACTGTCAAGTGTGCGGACGTGTTTAGTAACATCCGTTTTTAAAAATAGTTTTCGAGTGTAAAGAAGCAAAGGTATAAAATCAGTGTAACACCAACAATTAAATTGAACTATGGACCAAACAAATCAGTGAATGGCTTAAGTGGCTATTGTGGTAATCGTGATTTTATGTGCTAAATACCATAAATAGTGGTGGTAGATAAAAATTTTTTTCGTAATTTATAAGCGAAGCTTGTCACGAAACAACACTTCCACCCACTACAGACAAAAAATACCCCTAAATAGCCAGGAACTATACAACATATTCGTCAAGCATCGTAAATACAAGTTGGAAGATTGGTTTGGGGCTTCTCTTAGTGGGCGAGCGTGGATTTGGACGGAGGTTCCAATCCCAGGGGATTTTTTTCTTCCTTTTTGTGTTTTATTCTCTTTTCGATTTACATTTTTTCCTGCCCTTAACATACTTAAATAAATATAGAAAGAAATAAAAATATTTCTGAAGAAGAGGGGAAAGAGAAAAATTCTAAAAGCACATCAGGTATTGCCTATATATAAGAAATATACACGCTAAAATGGCTTCAACTCAAGTGTGGGGCTGTTGCTCGATATCAGATGAAAATGACCATAATTGTCTTACGTGCCGCAAATGTGCACAAAAATTTCATTTGAAATGTCTGAATTTGGATGTAAATTATCATAACGATAACTGGCAATGCCCAAAGTGCGTCGGCAAAAAAAAACACACAAGACCGTACACCAATTCATAGCGAGCTGAAAGATACGATTTCGCCTATGCGCACGGATATTATCTCAAAACGTTCGACTAAGAGGCAAGCAATATCGTCACCTCCTGAAGAAAGAAACTTAATGATAACACGAGATGAGGTCGAGGTCATAATAAAAGAAGCCATTAAATCCGAGCTACAAACGCTAATATCTCAAATTAACAAGACAATTCATTGCTCAATCAACACGGAGATGACGAGCTTGAAAATGGAAATCGCAGAAATCAAAAATTCTATGGATTTTATCAATAAGCAATACGAAGACATCAGAAACCAACATGAATTGGCACAGAAAACTATAAACAGCTTACAGGATGAAAATATAACGTTGCGCAGTACTGTATCAAATCTCAAGGATAGAATGAACCAGATAGAACAGCATACGCGATCGTGTAATGTAGAGATCCAATGTGTTCCGGAGAAAAAAAACGAAAATCTTCTAACAGTCGTTTCAGCCATAAGTAAGAAGGTGCAAGGTAATGTAACATCCGTAGATATAGTAAAGTGCACTCGCATAGCAAAACTTGATCCTGGCAGCCCACGCCCCCGTTCTATCATTGTGCAGCTTTCATCGTCTAAACTGCGTGATGTATTTCTTGCTGCAGTAAAGTCATACAACAAGTCAAAGAATAAGGTGGAAGATAAATTAAACACAACAGACATTGGACTTACGGGCAATAAAAAACCCATATTTGTGATGGAGCATCTGTCACCAACTAATAAAGCATTACATGCTGCAGCAAGAACCAAGGCAAAGGAAAACATGTACAAATATGTATGGGTTAGAGATGGTAAAATTTTTGTGCGCAAAGCCGATGACACCGACTATATACTAATAAAAGACAAAGATACCTTAAATAAGATAAAATGAATTCACATTAATGTTTCTTTTTAATTGCATGTTGGTAGATAAGACTTCTTTTTTTTTTTAAATTCAATAGTCTACAAATATACTATCAAAATGTAAGAGGATTGCGCACGAAAACCTTGGAATTTTATAGAAATACATGTAGTCATAATTTCGATATTATTGTTCTAACAGAAACGTGGTTAAATAACAGTATATATAGCTCGGAATTGTTTGATGATAGGTATATAGTACATAGGAGAGATAGACAACAAAATCATAACTCTCATAAAAAAGATGGAGGAGGTGTTTTAATAGCCATTAATAAGACATTCAACTCAAAGCGAGTAACATCTTGGGAATGCCAAAACAGTGAGGATTTATGGGTCACATTTGAGGTTAAAAACCGTACGTCTGTACAAAAATATGTTTTATGTGCCGTATATCTACCTCCGCCAGTGACCAGTGGATCCTTGAATAACTTTCTTGATGGTTGTAATGCCGTAATGGATCAGTGTGATATTCCGAAACTTATATTAGGAGACTTTAATATTGGTTGTATTGACTGGAACCTGGTTAATGACCCTAATTACAAAATACCAGGCATAGCAAAAACACTCGTTAATTTTACTAACCTTAACAACTTTAGACAAATTAATCGTAATGTCAACACAGGCAGTAGAATATTAGATTTGGTACTCACAGACATTTCTTATAGTGAATCAGTCTCTACAACTACAGTTATAAGCAAAGTCGACCCTTTGCATCCACCTATCGTAGTGAACATTCACCTTGCGTTATCTCATAACAAATCTCTTTCTACAAACTCGGGTTTTAAGAAATATAATTTCTTTAATGCCGATTACAATGGGATAATGGACTCGTTGGAAAAAACAAACTGGGTATCTATCTTTGGTAAATGCACCGACGACGTAAATGCCATGGTAAATGAATTTGAAGGGGTTATTTCAAACATTATTAAGAGTAAAGTTCCTTGTTCTCCTATAAAAAGTAAGAAATACCCACCATGGTACTCACTAAACCTAATCAGAAGGATAAAGGAAAAAGAAAAAGTAAGAATGCGGTTCAAAAAGTATAATAACCCTATGGATGAATTAGAAGTAAAATTACTCAAGAAACGTTGCCACAAACTAATAATACAATGTTATAATTTGTACATATCAAAAACTGAATGTCAATTAAAGAAAGATCCCAAACATTTTTGGTCATATGTAAAAAGAAGAAAAAAAAACCACGAGGGCTACCCACTATCCATGACGTACAATAGTAAGAATTCTAGTGATGGTACAGAGATCTGTAATATGTTCGGCTCATACTTTGCCTCTGTTCACTCTCAAGACAGTCATACGAGTAAACCTAATTACTTTGATAGTTTGAACACAGTGCAGAACTCGAACTCTTTCACCTGTGTTCAAATATCGAAAGAGGAGTTATTAATGAGACTGGGAAAACTTGATGTTAATAAAGGGGCTGGTCCGGACGGCATACCTAACGTTTTCATAAAAAAATGTGCCGGGTTGCTGGTGGAACCTTTGTCAATCATTTTTAACACTTCATTAAGGACGGGTACCTTTCCCCAACAATGGAAAATTGCCAAAGTAGTACCCATATACAAAAGCGACAGCAACTCAATAATAGAAAATTATCGACCTATTTCCATTCTTAATGCTTTTAGTAAAATTCTAGAATCAATAGTCTGTTCAGAAATGCAAAAGTATTTGAGATCTCACATCACCGATCATCAACATGGATTTATCAGGGGTAGATCAACCAGCACGAATTTAGTTACTTTTACAAACTATATAACACAAGCCCTAGACACCGGAAAACAAACTCACGTAATTTATACTGACTTTAGTAAAGCTTTTGACAAAGTGCCTCATGACTTACTTTTGTCCAAACTATCAGAAATGGGAATTACAGGGTCTTTACTGAAGTGGTTACAATCATACATTGAGGATAGGCAATTTTATGTTGTTGTTAATGGTTTCGAATCAGTAAAATTTTCTATAACATCTGGGGTTCCCCAAGGTTCTAACCTTGGCCCTGTTCTCTTTAACGTATTTATCAATGACATACCAAATTGTATTCAAAACTCTATTCCCTTCATGTATGCAGACGACCTAAAACTCTTAAGAGTAGTTACAACTATATCCGACGCTATCGCACTTCAAAATGATTTAAATAGTGTTGTTGATTGGTGTTGTAAAAATAGAATGACTCTTAATTCTAAGAAGTGCTTCCATATAAATTTCCACCGTAAATCAAGTTGTTCAATAATCAAATATAAATACACAATTAATGGAACTAATGTAAGGGAAGTTGATACAATAAGGGATTTAGGTATCATATTAGACAATAAACTAACATTTGTGCAACATATTGACAACATTGTAAATAAAGCATCCAAAGCATTAGGTTTTGTGATTCGAAATGTAAAACCTTTCAAATGTTCTACAACCAAAATCATTTTATACAACACCTTAGTACGCAGCGTCCTCGAGTATGGTTCGGTAGTTTGGCGACCCCATTACGCTACTCATGCACTCAATATTGAGAGAATACAAAAAAGATTTCTGAAGCATTTAGTATTTGCAGCGGGAGAAGCTAAAGCGATAAAATCATATGACGCTAGATTGAAACGATTTAATATGGTCAGCTTGGAGCAACGTAGAAATGTACTAGATTTGATGTTATTATTTAAAATTTTCCGTAATTCTGTCGATTGCCCACAATTACTAAAGGAATTCAAACTTAATGTCCCATTTAACTACCCACGTAAAGTTATTAAAAATATTCTATCACCGCCAAAATATAGGACCGTCATGGGTCGTAGCTCACCGATTCCACGACTATGCAGACTGTATAACAACTGCAGTAATGACTTAGATCTATTTTTCACTAATGAGCATACGTTTCGGAAAATCATATTGCGACTACGAAACCTTTCATATCATTAGCACTGATTTGTTAATGTATAAGCCATTCAGTGTAAACAACACAATAACTTGATCATAATCCTATTATTACTATTATTTGTACACTACTTTTTCTTTATTATTAATTTTGAATATCACTGTTCTTTTCTTTTTGTATTTACCCATTTTTTTTAATATAGTTCTTTTTTTAAATTATTAACTTGACTACACCTTATGCATGTCGTGTTTATCTTAAATAGTTGTACAATTAGAAATATAAATATATGTTACATATATAAGTGGAATAATGTACAGCGATCATGTAATATTGTAACAATTGCTGATAAACCAATAAAGTAAAAAAAAAAAAAAAAAAAAAAACAGTGCATTTACACTACTGTTTGGTGGGAGTAATGGACATTACAGTAGCACCTATCACATTATGAGAGACCTACCAACAGTATATTGGTTTTCTAACAAATATAATCGTTTCACCTATTGTATATAAGTACCGGGCAGTTTTAACGTATATGTACACTTTTCAGGCTTTTATAAACACCAAAACTATTCTGATTTTCAGAACGAAGACAAGACAAGGACAACACGATATAATAGTCTAATCGAAGATAAAGGTATTATCAGGATAGCCTACTTCTAATGTGTCTCCTTAGGAAAGCATTTTCAAAACATGCTTTCCTAAGGAGACACACATAAAACAGTGAATAATAAATACCAAAATTCTGACATTAAATATTATCATTATAGAGGCTTGTTATCATCAATTTTTCTTTATTATATCATATTGTATATTATTGTAAATTAGCCTACAAGCCTTCTTCAATAATAAATAAAAAAGAAAATTGTGTAATTCAAAACCCAAACGAAGCATAAAAATAATCTTACAACTTCCATAAAATTTCAACTACATAATATCACCAACATTGGCCTTCAAATCGATTCTCCGTAAAACAACAGAATTAAGCCCAACAGCCTGTATAGTTATAAAACTGGTAACGAGTAGGCAAACCCCATGTCGGTGAACTGCTGGCCTTGAGTATATTCGGACGGGGCTAAATGCGGCTTTCAATGTCTCAACCCCGCTGTAATTTGATGTTACTGGCCCGATACGATGTATCGATTGTTTTTTTTCCTTTTTGTTCGTGATTTATTAGTGATCGTTTGAATATAAATGTATTTTCCTTTCCATTCTGAAATTTGAATATTTGAATTTCGAATGAAGTTATGGAATGAATGAGGCAAAAATATTACACATAACAATTCTGTATCAGCCCATATACGTCCCACTGCATGGCACGGGCCTCCTCTACAATCGAAAGTACGATTGAGAGTGGTTAGGCCATATAGTCCACCACTACCACCACCGCTGGCCTAGTGCGGGTTGGCGGACTTACACATACCATAGAAATTTTATAAATCGCTATGGTATGCAGGTTTCCTCACGATGTTTTCCTTCACCGTTTTAGTGCGTGGTGATTGACTATCAATACACACATGACTCCGAAAAGTCAGAGGTGTGCCCTGGGATTCGAACCCGCGACCACCGTGAACATGTTGGCAGTCGCGTCTAGTCCGTTTGCCAACAGGCCACCACGTACTCACAGGCCACCACGCACTCAACAATAAAAAAAGTTTATTGTACCTGTAACGAACGTCTTGTACACATTATTTACATTCATATTTTTGTCTCGACTCTGTTTTTTGCAATGAATTGTCTGATGACATTTAAATACAACAATCTAGCAAGTTATAAGTGCGTACATTTCGATGCTAAATAAATCAAGTATAGTTATTGTAATTCGTATTATTTTTTCAATGTATGTAGAGACGAGCATGCTTGTCGCCTGATGTGGCAAGCGACACGACAACTCATGGACAGTAGCAAAACTAAACACTATGCATTACAAAGCAATGCCTGGCACTTCACTACGCTCAGCATCCTGAAATATAAGATGTTAAATCTCAATATGTTCAGTAGTTACGCTGGTTCACAATCTTTTCGCCTGAGAAGAACAGGAAAGCGGCATACATGCCTCACTGTGACATTGTAGCCAAAACTTGACTAGTGGGGATAGTTAGAGAAACGGCTTCATTCATACACAGTTTTAAAACCTATTTTAGGTATCCAATATTTTGTTTTATTCGCTCAAACTAAATTCAGAAGTCTTCCGAATAAAATAAATAAATAACACCCAACAGTCACATACATAGTCCTGACCCCACACAAAGATCGAGTCTTGTGTCGTGGGTATCAGGAACTACGAGAGACTTTTCGGTCTCACAAACACCCAGACCTGGAAGAAATATTTGTGGGCCGCACAAACATTTCTCTCGGTGCGGGGATCGAACCCGCGGCCTCTCGTTTCACAGGCGGCGTCTAACCTACTGTGGCACGGAGGCTGCTGGCTGGAATGGGACAAAACATTAGGTAACTCAAATAGATTAAAAAATTGACAATTAATAAACCCGTTAATATCACTTTCGGAGTGCCAAATAGTACAGTGCCATGCTGAATAATAAGTTTTGTATAATGCTATTTTTTATACCATTATGGACACAAGCTTACGGCCTGCCTGATGGTGAACAGTTACCGTAGCCTATAGTCGTTTGCAACACCAGAGGTGTCACTCGCGCCTTGCCAACCATGTAAGAACCTTTTAACCCCTCTTTTGAAGTGCTATTCTCTTTGGGAAAACCATCTTATTTACGGGCAGGCGTGATTATTACCGCAGCGTGATTATTCAGGTGCGCACCTACTCCATAACAAATAAAAACCTAAAACCAAATACACGTAATTTCGGTATAATAAACAACGTTATGTGACATTGCTTTGTATGGTTATTGGATTATTACAAGTCTGCGTGTATGTAAGGCACGTTTCGGCCAAATTTGTCAGTTCGGTGGAATTCGTAGTGGGTATTCCACGTTGCTAATTGGGTATGCATGTGTGATTTCGCACGGAACGTTCTAGAATGTATTTGGTGTATCGTGTAATCAAACTATGTGCCTATTTGTTGTGGGTGAACACATAGAATTTAGATAAAAAAAAAGGAATAATTACAATAAAAAATACTGTAATAAATAAACACAAATAAAACCAAATAATTGTCACACAGATAGACAATAGAGCATAAACCGAACTTTTTTAAGGGATAAACAAACAGCTTTACACGAAAAATTATATACATACAGGGTTACATAGAGCGTATATCAAGATTGCCACCGAAAACGAAGCCAGAGGGTAGTCATAGTGATTTCAGACACAATGCTTCTAAAAATGCAAAAAAGAGCGACAACTTTTTTGTTATTTTTTTCTATCGTTGTATTTGGGTGGTAAATACAAAGGTTTTTTTCTAAGATAACAAGTGTACAACCTTTTATTTTCAAAGACGCTATCTAACGCAAGAATTTGAATTATTATAATCATTTTCACCCAAAGGTACGCATTTTTTTCTGCCGCATCCTTTCGCTTTGGATTTGTTTGCCGTCACGTGTGTTCCCTCCTTCCTATAATCCTGGGACCTACCGCCGTAGTGTGAAGAAAATATAAAAGGCTGGCATAATTGTATCGAATGGTATGGGTCAGCCGCCTGTATTTATTTGTATTTATTCCAAATAAAATGCAAAGTCTGATGCCATTCGATACTCTGCCTGGACGGCATTTGCGCTTACCATCAGATGCAGTGCTGACTGCACTGCATTATGCCTGGCCAATATGATTTATTTTTAGCAAAAACTATGGATGGGTGGTAACCCAAACACGATGATATTTCAAATATCACAAATAAAATTGTCGCGTATCTTGCGAAATTTTTAGTTGTTTTTGTAGTTACTAAAACTACCTACGAATTGGTTCTAATACTACACATAAAAGTTACATTTCAAAAGCGTTCTTTTGGCCATAAACAAGTACATCTAAATAATTTCCAACCAGCACATATAAGGGCGGTGTGCAATGCAGAATGACTAACAAGTAATACCATATGGCTTTCTTCTCACTTGTCGAGCTAAATCCATTGTTTGCACTCGCAAAGAATCGCCGATGGAAGTTTTATTTCACTAGGCTCGTAAAACTCAGACGTTTATGAAACGTTCGGTACTATTTATAAAACTGTAACGTTTTTATGAGGAACAAACTTTACTGTGTTTTCTTGACTTTGGTTGACATTGAATGTTGGCTTAGCAACAGCGGGTTTAGTATTTCGTGTTTACATTGCATTTCAGTTATTGCAAAATTGATTATTGATTACTACATACGCTTTATATTAATTTCATCATCGTATATCTTTATAGATATAGAAAAAAAATACCCAGCATTATTATCATACATATGATATAATCTAAAATATAAGAATACAACATTTCATGAAGCTTTAATTTAATGTGTGCACGATTACAACAGTACCAATCCCCTCTGCACATTTAAAGCCAATCAATTATTTTAGACTTCATACTCATTTTCTTATAAAAAAAAATGCGGCATCCAACATGATTTTTGACGTGACAACGTCTTAAATTAGGTTGCGGCTGGGAGTCACTTATGAAAAAGTGTAACGCCCGGTAACGTTACGATGAGTCACCGAACGAGAGAGAGGCCCGCCGAATGCCTTGCGTCTCTCTCCCACTCAACTATGATCGGTCTGCCGCGCGCGCAGCACTAGAGAATTAGGCGCATTGAATCGGCGCATGCTTGTGTCTCTGTCTTTGTCTTTCTCGAACGTTCTTGGCGTTGGAAAAACAAGAAAGCGTCACAATACAAGTTCACACGTGTGGTTAAAGTATCGTCAGCTGTGTCTGTAGTGAAAATATGGAGTGCTTAGATTCGTCATTACATGTACAATGTTTTAGTAAACAAAATATATTTCTATAGTTAAAATTTGTGCAATTCTTATTTTTTACAAAATCTATTCAATTTCTCAATAAGCCATTGATCCTAGCTTATAGGATTTGCATTAGGTGTGTGTGATGTAATGAAGCCTCATTAGTGACGTGACATTTAGTTAGATAACCCCTGCCAATTCATTAAACGCCATCCATTAAGTAACAGTCAAGTATATTACAAATATTTTAAGCCTTCTAATTATTTCTAAATTACATACTCGAAGAAATGATGGAATCAGTATTTGGGGTTTTAATTGCGGATTTTAAATAGACGCAAATTAGTTATTTCAACTAGTCTTTATAGACAAAATGATTAACATTATGATGATCTATATCTGCACACACTTAATGGTAAGAATTTATAATATAATATTGTGCAAATCAGCAAAACAATGCGAAAGATTATCGTATGATATAAAAATATTCTCAACATTGTACGTAGCCTCAAATGAACTGCAGTCTCATTGCCATTGCAGAGAAAATAAAACGAATATAAATAATTAAGCTCTCAGGGCATAACATTCCCTCGCAATTAAACGGAATACACAACATCGGCACTCAAACGACGAGCATAAAAGGTCTTTTGTGAACGCCAATAATAATTGATGAGACAGGAATTCAGTAATTCATGAGCTAACTTTTCGCCGCCTCATCGGAGTGACGGCAGTGGATGCTGTGGACATTGAGGCATATTTCGAGAGCTGATATTAGGTACAAATTTTGAGCTAAATTAGTATATCCGGACAGCGCGGCGTGAAGAGAAAAATTATAGAAGTACTTCTGGTCTTACAGAAAAAGTGAAAAAGATTGAAGCGATTTAAAGATACCACTGAATCCGCGTGGCCCTAAATGAGAAGACCCGGCGAAACATACTCATTGGGCTTTAATTACCACTGGAACTAAGCGTCGCGACTCTATTCTGAGCATATCCAGTGAATAACACTCAGTGGGTTTGTTTTGGATCCAATTGAATAAATAACGACCATAAGTATTCCCGAAACTTCACGTATTTTAGGCTTACTAGCGGATCTAACGTAGTCTTAACAGAGAATAGACCTGAGGAAACAAATTAATCAGGCTTAACTTGACATTGTATTCGCGGTATCCCTCTATCATAACACGACTATAATACTATACTACTATACCGGGTATATCAAGACTGCTACCGAAAACGAAGCCGGGGGGTAGTTTAAGCGACTTTAGACACAATGCAACAGAAAATGTTGCAAAAAAAAGCGACAATTTTTTTTTGTTATTTTTTTCCTATGACCATATTTGGGTGGTAAATACATTTTTTCCTAAAATAATAGTGTATACCCTTTTATTTATAAATACTCTAAGGTATAAAAGAGTTTAAATTATTATTTTAGCAAAAACTATGGATTTACCACCCAAAAATGACGATATTTAAAAAATCATAAAAAATAATTGTCGCGTTTCTTTGCGAAATTTTTAGTTGCATTGTGTTTGTAGCAACTAAAACTACCACCCGGCTTCGTTTTCGGTAGCAGTCTTGAGATACCCTGTATATTGAAAATGTTTATTGTGTTTTGACACCTTAGTTTGCAATATTTTTTTCTTGTTGGAATAGTTTATAGTTATTTTTAATGCTTAAAACGTTATTTGTTCCCAAATAAAATATCGATGAATAACGTACTGGGAGTATTTAATTATTAAATTTTACTGTCAGTACTAACAGAATGATTTGCGGTACTATAGTTTGCGTCACATAAATTTTGTTCATAATGTCCGCTCTACTATACCTCAATGTCTGCGAGGCACAAATTATAAGGCGCGAAGGATCACGGAGCGTTTCAAATTCCCATTTCAGAGAAGGCTGGGCGCTTTATTAAATGTAATTCTGAAAAGGCATTGTTGTGTTTCTTTGCGGATTTAATTATTTTCTGCCATCGATAATGCCAAGGAAAATCTTTCCAAGACGTTTAATTTTTGTGGATGGCTTTTGCCAGGTATCGTGTAGAGGATATTGAAAAGAAAACTGTATCCCATCAAAAACATCCTGTAAAAAAATTCCAAGTCTCGCAGCTCAGGTTTTCTACCGCAAAAAGTTGTCAGATGCATGTACTACCAAGTCGATTAATTTATTTAGTCCTTAAGGGACCTTCTATATAAAGTTATAACGTTAGTTATTACCATATCAATCTTAAAAATTCTTTACGATTTAAATAAATAGATCGATGGATTTGATAATTAATGTTCTTTCTTTCATTGTAATTGATATTTTCGAGCTATTTAGTCTATTTATTTGCAAGGGCATGTGACATGCTGAATACACCATTTCCTTCTCTATATCCCCTCCTGTTATGCCTCATATATATAGATATCTATCTACAACTATTATTCCATTATATACGGGTACAATGATTCATTAACTGCAAATGTAACTTTATAATCCTATACATTTATATGGGATTACAAAGTTATCCGCACCGCCGCTCATGCCCGTCAAGGTTAAAATAGTAATACAAATTGCCCTTAGTGCGACCGAAATGGCCATATTTAACGGATTTCTAATGCATCCAAACGCGCCACGTCATGTCAACTACTAGTTGACAGTTGGTCTATCTAGAAAACTAGACACAAATTATGAAATGTTTGAATTTTCCCTTACTTTAGACACTAAACACTAATTATATTCTAAATTTGAAGGTTCTATGTCTGCTAGAAGTGCCTTAGACTTTTGATGATCGGTCAGTCAGTCAGTGAGTGACAAAATTAAGAAAGTTTGACTAGTTACAATTCTTAAACTACTGGTTTAAATTGAATGAAATTTTAAATATACCGTGTTTACACAATGCCTGCTTAGTAACTGAAAATTCAGGCTTCATGCTTTAGCCACAACGAAGTTATAGGGGGTTGAAAATGGTCTGAATTGCTTCGAGAAAAGGATGTTACGGCCTATAGCTCGACTTGGAAGGGGGGCTCGGCCGCGCCCCAGAAATAATTTTATTTAATGTATTTTGGTATAATTGTTTATTTAGATTTAAGCCAATGTTACACATTGAAATAAAAACATTTTTGTCAGATTTTATCGCGAATTTACGGAAAGTAAAATAATGTGAAAATAAAGCAAATTCGTGACAAAATCAATAAAAAATAGTTTTATTTCAATGTTTTGGTTTTTAGTTTACTTAAAAAGCTATATAAAATGCGTCTTATAATGAAATAAACAAATAAATCTAACCTTAATATTCCTAAAACACTTAATTTATTCACCATAATTGTACCCAGGTCGGTTATTTTATTAGGAAGAGCGGTAAAATTATTAACTTTTACTTATAAAAGGAGAATTAAAAGCAACACTAACAACCGTCTAGAATTTACTCTGTGCTTACAACACAGGAATACATTTTCACCAGTGGCACGGTATTACGAGAGCTCAGATCGAGAGAAAATGTACGTGTTATTGCTAAAAGATAATTTCAGAAAGAATTCTTTATTATCTAACAGTTGATTTTATTCCCTACACTCGGTCAAATAATTAACTGACGGCCAGTTAGTAAGCAACTTTATTTCTTTCTTTATCAACCCTATGCGTGCTACTGCAAGGCATGGGCCTTTTCTACAATCGAGAGTAAGATTGAGAGTGGTTTGGCCATTATAATCCACCACGTTGGCCTAGTGCGGGTGACGACTATTTTATTTATAGAATATTGAATATTAAATAGTACAGCTTATGCTATAGTTTTGAATGTAAAACAGGATGATACGAGTTCCTTGTCTATGTCTACAGCCTAGCGCAGTGTGGAATCATCCTCTCTCATTATTTTTCTCTATATCACACTTCCTGTGTGTTTTGCCGTCAATATAAAATTCCTGCTAAAATATTCTTGCCTATTTTATAACAAATAATTAAAGCTTAACAATAAAGCGTTCTATTTAACGCAGTGAGCCTCATTAGACATAAAATCCAAGACACAACTCTACAAAACATTTTCCACAATCCCCCACGCAGTATCTACGCAGAAGTGTAAATTAAATATGTTTGTTTGTTACCTTTCCACAATTAAACCTATAGCAATTTCAATGAAATTTGGCAAAGGTATTTCCTAAAACTTAAAGAAGGATATAGTCTACGTTAGTTTACCAAATTCTATGATTTAATGGGTGATAAGGAGTGTTTTTTTTTTTGTAGAATAAGCTGTACTACAGTATAATTGCAAAGCTGATGTTTCCGTGTCGGGACGTGATATTGGATTTTTTCTAGTTATTATATAACCAGAGTTAGGAATTTGTGCCTGATTACGGCGATAGACTTGCCCCTCTATCACATCGTGGAACGGAAGAGTAGTACTTCCTCTGCCTACTATTTGTGAATAAAAGGCTTGACTTTATATGTAATATTTTTTTGTCAAATTATTTCAATTTGAGTCTTGATGAGTGAATTAATGAAATATACCCAGATGAACCCGGGGGTCTGTCTCTAGTAACACATAAACCATCATTACCGCACGGTTATCCGAGAATTAAGCTGCGTATAAGGCGGCTGATTTATCACTTACTTAGGGCCAGCGCGCCGGCTTTAGTCTGCGAAGTTACCTCGGGATGTTTGGGAAATTTCGTCAAGTTCAACCTTGATAAAATCCATTGTGGGGTGTGAGACGAGCATATTTTTAGCATAATGGATGTGATGGCTTTGAATATAATATATTGTATAGAAGATTAGTTAGGTATTAATGTCCTTATTTATTTATTGGAATAGTGTAGGAATTATGTGATTCTTGTTTCAATATCCTTTGATATTAACCAAAGAGTTGACGTTATGAGGCCGCTTCTAAAATTATAAATAAATATGTTCGAAATATTCGTAAGAAAATGTGCTGACTTACAAATATTGTGGAATACAGGTGGTAAAAAAGTACCTTATTATTATTACATGTATTTACGACACATATAAGCAAGGATTTATGTGTGATAACAATTGTAAATTAAATATGGGGAGTAGATTTTAGTAGCAAATTTATTAATATCAGCAAACCCTAACCCGCCTTATTAATAAAAATTGCGTCTTCCACGGTTACGTCAAACCTTAAACTCAGTTAGTTATTCCAATGGATAGCGAGGTAATAACGACTTTATTAATAAACACGGATGAGCTTTGGCTTAACATGACAATCCTGTATGGCAACCCTCTGATTTTAAAAGTAAAAAGAATGAACGAAATAACCGAGTCGATCTTAAAGACTGGACTTGAACGTAAACAAATGTATTTGACAAATAAAAAGCGGATTTGTCAATCTTGTACGTATTTTTAAAGATTAGTGATTTTATAATTTCTTTCATTGGAAATGATTCAAACAGAAAAAAACGTACTCGTTCCATTAACTGGAATTAAGAAGAAAACGTAAGCAAATCAACATGTTGCAATAATTTTGTATTTTATTTGTCAGTTCCTATATTAGTACTTAATGGCATGTTTATTATTCTTCCAGCTATTTTTTCGTTTGTTGCTTAAAACATATGTATGCGCCAATCATTGAAAATAAATCTTTGGACACTAACTCGCATAAACCAAAAACTAAAGCTTGGGAGGATTTGCATGAAAAGTAAAAGCTTGCTTGGTTTCTTTCAGCGTTTCAATCACTTGCCGTGTAAGTAGTAAATAATAATTATTATGCAGGTTTAATCAATTAAATGCACGTCCACAAACTGTAAATCAATTAAAAGCAAATGGAAACTATTAAAAATGAATGCACGGAAGAATATGAGTGCATTTAGTTTCAACAAGACTGATGGCCGTGGAGAATCAACAATTTTCATGACTGTATTTTGTTCACATGTAAGAAACACGCACATTAAACACTTTTCTAATATACATTTCTTTGCACATGTACATGGCTACTCCACCAACAAGTACAGTTGAAACTGTGAGTGAGATTTCCCCATTTCAATTACAGATGAATTGCTAATGATTTGAAATAATATAAATCTCTTGAGTATCAAATGCATATTTATGACATATTATTATTATCTTCCTTCTCCATTTCAGGATACCAAAATAACAAAATATAATATTAACATACTATTAGATTTGAAAACTATGCAGGCAAGCGTAAGTTGCTTTCATATTTTTTTTTATCAGTAAAGCAAAAAAGCGTTGCATGTGAAATATTGTTACCATAAGTTAATATAATTTTAAATTGCAGACTTCACAAATCAACATAGTAACATAAAATATGGGAGAAATGTTACCAAAAAACGTATGCACAAATTTCACATCTTTTATTTACTTTTGCAAAGACTAAATACATATATTATTCTCCTTTTATTTCAATTTTACAGATGAACATAAAAAAGATAAATAATCAAGGACTCATACTAAATCTGGAAAAGTAATTTATTAATTTGTTGTATCAGCCCATATACGTCCCACTGCAGGGCACGGGCCTACTCTACAATCGAGAGAACGATTGAGAGTGGTTAGGCCATATAGTCCACCACGCTGGCCTAGTGCGGGTTGGCACTTATTAATTTAATAATCATCAATTTATCATTTATGCAGCAGAATTTTAGAATGTGTCATATTTTCATGAAAATTTAAAAAAAATATATAACAAGATGTTGAATTCTGTAACTTGAGAATGGATTCAATCTCTAATGATTCATTTGATGTAATGGAGGCATATGTTTTCTTCGCTATTAAACTTCATCAAAAATATATTAATAATCACAACGGAGAATGCTTTGTGAATGTAACTTACTAAAGACAGGCATTTAAAACGAAGGGTTAGAAATAACTGTTCCGCTGAATTTTGAATTATTACCTGATAAATCAACTATAAAAATAAATGATGACCATAATGGTGACACTATTTAATACTTCCAGAGCAATGACTGTATAAACACCATGGCCAACTATAGCAAAAAATTATAAGCCGAAGAAAATGAGAGACGGAGGGGGATCATGGATCAAGCGGAGTATAAAATTTGTATGGCCATCCAAGAAAGAAAAGTGCAATATTTGATAGAAAAATATTGGAGTTTAAAAAAATCACGAGAGATGACTACCAAGTCATCCATTATATCTTAACAACTTATCAATTTCCTCCAAATTTTCAGTTTTTTTATTGCTATGAATGGCGAGATCAGCATGCCGTTGACCTGATAGTAAGCGATACGACCGCTCATGACCAGCGGTAAAATCAAACAACACCTTGAATTACAAAGCAGTGCTTGGCATTCCGCAGCGCTCGCCATCCAGAGACAAGATGTTAGGTTTAAATATGTCCAGTAGTTACTCTGGCTATAATGTCCCACCGAAACACAATAGTGCATTTACACTCCTGTTTGGCGGAAGAAATAGACATTGTGGTGGTACCTACTACCTACCCAGACGACCTTTCACATATGAGAGACCTACTACCAGTAAAGTAAATACTACCAGTAAAGTAAATACACTTGTACTACTTTCCTTTTTTCCTTTTTTGTTTTTAATTCTATTCTAGTTCACTTGAACAAATCTGCATATTATGCATTAAGATTATTAATAAAAAGTAATAATTGTTAGTTTGTTTCTAGAATTCACATATTATTGTTTTTTTGATCATTTAAATATATTTTTTTTATCTTAATATGATATGTTTATTTGGAAGGTCAATTAAATAAAATTTCTTGTAATTTATGCATGTTTTATTTACACACTTATCATCATATAATATTTATTATATATCAGTATATGCAAGGTGACGAATAATGAAAAATGCAGTATATGAATATGCAAATAGACATAATAGTCACGTATGGAAGATTATTATAAAATAGAAAAAAACAAATATAAAATAGAAAAAAAAGTGTGTAGTGGCCTGTTGGTAAACGGACTAAATGTGACTGCCAACATATTCGCGGTGGTCGCGGGTCCGAATCCCAGGGCTCACTTCTGACTTTTCGGAGTCATGTGTGTATTGATGGTCAATCACCAAGTAATAAAACCGTGAAGGAAAATATCGTAAGGAAACCTGCATAGCATAGCGATTTGTATGGTATGTAAAGTCCGCCAACCTGCACTAGGCCAGCGTGGTGGACTATATGGCCTAACTACTCTCAATCGTACTCTCGATTGTAATAGGCCCGTGTCCTGCAGTGGGACGTACATGGGCTGATAACAGAATTCTAAATAGATAATGTACACACGCTTCATGTCTTTACATATTTTTCGCTGGTTCTCGCCTTGTTCTCCGATTTGTGTCGGATTTTTGTCTCGAGACAAAGAAACTAAGAACGCGAGAACTTGCATTAACTCCACACTCGCATGTTTCTCAGTAGCAAGCAAGTCGTCGAGAACAGTTGTGCGTCGTAGGCATATAATGAGCGAATATATGAGCTAGATCCTTAGGGCCGAAACTGCGTTAAGCGGGCACTCGCGCGGTTTCATACAAAAGTGCTCCGTCGCGGGGATCCGCGCGGGCGTCCAGCACGGGGAGGCGAATCCCGCACCCGCGCCGCGGGGCCCGCCTTCGTGCGTCGGAACCCGTCGCGGGGGCACGCGCGGTAAAGCGCGCGGTGTCCGCCAACGGTAACATGACGGTGATGGCATAGGGCACCGAGACATGGCCTCTCACTTTGGGCTTCATTAGAAGGCTCAAAGTCACTCAACGAGCAATCGAGTGGGCTATGCTCGGTATTTCCCTACGAGATCGACTCAGAAATGAGGAGATCCGTAGGAGAATAAAGGTCACCGACATAGCGCAAAGGATTCTATAGATGATTCATAGCGAAAGGTTCTAGAGTGGAGGCCACGTACAGGCAAGCAAAATGTCGGACGCCCGCTTACAAGGTGGACGGATGACCTGGCTACATTTGAAGGAAGTCGCTGGATGCACGCTGCTTCCAACAGGTCGATGCGGAGACCATTGGGGGAGGCCGATGTTCAGCAGTGGACTTCCTGTGGCTGAGATGATGATGATGATGAATATACTTGAGCAAAAATAAAGATTTTTTAGCCTTTCCGTTGGTGATATGACTGATACAGATTTTACCGTTAAGTTGTTGACCATCAAATATGGTTCCAGTTTCGAAGATTTCGCCATAGACCGGTATCGAAATTTTAAAATATTTGTACAATGAGTTTTCATTTTCTCTTAATTTACTGAACTTTACAACAAATTTTCCGCCTAGCAACCTAAATTCAATAAATAGCCTTCCTGGCTGTCGTTTTTTTTTTGCTAGTCGTCGTTTTGCTATGTAATAATATATTAAGCTCTCCATCGACACGACTGTACATGCACACCTTTAAAATTGAACCAGCGACACTGCGTAAATCCGGTCTCCGCGACGGGTACCCGCGACGGGGACCGTCGCGTTCTCACGAAGCCCGCCCGCGTGTCCACGCGAGGAGACGCGCGACGGTTGCCCGTCGCGGGCGCCCGCTTAACGCAGTTTCGGCCCTTAACTGATTTTTTATCTATAATGAGTAAAAATACATATTAAAATGAAGCCTACATTTTAATAGATTTCGGTAATTTTATAACTTGTGTAAAATTTTTGAATCAAAAACGTTTTTTTACCGGTTTAGCTTTCTTTATCGTATTTCGCATGTCAAAAATGCCTATTCCACTCTTACTTCAAACAAGACTTGGAATAGTTAAGCTGAGGAAGTAGGAGGTTGGAAGACGTTATTAATAAACGCGTTATTACTTCGGCCTAACGACACCAACCTTATGCCGAGGTTATAGTGTGTGTTATGGCAACTCACTGATCTTAAAAGTAAAAAGAATGAACTAAATGACCGGTCGATTTTAAAGATTGGTATAGATCGTCACGGAGCACTGTCTCCCGAGAGCGCTGTTGTGGAAAATAATAACTAATAATAGTTTTTCTCTTTTGACATTATATAACATGGGACATATTATCATAGATCACGAGTTTTTTTATGTTCGTTGTTATATCACGAAACCATAAGGCAAACAATAACTTAACAGATATTTTTATCTTTTCACTTGTAGTTCCTAATGTCTCCACACGCTAACTTATTGTAGATGCGTTGTACTTGCAGTTTCATCAAATGTGACATTTGTCATACATTATTTATAAATTTGACGTCCATCAAGATTGGGTTTCAAAACATTTTCAAACACGATTTTACAAGTTGAAAAGTTTTTCGTAACTTTGTGTGGTATTTTATTAGTTACACCACATGTTACTACCCACATGTTCGGCTCTTATTATCTTGAATCTTCTTATGAATATATTTTTGATTTGTTAGGTAGTTAATTCTATAAGCAAATTAATCAATGTGTACAAGTACAATTAAATAGTTATTATTTGTTACTTCGTTTACATTTTTACTGAAAATATCGTCTTTCCTTTTTATTTATTCGTCAGTTGCTATAAAGTAAATTTGAGTATTTCTTAATTAATTATTTTCACAATTATTATTTCTCACGGTGCTGAAGGAGTATGCACCGAGCAAGTAGCTGAACACAATTTTTCTGCGACCATCCAAGACTACTAATTTGAAAGTACAATCTTAAAATAACATCAATTTTATGTAATGAAAGCGAGACAGGTCAATGTAAAGTAAATAAATAACACCCAAAAGTCACATACATAGTCCTGACACCACACACTAAGATCGAGTCTTATGTCGTGGGTATCAGGAACTACGAGAAACTTTCGGTCTCACAAACACCCAGACCCGGAAGAAATATTTGTGGGCCGCACAAACATTTCTCTCGATGCGGGGATCGAACCCGTGGCCTCTCGTTTTACAGGCGGCGTATAACCAAATGCGCCACGGAGGCTGTCAATAAAGTAATAAAATTCTGTAATATTCACAAGTTTTATTCTCAAAATAATATGACATAGGAACTCGTCGACTGCATATGAAACCAGTGACCACTATTGAATGAATGTATGCGATCGACGAAACAGAAAGTACAATGGCCCCGCATAGAAAAAGTTTATACACCGTTAAACGGGGCGAGTAGAGATCACGGGGCTAATTGATATATTTTACGAATAATTTCACAAGCAAATATTCTACTGAGAATTGCATTAATTTTTAATTGGTTTATTAAACGATTTTTAAATATAATGACATATTAATAAGTATATATCCATTAAATAAGTGGAAGTGGCAGTGGGCCGCATATGGCGCGTAGAACCAATGGCCGTTGGGGCCGAAAGGTTCTAGAGCGGAGGCCACGTACAGGCAACCGAAATGTCAGACGCCCGCCAACAAGGTGGACGGACGACCTGGCTAAAGTTGCAGGAAGTCGCTGGATGTAGGCCGCTTCCAACAGGTAATTGTGGAGGTCCTTGACCTATGTACAGCAGTGGACTTCCTATGGCTGATATGATGATGATAATGATATATCCATATGCCTCAATATAAAGAATTTGTATATTTTTCGTGTTTTTTACAAAGAAGAGTAAAAATTTGTTAATGTAAAATGATGAACTCGTAAAACAACATGCTATGTATCAAATCAAAACAATCCTTTTTCTGTACAGGCAAACATTTATATGCTAATTAAGTTAAAAATGACTATTCTTCTAAAAATGTAAATTCATTTCATTCCTTAAACCATGTGTCTCGGCGGTATAACTTTAAGTCAAAAATTAGGCTTATATTGGTTTAGCCCCTCCTTATTTCGTGTTTATTAATACAGTTTTGCACATTCTACGCGTAAGCCTTGGGTTAAAGTCAATTTGACACAAATTTTGCTTCGATATTGAGACGTGACAGCTCGTCGGAATAAACTTTAGACAGAAAGATTAGGTTACGCCATGTTTATTAATACAAAATTTGTTTAAAACCTTGACTTATCGTTAAATCCTCGCTATTTCGAGTTTATTAATAAGAGGGTAAGGATAATGATATTATCGCATGAGGTGACTTGGCAGTATATCGAGAAGATTGAAGAAAAAGCCTCAACACAGCGGACTGGAACTTAAAAACAACAAAAAATATACAGGCGAATTGAGAATCTCCTTCTTTTGTAAGTCGGTTAAAAAAAGCATTAAATTGTGCATGAGAAATATAAACTACTAGCGGCCCGGTACGTGCTTCGCTACGTATAAAGTGAAATAAAATAAACAAATCGGAACATCAAATTCATTTATTTAATCAAAAAAATATTTTATTTAAAATCGAAATCAATTGCTAGCTATTTACAACACACTTAATCCAAAACATTTGGATAAACAATATTTTTTGTTTTTCCATTTTGAGCATAAATAAACAAACGGCTGGGGGTACCGACTCTGGAACAGGCAACATATAACTGGCCATGTGAAAAACAATGTTCCTCCAAATTCACACCACAAACGTGAAGTGTTTGACCTTGGGCCTTGTTGATGGACATCGCAAATGATAAACGCACAGGATATTGTAAACGTTTGAACTCAAAAGGCATATCAGTTGGAATCATAGGTATACGCGGTATCAAAACAACTTCTCCTTTTGATTTACCAGTTAAGATCGTAGCTTCAATCAAATTTGGCAATAACTTTTTCACTGCCAATCTGGTTCCGTTACACAGTTTTGGTGGATTAATATTTCGCAATAATATAATCGAAGAACCAACTTTCAGATTCAAGCAATGCGGTGGCATACCAGCCGGCTCCAATGAATTTAAAAATTCAATTGGATAATTCATTGCCTCATCTTGATTCATAACACTGTCAATTGATTTATATTTCGTGACTACGCCTGGCAGTTTCGCTTGAATTTGAAAATTAATTGCATTGACATGAATGTTTTTCGGTGCTAAAATGGCGCGTTCTGTCAACCAATCATGATTTCTGTAATTCTGAACAATATTCGGAAAAACACATTCAATCAATTCATCTATCGATTGCGCAATTGTACAAAAATTGTTCGGTACAGCGATCAATCCGTTGGTTCTGTCGATTTGTATTTTGCCGTCACCAATTTCTAACAATTGTTTTGAGAACTCATGGGCAGCTGGATCATTTTGTAGGTGAACACGCATATTAATGTTTAGTGTCAATTTTTGTAGATATCTCCAAAGAACTGATGACTTCAAGCAGGCATTTATTTCATCAGCAGGAGTTGATCGAGGAATGACAGGCAATGTTTGACGAAAATCCCCTGAAAGTAATATCAAAGCACCACCAAAAAGCTGTTGATTACCACGTAAATCTTGCATTGTTCGATTGAATGCTTCTAGTGATTTTTTATTCGCCATTGTACACTCATCCCATAAAATAATTGACGTTAATCGCAGAACTTTTGCCATAGCAGAATTTCTCGATATATTACAAGTTGGAGTTTCAATCACCTGTACATTCAATGGCAATTTTAATGCAGAGTGTGCGGTCCGACCACCTTCTAATAATGTAGCAGCAATTCCCGAAGATGCAAGTGCTAGTGCAATTTTCTGATCTGATCGAATAGTCGCTAAAATCAATGATATAACGAACGTTTTACCTGTGCCACCAGGTGCATCCAAAAAATATAATCCACCTGCATTATTGGAAACGGCTTGCATGATTGTATCATATACATGTTTTTGCTGAATATTTAATTTGGTTATATTCGATTGTACAAATAAACGCAAATCATTACAGTTGAATTCCTGCTCACGTTGCAATTCACGATCAAACAAATCATGCATGGGACGATTTGGTGCGGTCATACCCAATTGTACTAATGCTTTATTTGCAATCGTTAGACATATATCTTCAATTATTATCAAAGCTTCGTTGCACATTTCCAAGGTAATCAACAAATCAGGATTTCTTGCATGATGACGCATACGAATTAAAATATCTTCTGCCATATAATTTTTATATTTGTTCCATAATTCAAGTGGATTTGATGGCATACATGTCGATAATATAATGGCAAATAGCATTCGTATTTGTTGTGGATGAGCTGACGTAGATGCATCATTAAGTGTTGAATCCCAATGTGCATCATCCTCCAACAAATGCAAGAGTTGACATGCTTCACGATATGTTTGACACAAATGACCGTCGACTGTTCTTAATTCTTGAAATGATTTTGGGCCATTGACGTTAACTAATAGCAATCGCAAATAAAAACACTCAGCATTGTTTGGATGTACTGTATACATTCTCCCAATTGCATCTGTTTTGAAAATGCCTGAATGCCCATCGACTGCTGTTCCTTGTTTACGTCTTTGAAATTTTTTTGAAGACACATTCCATGTATAGTACTGAGGCACTTCGGAATATAACAAATTTCTAGCAAATGTATCAGTTTCGCATAATTTGAAAAAAGCTGTCAACGTAGTCGCTGGTGGGTGTGCTGCTCTTTCCAATGCATTTGCTTCATTAAAATAAATACGTTGGCCATTCTCAAGATGCACAGCTAAGTGAACAACCACAGGATGTCTTTCGTGCATTGGAAACGACAGAATCCTCCAGACAGCTTCATTACTACTAATATAGCGCCCCAGTTGATACTGAGTAATTTCATCATTTCTATTATCACCAGCTACACCGAAAACAGCCATATCGCTCCCTTTATTTACATACTTGCAAATATATTTAATGGATTTGACTGAATTACAATACTCCACATTTATATGAGCCTTGAATATTTTCGATAATAATGGACAATACGGAACCACCCAACGATTATCAACTTCAACGTCCTGGTTACGCATTCTAATGGTTGCCGTTTTGCCATTATCATTAGGTGATCTACGTCTATACAACGGATATCCGTCATTGCCCGTTATTGTGTCTGAAGTCAATTGTCTTGGGTATCGTTTCGAACACTTTCCATCAATCATACATGGCGAATTCATATTTAGTTCACCGCACGGACCATGTATCATGTTTTTAACGACAACATCAAATAACTCAGGATCAACAGTTTGATCAGGAATTTCACCTGATATAACGTTATCGATTTGATCCGGAGTTATTTTATTTACCAGCCAAATTAATATATGTGCGTGCGGCAATCCCCTTTTTTGCCATTCGATGGAGTACATATGGCAACGCACCTCTCCAAATACACGTAATTTCACAATTAAATCCATAAGTGCTTTCAATTTTCGCCGAAAAACACGTGCTGTAATGTCATGACGATCAGTTGTCGACTGGCCTTCAAATAAATTGTTCTTGATGTCATCCCACTGCGGATTACATGTAAATGTAATGAACAGATCCGGTCGACCGTATTTTCGTACATAAGACATTGCGTCTTGTGCATATTCGTTCATATGCCGTGGGCTACCAATATACGAAGATGGCAATATAGTTAAACGTCCGATGTCATTAACATTAGCATCATTCGCTATCGCATCTTGCAAATGAATATATTCTTCGGATCTTAATTTTGCTTGGTTGAAACGAATAAAATTAAGACGTTCAGTCTCTATTTTGGCATACATATCAACGATGTACTGATGATATAGTTTACCACATTTTAAGATATAATTTTGTTCTTGTGGACGAATCATCAATCGATACGAATAAAAATTCATGGCACTAACTTTTTTCTGTATATGTAGACCTGAAAATAATTACAAAATGTGACTTTAGAAAGTTGTAGAAATGAAATGTCAACACACTAAAAATAGGTCAATTATTTACCTGTTCGTGGATCAATCATTGGTATATTGATATGGTAACCATCGTCACCTTTCCAATGCAATATTGGGTACTGTAATGCATCGTAACTACGATGAAGTTCCGAAACACGTTGCAATTGCTCATTTCTACGATGAAGTACAATATCACGGGATTGAAACTGATCACCAAGAATTACAATTGCAACCTCATCAATTGTTGGTGCATTAAATCGCCTTGCATGCTCTCCAAAAGGTGTTCTATCAGCTCTTATTACGATTTTGTGATTATCAGTTGGCATACGATCGAGAGCAATTTTAAACAATTGAACTAATGCGTTATGCTGATGGAAAAACCTTTGTAGCTCACGAATAATTTCTCGTCTTGTATTCGAAACAATTGCACAACGTTGATCCAATTCACGATTTTCATCACCAATAAAATAAATTTGCAAAAATTGATGATCAGCGTCGGGGTATGGCAATAACGAACCAGCTTGATGATAAATCTGGCCCTGAATCTGTAACATGTATACAATTTTAGGTAAATCTTATATCAGTTTTTTTTTTAATATACTTTATGCTTCAGATTGATACAAACATGGAATAATCCTGTTGAAGTATTTACCTTAAACGTCGGCATAAAATTATCTCTAATAATTTTAGTTGCACCAAAAGAAGTCATTTGAAATGCCGAATTGTATTGTTGAATATGACTCAGAAAGTGCTTCGACGCTTGCAATGACCCAAAAATAAATGAATACAATGGTTCGGGTGGAGTTTCTAATGCTGGCAATCTCACTTTGCCATTAGCACAACACATGCCGGGCGTTTCACCTGGAAAGTTAGCCGCATCACAATGTGGACATATTGCGTCCATCATTCCAATGTATCCATACATACTATAATCAATCTGACTGTTGTAATTAAAAGCAGCACGCATCATTTCAGCCAAAACAGCACGACGTATTCGTGATGGCCGTGCAAGATTCAGTACAGGTACTGGGTTAACAAATCCATTGCGTGCATTACGTTCACGCTGCGATGCATTAGCTTGTGCGCGTTCATCTGCAGTCTGTGATCGTCTTAGTAATGCCACATCATTTGCATTACGCGTTCGCCGACCTATATTTGCTCGTCTGGCTGGTGGCATTTTTCCCGTATGCACATATGTTTTCGCTTAAAAATCGAAAAAAAAAATTAGAAAAAAAAAAAACAAATTCCCAAGAAGCTGTCGCATATGATGCCATGTGAAATCATATACGGCAACTTAGAAAAGTACACATAAATTCAGGACTCACCGTTTGTATGAATGCACTGCAAATGCAATTATGTGAAAAGAAATTTATCGCTGATAATATGCTTTAATCAAACCACGTCCAAAATGAACTGAATGACATAACAACGTGCTTGTCCTGTCAACAAAACTTCAAAAAAGTTTCTGTGAAAAAAGTTTCTATTGAATTCATTTATGACAAAAAATGTGACAAATGAGGAACCGCTCGACTAAAATAATAAACACAAAGAAATTTATCGCTGATAATATGCTTTAATCGAACCACGTCCAAAATGAACTGACGGCATGAATGACATAACAACGTGCTTGTCCTGTCAACAAAACTTCAAAAAAGTTTCTGTGAAAAAAGTTTCTATTGAATTCATTTATTACAAAAAATGTGACAAATGAGGAACCGCTCGACCGATTTTATGCAAACTTCACATAAACCATCTACTAAATATGCCGACCAAATCCTAAGCATTTGGTTTGGATAGGTGAGCCCGTTCTTGAGTTATGGAATTACAACGAAAAGTGGCATTGATTTTTATATATATAGATTTTTTTTTCTTATTCAAACAGCCTTTCAGAAGACTTTTTTTAAACGTGGAAAAGAAGAAAAAAATACACATAACTACGCCACAGATCCTTTTTTTGGCATAATTCCTAATCTTCTTGCTTTATGTACTCTTGACCTTAATTCCGAACTAATTTTATGTTTCTCGAACATTTTCTTCATAACAATGAAAAGACCTTGATTTCAGTTTCCCAACAGAATAAGGCTCGTTTTCATTAACCTTTCAGTTCGTGTCCTTCAAACTGGAATGTACTGGAACTATTTTAATTGGAATAGTTTAAGTTGCTCCCATTAAATTATTTAAATTAAGATTGATAAATTATGACGAACGATTGTAGATTAATATTTAGTTAAAAAGCGTGGGTGGATAAATTAAACAATGTGAATTGTTGGTTTTTAAGCGTTAATGCCAATTTTTTTCGTTTCTTACAACGAGGCTTTATTTTGATAAATTAATAAATTAATTGTTGCCGATTGCGTAATTTTATTTATGTTTATTCCCATTTTAGCCGCAGAGCAGACATTTTGCCTAATCTAACTTCGATACATGAAATCATCTTTTTAGTGATAATTCTCATCAACGATCTAAAAAGACGATACGAACTTCGAATGTTCAACGTCCTGAGTAAGATACAAATTTTCCACTTCTAAAACTCAATACTATTCTCTATTGTACTTATCATTATCTCCAAACTTAGTCTATGGTTGGGACGTACGATAGAGGAATCCAACATTTTGTGGAGTATCTAGGCACATTAGTGAAAATTTACGAACGGCGCCCAAACATTAGTAACAGAGTAAGCCCCAACTTAAAAATCAATATCCCTATTTCAAGAGGAATCTAGTAGGAATTAGCAATAGGCTCATTCCCAACAAAAATATTCCAATAATGACGTCACAATTCGGTACATAATGAAGGGAACTATTCCATCCAATAGTTGACCCTCTAATTTAGTATGCATGGCGACCGACCAAGAAAACGTCTCGCATCCCTACACCGGAATATATAAAGGGCTGTTCAGCATTTCCATACAAATCGATACATTTAGTTCGGAGAGCATTTGGGCGTAGAAACTAAAAAGCGATATCTCAGCGGTTTTGTGTACAGGCTTAAATGAAAAATACCGTAAACTGAGGCGTTTTTGTTTTATGCATGTGATGTGTAATAATGGAATGTCAGGCATTGCTTTGTAGTTCAGTGTGTTATTTGGTGTTGCTCTTGCTACTGTTTATGAGCAGTCGGATCGCTTACCATCAGGCGACTGGCTTGCTCGTCTCGCCATTCATAGCAATAAAAACTATATAAATATGATTTAAATTCTTGTAATGCGTCTTTGATCTCACGTCGTTCTTCTTCTACGTCTTCCATTCGGTTCTCCGTCATTCCTTTCTTCTTTTCTTTAACATCCTAATCAACTATCTACTAACTTTTTCTATCTGAGTTTCATTCGTCATCTATTTCACATAAACTACGTTCCATACTAGTCATTCCTCTTACGGTCTACTTATCGTGCTTCATAACATTCAAATCCTACATGCATATTACAAATTGTAATGTTATTGAAAAGTCTCTTTCAATGCTCTAATCTCTAAAATAAAACCAGTGAGATTTTAAAAGATACGAGGAGGGTTAAGACTTCGTAACATTACGACAACTCCTAAAAGGAGCAAAGTGAAAACAATACCGGATTAACATGAAACGAAAAAGAGAAAAAGGGCACCTGGACTTTTCTAATATAGAAGAAAGAAAGAAAACACATTTATTTGTCACTTATCACAACGCACACACTCATATAACATAAATTTCTTAGAGATAAATTTACATACACCATACAGAATAAAAAAATGAATAAAAAAAGTTTGTACGTCGCAAAAAAGTGACACGTAGGTGATCACTCAGCTATTATAAGCTGGTATTCTTTCGTCATAGCCTTTCTGACGATCGAACATGAAACCTTTACTTAACAGCCTATTTCTTAATATATATATATTTCTTGTGTGCGTGTGTATGTGACTGAACTCCTCCTAAACGACTGGACCAATTTTGATGAAATTTTTTGTGTGTGTTCGTGAAGATTCGAGAATGGTTTAGATTTACAGTTTGGTCTACTGGAAAATGTTTTTTCAATTAATTTCTTATTTATAAGGAGTTGTTGATTTTGGTTATACCATACAAAATGTTCATGGGTTTGTAACTGTCAAACATTTAATGTTCATACCGTCAATACGGTAAACTCTTCCCTCAAATTAAATAACGTATTTAAATAAAGGTTTCGAATCGACAACATATATCCACAATATTCGATTAATGGCGTATTTTAGATTTTAAAGATGTAAAATAATGACAGTAATGAAAAGTGGTTGACATTTAAATTGGTTGTCAAATATTTATGCATATGTTCAGAAATTTAATTTGTGTAAACTAAAGAGTATATTATGAAGCTAAATAAATATAGGACAATCAAATAAATAATATTCACACGTAAGAAGTTTTACTTCTTTTCAAGATAGAATGTCACTTGATAATGAAAAATCTTTCATAAAATAACACATAAAAATAAAAACTGAACTGAACTGAATAAAATAACAATTTTATATAATTATGGAGAATATTGCAGGGATTCTCAAATTAGGCGTTGTCTGTGTCTTGAGAAACCAGTTATATATAATTGTTACTACCGTTACTCAATGACCGTTACTACATTAATTGTGTGTGTGAGTGTATTTCTATGAAAATTTATATTTAATCTCTTTATTACTAACAAAAAGTAATGGCGTAATGTTTTTGGAAAACAGCATATTGGGGGTGAAATAAGGGATGGAATATTGCATGGATAATCAAAATCGCTAAAGTGTTTAATGTCAAAAATTTATAAGGCACACTATTTGGATATGGAGAAACGGGATATAATAGAGTGGGAGGTAGGGGAGAGGACTGGGATAGCTGACACATTTGATAGGACGAAATGTAAATGCACGGTATAAGACGGGATGGTCAATGAAGAGAAAGGACGGGACGTATCGGGAAGTGACTGAACAGACGGGATGGGACGGAATTGAGCAGGACAGTAGGATAGCTAATTCATGTTTAGGTATACAAGAGCTTATACGAAAAATAACATGTATTTGGTGTGGAGTAAAATAAAAAAATATCTGCATCCAGGCAAAGGTGGGTCGGGCTTTTTTGCTATGCTAAATAATTCAATATAAAATTCATCATATAATAACTAAGCCATAGCGAAGCGTGGTCGGGTCATCTATGGTATCTTTTAATTGATTTCAATGAATGTCGTCGGAGTAGTAACAGTGTTATAATATTTCCACAGCAAAATAATGATTTGAATCTGGAGAGATGGGATAGAATAGAATATAAGGTGGATAAAATGGGACATAAGAATAGGTACAGGATGGGATTGAAAATGGATAAGCAGTTTAGACAACGGCTGTCATATTGATTTTAAATAAAATATGGACTGGAATCTGTATTTGCACCCAGGCGAAGCCGGGCCGGGCCGCTAGTAATAGAATAAATATAGAGACAACCAATTACATTCACTAGTTCCCCAGATACACTCGCAACTGATAAACTTAACTCTCGCATTAAATTACCCTAGATTTCATTGCATGCGATAGAATAATTCTCTTTAACTTCCAAGGCGCTTGATCACAGAACTACACTTTCAACTGTTTAGTACTAATTTATACACCGCATTAACACCCACGAACAAATTAGACAGCGAGGAGACAAAATTTAAGTGATAAATGTACCTATCCTATATTATGTTAGAGACCAATTGTTCTAAGACATGTAGAAATTACCAGTAGTTAGGTCTTAATAAAACAGAATTTGTGCATAGCATGGTGATGGTCTCACTCTTTCCTAAGCGACCGCTCATGGACCATCGCAAAACCAAACAACACCATAAATACAAAGAAATGCTTGGCAGTCTACTGTGCTCGCCACTTTTATCGCTTACCATCGATCTATACCTTCGGTACAGGCGAATGGAGTGCTCGTCTCGCCATTCATCGCTATAAAAAAATATTTGTGTCCTGGTCCGTTACCAAGATGCGATGCTCCTTTTACTGGTGGTAGGTCTCTCATATGTGAGAGGCTGCCTGAGTGGGTACCACCGCAATGTCTATTTCTCGTGTCATACAGCAGTTTAAATGCACTGTTGTGTTTCGGATTGAAGGACATTGTAGCCAGAGTAACTACTGGACATATTGAGACTTAACATCTTATGTCTCAGGATGGCGAGCGCAGTGGAATGCCAAGCATTGCTTTATAATTCAAGGTGTTGTTTGGTTTTGCTACTGTTCATGAGCGGTCGCATCGCTTACCATCAGGCGAACGGCATGCTCGTCTCGCCATTCACAGTAATAAAATAAAAAAAATAAAAAAGAAGCCAACACGCATTTCCCAGGCAACAGGCAATAGGTTACGGTGGTCTACCTAGGTGGATACATACATATATCCAACTATCAGCAATTCTAGAAGTAAATCCAATTGTATAGTCAAAACAAGTCTGAAAAGGTTTTTGCGAAACGAACTCTCATTCAAGATTTCTAAAGACAGAAAATTCAATCAGTTCGAAGCTGGCATCTGCAACAGATTTCTATGAAAGGCTTTAAACTTCGCTTAAGTAAGCTGAAATGTATGCTAGTCTTTTTGGAGGCGTAGATAATCGAAAAGAGGAAATAAAATTGCTATTTCGTCTATAAGAAACGACACAGGAATATGACCGCTATATACATCACTAAAACGGTGAAGGAAAACATCGTGAGGAAACCTGCATACCATAGCCATTCATAAGAATTTCTATGGTATGTAAGTCCGCCAACCCGCACTGGGCCAGCGTGTTGGACTATATGGCCTAACCACTCTCAATCGTATTCTCGATTGTAGAGTAGGCCCGTGCCCTGCAGTGGGATGTATATGGGCTGATACAGATACAGATGCATCCTTGTGGGAGGTCAATGTCCGACATTAGACTTCTTGTGTCTCAACACTCATAAGGTTTCTATCAGCTTAAGTAATACTGTAATAACGTACTCTATATTGCAATGTACATTTTTATCTAAAAACAAACCAATTGTAAAATAAAATTTAGAAAAAGAAATATATTCCAACGAAAATGACATCAAAATAAAAGACGAAAATTTCCCTGTCCACTTTCATTCCAGACGTCTCGAATTCAATATCAACTTAGCAACTGTGATCTAAATATTTCGTAATAGCTAACTAATCAAATTCCAAATGAACATTAAATCTGCAAGAATCCTTCAAAACTTTCCCAGACATTTAGATGGAAGACATCGAATCCCAATTCCCAAACGGAATGGAATCTTCGTTCGGAAAGTTTAAATGTAATTCATTCGTAGATTAGTACTGCGAATCAATTACCCGTTTGATTTTGGCTATAGAAAGCGGTAAATTGGGTTATAATACCTCTGTTATCACTTTGGTCGCTTTTGTGGATAATGGGTATTGGGTTTTGTATGTACTACGGAAATGATAGCTTAGTTATAAATGCAAATTTCGGTGAAGGAGATGAAAGGATTAGAGGTGGTACTTCTTGGTAGCCGAATATTCTACCACCAGTAACAGAATCAACGCCATTTTAAATAACCGAAAGAAATGCAACAACAAAGTTGATACTTCATATTTTCTATGAGATAATGGTATGCCATGCCGCGCCACTCCATACGCACTATGACTGTAATGAGCTACAGAAGATAGCTATAGAAGCTATAGAAGATTTTACTATTAATTAAAAAAGTGCCTGTTGGAAAATGGATCGGACACGGCTGGCAACATGAACACGGTGGTCGTGACTTCAAATCCCAGAGCACACCTCTGACTTTTCGGAGTCATGTATCTATTAAAAGTCGATCACAACGTGCTGTAACGGTAATGAAAAAAAAATCGCGTGGAAATCTGCAAACTATATCGATTTATATGAATTTCTATGGTATGTAAAGTCTGCCAACTCGCACTGAGTCAGCGTGGTGGACTATATGGCCTAACCACCTCAATCGTACTTTCGATTATAGAGGGGGCTCGTGCTAGTGGGAGGTATTTGGGCTGATATAGATACAAAATATAAAAATCGCCTGCTTTACTCATTTGTACATTAGTTTGTATCCAAATGTTTCAAGTGCATGATTCAGTAGCAATTACTTGAATTGCTTGTGAAACCAAGTCTTGAAACTAGTTCAAACCACATGTTGCTCTGTGAAACTAGAACGATCTGGAGTTGCATACGGCTAATTATAGTCGAGTTGTAGCTGAATTTATACTTGGATATAATAAGAATTAATTTATAAAAAAAAAGGATTTACGATATTTAAGGAATTTACGAGAGAAATGGACGTGTTCTTAAATGGTTTTTGATGAGAACAATAACTATGTCAGTTTCAGATGACTGCCTCAGTGGCGTAGTTGTTCTAAGTACGATTACTAAGCTGAAGTCTCGAGTTCGACTCCCGGGTCGGGCAAAGTGATATTCGAATTTTCTATTCAATATCAGCTCGGAGTCAGGAATTTTTGCCTGATATGGCGATAGGCTCGCCCCCTGTGACATCGTGGGACGAAACATACGAGGCGAAATGTGCGTGTCTACTTCTGGGAAAAAGGCGTGAGTTTATTATGTATGAATGTTATTTCAGATAAAATTGAAATGAAACGTAGATTGAGTGTGGAAACAATTTAACGATTCATGGTAGTTTCGATGTCGCCTTGACTACATTTAAGGTCCGTTTGTAATCCTACAATTGTTGATGACAACTTTTATCTGTTTATTTTCATTTCTGGAGCCCAAGAATTATTTAAGTAATTTGGACTATTGTGTTTACTTCCACTAAAGTTGTCAATGGCATTATATATCCAGATCCTTCAAATTTCATCTTCCCAACACAAGACAACCAAGAAATGTTCCTGAAAAACACCCAAACAATTATTCACCGACATGTAAGGAATTGCCACGACACGCGAAATTGTATGTAGTAAATCAATATGCTGGGACAATAGTAAGGGCACCGTTTCTAGAACAATCGATACCAATGTGGATAATAAATTGAACTTGATATATTTGAACACGTCGCTTCGTTTCCAGTTTATAAGCTGTATTCTTCAGATCTTCGTGTGTATTTGTGACTATGTGGGTTGATTGTTGGATATAATTATTGAGGAATGGAGGTGTTTTTGATTGCTTTCCTTGGTTTTGGAAAAGAGATTAGAAGTTAGTAGCAAGGCTTTAGTTTTAAATTTCACTGTCATATACAAAATACTAAATTTACCGCGATGACCAGACAAAATATTAAATTAAATAGTGTCATGTTTCTATGGCGGCGTTAAGTACTTCGTATTTTCTTCTGGGATGGATGGATGGATGAGTACTGACCCAGGGATCGCCTTTATGGAAATCTTTCCTTGCACGTTTTACTCGAAGGAGATAAAATATTCTCCATAACTACTAATTCTACAAGAAACAGGTTTCTTTTAGTACCGTACAATAAACGACAGGAGCTACTAAAATCTAACTTGAAATACAAATCAAAATATCGTATCCGAAGAAAATGATCATAAATAATTCATGAACATATAATATTCTTCGAAGTCGTTTAAGAAAATGTGCAAAGAAGTTGTGAAAACAGCGTCGAGTCGGCCACAGTTTATTAAAACTTACAAAAGCCTCTTATTGAAATCGGCTTAAAAAGTGGAAAACCGCAGACGTAGGTACGCTGTGAAATAGGGGCTCGGTGGAAAAAATTACACCAGGGACGCGGTTACACAACAAGCAAAAATAAACTTTGGATGAAAGAAGTAAGGTTTCAAATCTGTTGTCACACATAAATGGAGTTTCGATGACCGTGTCGCTAGACTATGTGACATAACTTTAAGACTTGCATAAAAATGTGCATTCCGTTCAGTAGTAATTTTATGCATAAATTATATTCTCACTCACGAATATTGTTTCACGCCAATGTGGACACATAGACTTAGTACTAGCTCAGGCTAATAAACACCAGACAGTGAAATTTATAATTACAACCAGTCAATTAAATAAAAGTACCAACCACAAAACACTTAATGATAGTACTAAGTACCAACATAGACGCCAGTCATGCATACAGACACACTCAATAACCTGGGAATTTCCGCCATCGACTTAAATTACGTAAAACAGCTATTTTCTATGCCAACGCAGCCAACCATAGCGCGCTTTGAACTCGTCTAACAACGCTGATATATAGATGTATAGATAGTGTGAAAATGGACGGTACTATTGAACTAAAGGTCATAAGTGGACATGTCCGAATCAGACCATATACGTCCCATTGCAGGGCACGAGCCTCCTCTACAATCTAGAGTATGTTTGAGAGTGGTAAGGCCATATAGTCCACCACGCTGGCCTAATGCGGGTTGGCGGACTTTACATACCATAGAAATACTTGTAAATCGCTATGGCAAGTTTCCTCACCATATTTTCCTTCACCGTTTTAGTGCGTGGTTCACTATTAATACACACATGGCTGCGAAAATTAAGAGGTGAGCCCTGGAATTCGCACCCGTAACCACCGTGAACATATTGGCAGCCGCATCTAGTCCGCTTACAAACAGGCCACCACGCACTTCCACACTACGGGCATATAACGGACAAATAAAGGATAGTTTTGAAAGGCTTAATAAGTAGCTTCCTTTGTTGGCTTATGAATCATGGACTCCTGGTTTTCGCTGTAAGTCCGAGCAGCTCTATATGACTTTTTCTGTATGATACCGTACTGTATCAGCCCATATACGTCCCTGCAGGACACGAGCTTCCTGTACAATCAATAGTACGCTTCAGAGGTGTTCGGCTATATAGTCTACCCCGCTGACGGTGCGCTGAGTTTTTCACTTTCAATTATTTCAAATGACCTTTCAAGGAATGAAATGTGTTCCCACTATTACAACCTGAGCCGAAAGTAAGTTCCGCGAACTATAGTTGGTATTCAGGTAACCTCTGCCCACCAATTTGGAGTTACAAGGGTGTGCGTGTGGGTGTGTCACGTGTTTCAAATAACCAAGTAGCTTGAATAATGAAACTGACCACATTTGAATAATTAAAAAAGTTGATAATTATACTTGGTGATTTATAATGTCTGCCTACCCCAGCGGGAGGCATGCATAAATGTATGCATTGAAGATTTCGTATGCAATGCGGAATCCTTTGCGTGCCAAAACGGGAACTGGAATGGTACTAATATTTCATGTTGAAATTACACCCCCAAATAATTCATAAATTACATAAATTTCACTCTTTTTGTCATTAATTTAGCTTCAAAAATGCTTGTAGTTTTCTGGTTTGTGTCTACATATAGCAGACGTAAATAAAATTTATTTGCTTTATATTTAAATATTTAAAAGATATTTATTATTAGTGCTATATCGTCTACGATCTTACATACATACATTAACTCACAACTTTTACCAGAAAGGGTGGACAGAGTTGCTAAAAGGACACCCACTTTTCACTCTGTGTTCAGTTCCACGACATGAAAAGAGCGAGTCTATCACCATTCGGGCACAAATTCCTGACTCCAATCTACGATCGATCGCCGAAATGCTTTTGTCAAAATAATAAAAATAGTTTTCCTCTCTTCACATTTTCTTAAATTGGACAGGTTACCTTTACAAGTATAAATGCTTTATAATATGAAAACATATCTCAAACAATGTGTTAAAAATATACTTTTTTAGTTTTATTTGAAGTTCCAAATAGAATTTAAATGATCTATCCATTGAATATGCAATGAAACATATTCAAAACCTTTCAAATAAATTGAATTGAAGAACCAACGCTGCTATGCAAATGAATCAATATAAATAGATTTCTTTTAGCGAAATTGATATATGATACATAAAAGCGTTTTATACTAGAAGACATGAATATTTTTTTACATAATACAATATTTAACGTACTCAGAAGAATATATTTTAAACGTGATTTTGATATTTACTCAATCATTGAAAATTTTATGTCATTTATGACCAAGCGGACTTTTTTGCTGCCTGCCTGTCCTGATCTCAAAATTTCTCGGGGTCGGCGATAATGATTTTTCAGTCATGTTTCAGAATCATAATATGTCTTATAATTTGGTACACTGTTATGCATTAATTTGGTATAAGGCCTTCTATCTACCAATTTATCGATGCGTTGGAAAACTTGAATTCTTGTCCAGAATATAGACAGTATTAGAAACTTTTCCACGTTTTCCATTGCCAAACTATAAAATATCGATAAATCGGTGGTATACGCATTGGGTTTGTATCACCAACCTCCGGTTTGACACTTCGTTCCACATCCAAATTAAGTACTTGCTAAGAACAGATAGTCTGATATAAATTTAGACCCATTGTCTTTGTTAAATTTAATTACCGAAATATCTTCACAAATGCTAAACAGACCTTGAAATTCAAACACGACCGTTTTCGTTTCAACAAAAGGTTAAACAAAATTACTAGCAAAGAAACTTTGACCCTTATTTCTTTAATTCAAAGCATTTATTTATATCATAAATATAAATAGGGCCTGATTCTTACTACTTTCGTCTCTCAACTTTTAAATGAAACATTTTGCATAATTTATAAATCTAATATTGTCTTTTATAAATTAGTATTTTAATTTTATCTGTTTTTTTTTCTTCATCTACGTAGGTCGTTACTCATCGCAAATTTTAATGTATATTGCAAGATTTATAGAATGATTTTTAGTAGCAATTATGAGTAGAAATCTTAAGCCTGACCTAAACTTTCAGGTCTTTATCCGAAACCTACAATTACTTGATCACAAACCGTAACAAATCACTAATGCTCCATTCACGAAACAAACCCAGAATCTCGTACTTTCCACACCTTACCTTACCTCTATTCTTCAACCTCTCTTACATTTTCATTAGGTATTTATATATAATCACCTTTCATCCCAGGTAATCTACCACACCAAACACAGTCTCCCCCATTTTTTATCAAAGCAGTAGATCCAAAGACTTTCTGCAACATTAATCCGACAAAGCAGCTAAGATTCCAAGAAGCTGTTAGTTTTTTTTAGCTGCAGTAGTGATACATTTCCTTTAGCCACTCTCATTAGTCTTTTCTGTACTATAAAGAAAAACAGATTTTTATTGCATATAAAGAAAAATCTTTGGACCGTCACTAGCGTTCAAAGAGAAGACTTTTGAAGACCGAAATGTGTACCTATCTCTAATGTTATGCACGTCAATGATTTATTAAAAACCTGTTTATTTGTCTTTTAAAACATTGCATTTAATTTTGCAAAATCTAATTTAACTTTAATTTTTCTGGCTGGCCTCTTAAATTTATCTTGGTGACACCTGGCCTCAAGCATCAGTCCTTCCATAAAAAAATCTTGTCAGTTCCTTCCAAGTTCCTTCACATGGTTTAAAATTCTTGTAAATTAAATTATAATTTCTATAATGATTATATGGTATACGTCATTATTTCAAATGTTTGTATTATGTAAATTACCTAATTTCCAGCGCTAAGACTGCCAAAGCAATTACATTATTTTAGGATTGCACATTGCTAATTTAACAGCCTTGGTACTAATTCAGACATCTGAAGCTAAACATTATTTAAATTAAAATAATTCTAATTTGCTTTTAATTTTTAAAGGAGATCAGTCGATTTGGTCCAACTACGGACAAGAAATTAAGTATGGCTAAAAAATCAGGCTTATTTTTTTAGATTCATTTCTCTATTTATTTTTATCCTACACCGTGGGGATCAGATTTTGTAAAAAAAAAGGATATCATAAAATAATCTACCACTTTTTGCATTGTTTGCAATAATATCAGAATTGACATCTGTCAAATTCATTCAGTGTTTGTCAAATTCTATTCTTTGTGTTTAGTCATGTTTGGTCGTGAAAGGAATGTGCTTTTGTGATGTTGGTTATTTTGAGTTTATTATTTACGACAACTCTTGGCTACTCTAAAAAAGATTATAATTATTATTATATTCCCAAAAATACCAGAGCTTGCTCAGTGTATCTACGCAATACCTCATTGGATTTTATGACGGAAAGGCTCTATAATATTAATTATATTATTTTAGTTCTAACATGTACAAGACATGTTTACAATTATGAAAAATTCTAAAACATCAATCGATTTTAAGGAGATAAATAGTATGTATGCCAGACCACTAAGTGCGTTATTGGTTAGGACAGAACAAAAATATGTTTTGTTTATATTCAGATCGACAACTCTCAAAATGGCCACAATGCAATAATACAATATTATTGTAATTGCATTGCAATCAAAAGGACAGTGGGATGCTTTGCACATGTAATGACTATTATGTGGTACCTTGGTTGGGCTAGGTACCAAAATGATATCACACCTATTGCAAAGCACCTCGACAATGTATTGTTACTACCAGGTACATGAGATATTGTTTAGGAACAAGTTCAGTAGAACTTTTTATTATAAAAATGTGTTTCTTATTATCAATTTTTACCGTCAACATTCCCTTTTTACAAATACCTACCTACTTTTGAAACGGATATTTCTACCCCCAGAAATGCTTTCTTAATCAACTTTATATCGAAAAGTATTTAACGTGTTTATAATAATGTAATACATTTTATTATACAATATTATTAAACGATATTATTTACATAGTTACAGAAAATATAAAATATTGTCCAAATAAGATATATGTGAAGATAGTAGAATATGGTAGTTTTTGTAAAACTTTAAGAGGATATATCTTAAATACCCCATATCGTAGCTCAAAAAGACTATATTATATTTAAAGGATATTGAATCCTTATTATTTAATTCTAGGTCTCATTTGTGTCCGTCAAGTTTTCACTACTAGGCCCAATTTCCTTAGGAAATCGACCGATCTCCAAACTTTACAAGCAAAGTAGTATAAACAATTAAAAATTACGAGGAAATGTTCATCTCACTTTTCTGCAAATCTACATATTCTGGATTCATGTCTCATCTAGAAATTACTTTAATTAAACCAATTGTGCGAAATCCAAAAGCGTATATTATTATTGTAGTCATCCCTCTTATAGAAGAAAAAACCATTGTAGATGTTGTAGTTGAAAATAATACTACAATGAGTAATCCTTGTAGGAATGAGATAAACAATGTTTTAAATAAAACATTTACCATGTGTATATTATACACCTGTTGAGATCCATAATGGCAATGATGATAACATAAATAGAAACCAATTCATAAACCATACATTTAATTCCAGAATTCCACTGACTCATTCTAAATACATTTAGAGAATATTTGATGTGCAACATCAGGCAATATATTATTTAAAATTAAATAAAATGAATACGTATTGCGGCGCTTGGGTTTTATTGCACAAATACATTATAGCTGCCATTTTTAAACATATTTAAGAAATGTTTACAAGAATCGCTATGGTATTTGAAGTGCGGCAACCCGCAATAGCATCTTATGTCTCAGGATGGCGAGCGCACTGCAATGCCAAGCATTGCTTTGTAATTCATGGTGTTGTCTGATTTTGCTACTGTCCATGAGCTGTCAGGTAAAGGCATGCTAGACTTGCTATTCATTGATTTTTTTTTTATAGATAACCGTGGTAACCTACTTACTTACATAGTTTAGGTACAGAACTCTCAGGCACAAATATCAGACAGAGGCCTAAACATATTTTTTTGTTTGATTTCGAGGTGAGAAGCTATTAAGCTGCCCCTTCGGAATCCCGGAGAGGTTCAGTATTTCTGCCTTCTCTCTCGGCCTTCCAGCATGAAAGGCTACACTACTCTACCAAAAACTATGCCAGCATACTGACTAAAAACCTCTCAGTAGCCGTTACAGACATTGTGGGTGGTTCCAGAAAAGCCCTGGTGCGAGAAGTACCCTGATTTAAGTTGTCGTAACTGCCTAGCGCAAAGCGATCAATCTGGACTGGAATTTATAAAATCTGGAAGATACCTAGTCTGCCACTAAATTTGCATGTTTTTTCATTGCTTTGAATGGCTAGACGAATATGCCGTTCGCGTGATAGTAAGCGATATGACCGCTCATGAACTACAATGTCCTTGAATCCAAAACACAACAGTGCATTTAAACTGCTGTTTGGCGGAAGACATTGCTGTAGTACCCATCCAGGGCCCTCTCACATATGAGAGACCTATAAGTAAAACGTTGTATGAGATTTTTCAAAGAGTAATACACAAAAAGTAGATTACCCGTCCAACCCAGCACTTCATAGTTCACAACCTACACAAACTCCACATATCGCAGCCGACGCTCTCACAAACACATTAACAGAAATAGTAAACAAACAGACATACATACGTGTTGAACACACTCGTAATTTAGCGCTATTATCGATGAAAGCGAGTGACGCGGACAGGTGCCATCCGTACCGGCATTTTAATAAAATTATACGCAAACGTACGACACAGCCGTTTTACATTCCCTTCATAGTGTCATGTCTTTAAACACTTGGCAGTGGTAATTTGGTTTAATTTTTGCAATAGGAACTGAGGCTGATATTTGTAACTGCAACAGCCCATAATACAGTTTTGAGTATAGGACTCCTCTACAAGCGAGACTTTGATTTAGAGTTTTGATGGTAAGCGATACGACCGCTCATGAATAGTAACAAAACCAAACACCTTCAATTACAAAGAAATGCTTGGCAGTCAATTGCTCCCCATCGTGAGACATAAAGTGTCCATCAGGCTACAATGTTCTTCAATCCGAAACACAACCTAAGCAATAAATATACGTTAAAAATATAAGTAGCATTAACTTATTTTGCAACCATTATTCTAAATAATTAACTAATTTGATGTTTTTCATGACCAGTGCATGTTGTGCCACCTTAAACAAATTTTATTTAAATATATCTAGTGTAATTAAAACTATTTATAGAGTAAATAGTGGCTGGACTAGTAAATAATCAATAAAAAGTGGCCCAACATTCGCATGACAATTAATATTAGGTCGTGCAAAGAAATCTAATTAAACCTTCACACAATTTCAATACTGACGCGTTTGCCTTCCAATTACTTAGAGCTGGAACTCGGACCGCTTACGTCCAACGGGGCAGTAAATCTCTCACTTTAGAATATCCATTCCACTTCACCCTACAACGTCGCCATACGTTCAAATAACCTAGGATTTACACGGATTTAGACTAAGCTGCCGTATTCCTGAGCGATATTGAAGTGAGCCGACAATTCCTCAAAATGAAATGTATTTTCTGACTAAAATATATTACAAATGAGATTTCTGTCTTATTACACAGATTTTTTTATAACGTGAGGGATATATTAAAGTTATTTAATATTCTGCAATTTTTTTTATACATCTTGAATGTATTAAATACATAAATAAGGAGTACACCAACTACACATATGAATTCTTTGTAAAGTCTTCATCATTCCCAAAGGTGGACTGGTAAATAATGCCTATGAATATGTAAAGTCCACTAACCCGCATTAGGCCAGCGTGGTGGACTATATGGCCTAACCACGCTCAATCGTACTCTCCAGTGTAAAAGTAGCCTGCGCCCTGCAGTCTCACTAGCATGTGGGCTGAGAGAGTGCATCAAAAACGCCCACTTTCAATTTTCATTACATATTTGCATATGTATATATACACTGTTTCAGCAAGTTTATTAAGCGCCACATTCAGTTCACAATAGATTTCCATTTCGCTTTAATTGCAATTAAAGTTTATTGTAACACGTTTGCTAGTTTCCACGAATGGTTTGGTTAGACATGTTTTAATTTAACTCGTTCCATTTGAAATGCTTCGAATATTAGAATTAATGTTGTTTATTTAATGAACTGTTATTAAATCTGAGGCAGCATGTCAATGTGAAAGCACAAATTGAGCAAGCTCGTCAGTGGTCACTAATACATATTATTCATTTCAAAAGATGATCAAATCTACTTGGACCGGACGACTTGGAGTTTTACTTAGATATATATTCCTCATATATATATTCCTATCCGGAATCCAGAACGCTCGTCAGTAACATTCTTAAAGATCTGTTTGAGAAATTCATAATATATTTATTGATATTATTATATGGTATCCCGGGCTTTCTAAATTGATAATATGAATTCAGGTTATGAATTCAGATAAATATTCTAGATGTGTGAGGTGGGGCGTAGAGTGGTAAACATTTGTGGAAACTTATCGCGGACGTCGGACGTCCGAACGAACATTCAAAGTATGTGTCGAAGCGTAGAGTAACCCCCCCGGGTTGTATGGCGCTGTTACTAGTAGATAACGAGCATAATCAGTCACGACTACGTAACATTCGCACGAATTGTTACATAATATGTTGCCACCTCGATATTCTGCCCCAGATATGTATAAATAGGGATTTTATTATCCAACTAGCTGTACCCGCGACTTCGTCCGCGTGGAATTTAACAAAAACTTGATTTTTCTAAAATAAAAGAATTTTTCTAAAATACATGTAGCCTAAGTTACTTCTTATTATATCAGCTACCTGACAATAAAAGTCCCGTCAAAATCGGTCCAGCCATTTCAGAGATTAGCTGGAACAAACAAACAGACAGACAGACAAAAAAATCTAAAGTCATTTTCGTTATAGGTATCGTGTATATAACGATATGTAGTTGGATTTTTTTTTTTAATTTTCACTTTACAAACAGACACTTCAATTTTCTTTATATGTATAGATGTATCGATAACAACTTCAGACAAATGTGAGAACAAAAATTTTTTAGCAGTCTCTATAGACCACAGTAACTGCTTACCATCAGGCGGGCCGTATGCTTGATTACCTCCTCATCACAGGCTGAACCCGAAAGGCGAGGCACTTGCACAGATCACTATGATAGATTGTCCACAATAATGTACAACGATTGGTGTACGAATTTATCACCACGAATAAAAATTCGGCTCTTCAGAACACTGACGTGATTTCTGATGAATTATGCGGGTAGCAGCTACCTTTTTCCTGCAACTTGTTTTTGTTTTGACTTAACGGCGTAGTCAGTTTGCTACTTTATTTAATCAGTATAAAAATATTTTAATTGTGCCTTTATTGTGATAAACGAGATTCAGAAAACTCAATAATTCACAAAGAGCGTCAAAACTTTTATACAGCATTAAAAAAATCCGTAGAATTTTAAGCGTAGCGTTGACCATTTCTTAAGTTCACCGATCCTTTGCAACAAAGACGAAAGATTTATACTCAAGCAGAATCATATTTCACAATATTGCAGACAGATAAAAAACAACATTCATTCAATTCTTCTACATTGAATCACGATGTTGAAATACGCGACGGCGAACATTTCAGACTTATCACAATTCTCATGCTAAATTCAGCTCGAGTAATCTTCGTAATTATACATCATAATGACATCGTGTTTGTGCCGCGTGACGTGGCTATTTATATTCAAGAACGTTTATGCATCTGGTATTAATTTAGGAGCCTTATCTATACGTGATCTGGAGATGTGACTTGCCTTGGCAAGGATGTCTAGGACGGCTATCTTTGCAGTAGGATTTGAAACTGTCGGAGATCATGCTTTGTCTAATTAAAACTAGTATGCTATTATAGAAGCTCAAGTCCAAATAATTATGGCATTATTTCGAAGACTGTTAAACCACTTGAATTAAAATTGGTTACCACCAACCAAATGATAGACCTACCGGTCTATCATATGTCAGAAGCCGCTAGAGGTACAACCGCAATGTTTATTTCTACCGCAAAACATATGTATGACGGCGCATTTGACAAGAGGGGTAAACGTCGGGAGCTGTCACCGTCGTTTTACTCTCTGACGCGACACCCGGTGCTAGTGCGGCAAGAATCAATGATTACCAGCAAGAACGGCGATCAGATGATATCAGACTAACGCGCTACGTGCTTGGTGTAGTGTTATGTGATTTTGTGTGCTCGGTTCAATAGCTATCCTATTAACTCTAAATCACGTGTAGCGTTTCATTCTCCTCGCCCAAATACCCACGCCTACCCGCCTCATGGAACCTACTGATACTGAAGTCCCCTCTGTCATCCCTACATCAGAAGTGGGATGCGGAGGGCAACCACCAGGAGAAAGAAATGTAAATCCGGAACAATCATCGCATGGCTTGCTACACAACATGGAAGCTTTGTTATCACGACTCCTAGAGACTTCGCAGCCTTCACAAGCCTTGAATAAGACAACGACACAGTTAATTCATTTCGACCCGGATGGAACCGATGCAGATATAGAAGGTTGGTGTAGAATAACCGAAATTGTCGTAAATAGCAGAAAACTCGAGGGTGCAGAACTTTTACTAGCCCTCACTCACGCTTTGCGCGGCCGCGCAGCTACGTTCTTAACGAAACTGCAATCTTCGCAACTGGCATGGCCGCAAATAAAGGAACTACTCGTAGCGAAATTTGGAAAATCGATGTTGCCTCAGGATTATTTTGATGAAATACTGAGATTTCAAATTGGCGTTAAAGAAACGGCCAGTGAAGCCGCGATGCGTCTCTGGGGCATGATAGAACAGATTCCACGCACTGAAATGCCGGAGGATATCATGACTGGCTTTGTATCTTCAGTTTTGTGCCAAAAGGATGTCATCATACGTCGTGAGCTGCAGTCTTGCAACGTTTCCACCAGAGCCCAGCTTTGCCGGGTACTGAAAGGTATCTCCTTGAAACGCAGGCTTGAGGACCTAGACACTAACGATGTCGACGCGAAGAAGAGTCGTCCTAATCAATCACATTTCTCGGGCACTTGTCATCGATGTGGTCTACCGGGTCATCGAGCGGTAGACTGCCGCAGACGTCGAGAGGAACCTATTGTTAAACCTGCGGCGTTGAAGGCTCTCGAACGGTCTCCAATATCACGAAGCTTCTCGCGACCTCTCGTCTGCTTCGTGTGTGGCCAAAAAGGTCACGTGGCGTCAGCATGTTCAGACCGCAAGGGATTTAACGAGCAGCCGGTGGTCAAAGAGGTCCACCTGTGCGAGCGAAGACCGGCGAGCGGCACCTTGACTACATCTTCCGGTGAGCTCGTTTCCTTTCTTTTTGACAGTGGTTTTGCTTGCTCGTTAGTAAATCATAGCGGAGCTGATATGCTCCCGGGCACTATGCGTGATGATTTGGTATATCGTACTGGCATAGGCTAAAACAAAGTAGTAAAGTGCAACTCCCAAATCCTTAGTGCCATCAATGTGCAAGGTATTTCTTTAGAGTGTTATTTGACGCGGTCCCGACACAACTATAAGTGGAAAAGTAGTAAATAAGAACTGTCGAGGTAAACAGTGATCAAACTCGGTTTGTATTGCGTAAAAAATCCAGTCAACAAGATTTTGATAGCATGTATACCGATCTGCAGGGGGAACATAGGATAGCTCAACTCAAACTCTTGAGTAAGTATAGCGACTTCTTCATAGTTGGTGTACCTACGCGTCGTGTCACTATCGGGTACATGCGAATTGAACCTATATACCCCAATAAAACAGTACAGCGATGTCCTTATCGGTTTTCTCCCGCACAGAAAGAGGTTGTTAGAGATAAAGTGAAACGTCTTCTCGAAGCTGGTGTTATCTGTGAAAGTACATCTGCATTTGCTAGCCCGGTGCTCCTCGTGAAAAGAAGGACAACTCTGATAGCATGTGTATTGACTACCGTGATCTTAATGCCAATACTCGTCCTGAACACTACCCCTTGCCTATAATCAATGAACAGATTGATAGACTGCGTGGTGCGTGTTATTTCTCCGCTTTAGACATGACTTCGGTAATCATCAAATTTTGATGGTAATAAAACTGCATGACGGCTGCAATCAGACTAATTTATTCTGGAACATTTTACACATTTTATATACAGTAGCTTAGTTACCAATAAACAATACAGTTTAACACTTTTTATCAACAGTTGGCGCTATTACTTATTTTGTTACCAATTTTAACATCTACTAATAACAAAATAAATAAAGAGAAACTTAAACCTACATATTACGAAAGAGATAAAATGCTTAGTTATTTCAAACAGTAATAATATTTAGTTTTGCGCAAACTCCTGGCTATAATGGCTTTCGCAGTCTTTTCTAAATGCTCCATAACAACTATATGTCTGCTTGTGGTTACAGAATTAGTACCAGGATCATATATCCTGTAGCCTTTTATATTCTCAGCATAACCCACAAGAATAAGTTGCTTCGCCTTTTTGTCGCCCTTGGTGCGCCTCTCTTTTGGAACGTGTGCCATAACAGTACTTCCAAAAACTCGCAAGTGACTTAAGTCAGGCTTCAGACCTGTCCATACCTCACAAGGTGTTTTATCATTCAATCCAGAAACAACAGATCTATTTCTTAAGTATACTGAAGTATTCACAGCCTCAGCCCAAAGCTTCTTATCTAAGCCGGCATCAAATAGTAAACACCTCGCCTTTTCTACCATGGATTAGTTCATGCATTCGCATAAACCATTTTACTGTGGTGTGTAAGCATTAGTCTTTTGATGGACTATTCCTTGCTCTGTTAAATAGTTCTCAAACTCAAGGCTACAAAATTCACTGCCATTGTCTGTTCTGATGGTTTAGATCTTTCAGTTTTTCTGTTTCTCAACCATTGACTGAAAACATTTGAACTTTATAAAAAAACTTCACAATTTTAAAAGACTTTCCGGTCAGAAATATTGAACTGAAAGCATTAGTTGATTGTTTTCTTTTTTTGCTTTTATCCAAACTCGGACATTGACTTTTGTAGTGACCTATTTGTTTACAATTTTAATATTTCACAACTTTGACAGCTTTCGTACTAGACATTTGTTTCATTCCATAATGTTTCATTTCTCCATGCGATCTTTTTGCTATCTATGCATTTTCGGAAATAGAAACGGACCTCATGTCTGAACCGATAACCATCAATTTAGTTTCGAGTATGTCAGCCGTAATTTCGATTCCAGAATGTGTGATTACCATGAGCATCGAAGCATACCTTTCTTGTAGTCCAGCTAACATGAATACACCAATCCATTCATCCGTAATCTTAAAACCCGGAAAATCTGCGTTTAGTGCCTGGGGGTCATGATGGCTTAGTAGAGGTAGCTACCTCACTGATTAACGACGATGAGGAGGAGGCCGAGACGGCGGGTTACAGTTAAATGAATGAAACACACGATGATACGATTTTGAGAGATAGTTCGCTCACTATGAGCGCCAGTTCGGCAACCCTCTCGGCGTAGAAGTGTGAAGAAGTCCTTTGAGATGTGAATAGTTACCTAATTGTGTATCATACTCAACACCATCATACCTTCAGTCTCCGTCAGTTGGCTCCACGTCATACGAGATGACATTGGGTGGAGATGCGGTGGTATTATTTGCATGAGGCCAAATAATACCACGAGTGGTATTATTTGCATGAGGTCAAATATTACCATGAGGTTGTGCGCAAGATGCGAGGCCGTCCGGTCCATGTCGTCATACGAGATGGCGAGCTTGGTCGAAAGGACACCTCGATCTTAGTATCTCATTTGCATGATGCCAAATGTGTGTGTGTGTGTGACCTACGTGTGTGTACTGAATCATACTTTAAAAAAATGTCAGGATGGACGAGTGAAGTAGAAATTGTGTTCCCAGTGGTTTCCTTTCTTTTATTGCAGACCATCAAACACTGAAGTAGTGAGATGCGCACGAGGACGTGCGAATGTCAGGCTGGCCGTGACGGCGCATTTGACAAGAGGGGTAAACGTCGGGAGCTGTCACCGTCGTTTTACTCTCTGACGCGACACCCGGTGCTAGTGCGGCAAGAATCAATGATTACCAGCAAGAACGGCGATCAGATGATATCAGACTAACGCGCTACGTGCTTGGTGGAGTGTTATGTGATTTTGTGTGCTCGGTTCAATAGCTATCCTATTAACTCTAAATCACGTGTAGCGTTTCATTCTCCTCGCCCAAATACCCACGCCTACCCGCCTCATGGAACCTACTGATACTGAAGTCCCCTCTGTCATCCCTACATGTAAATGTTAATGCACTGTTGTGTTTCGGTTTAGCCAGAGTAACTACTAGACATGTTTAGACTTCGTTTAGGCATCTTATGTCTCAAGATGGTGAGCGCAATAAATGCTAAGCATTGCTTTGTAATTCAAGGTGCTGTTTGGTTTTGGTTCATGAACGGTCGTATCGCTTACCATCAGGCGAACTGCAAGCTCGTCTCACTATTAATAGCAATAAAAAAATAACACTGAATGAAACTTATGACACCATATTAATAGAGATAATCATTGATGTAATGGTATTTTTAATATTTTTTTTCAAACTCCTCGCATTTCCTGACGATTCTACGAAATGCATTTACGAAATCACAAAACCATAAAAGCAAAATTGACGAAACCATTATTCAATGCTGCATTCAAGAGAATTTTCAAGCATCGTTACGCCACTGAGCGCATCAAAACGTATTAAAATGATAATGGCGGCTCCAGAAACACGCCCATTGTTTTTATAAATAACTCGGATTTATGCTTGCATAAATATTTAAACAGAAGTTGGAGCAAAAAACCGGGTCACGTGAGAAAGTGTGTGCGACTGAGCAGATAGTGGAAGTGCCACTATTTATCACAAGGTTTTCTGAACACTCCTTTCATCAAGTTAATACAAACTGCAATCATTGATAGTGCTATATAATCAGCATATAATAAATAATATAACTATCAATAGTCACATACATAGTTCTGACCCCACACTAAGATCGAATCTTGTGTCGTAGGTATCAGGAACTACGAGAGACTTTTCGGTCTAACAAACACCCAGACCCGAAAGAAATATTTGTGGGACGCACAAATATTTCTCTCGATGTGGGGATCGAACCCGTGGCTTCTCGTTTAATATCATCTATTTAATTAGAATTCAAATTAAAAAAAAAAACAATATTTAAAAAGTAGAATATTTTACTGTCAGATTTTAAGAACAATGCACCATATTTGAAGTAAAATCCAAAGAGTCTACATAATATAATAATCACATCCTTATATACAGGTAACCATATGTAGTCAGTATATTCCTATATCGTGTGAGATAATCAATATACGGACGGATGTGAATATGGTAGGACACTAGAAATAAGGTCTCCGGAAATATTAATCACCGAACGAAACGCAACAGCAAGCCTATTACGGCTTAGTAAAGCTATTTTAGTCTCTAACATTTATTAAATCTATTAATATTTATTAATTATTTAAAAAAATACTGAGTGTTCGAAGTCCATTCCAATATTTATCACCCCATACATTTCTAGTTAGTATCACTTTTGTATAATATACGTATGTACATACATTGACGCTCTAATTGTAAAGCAAGCACATGCGACAAAACATAATTAGATAAGCAAACACCTGAGGTATCTTATTTTATACTCTATAAAGGTCAATTTAGATCAGCAAGATCAATAAAGGACGGTAAACGTGTTCGTATAAGTCGCGTAAATTGAGAAGTTGCTGGTTTAGAAGAGAGGTTGTTAAGAAAGGGTGTTTTAATGTTCGCAGGGAAACAATCTGTGTAACTCTTTATAATGAGACAACTTCGCCATGTAGGTGTAGCTGTTTATATTCCTTTGTATATTAGGGTTTGGAAAGAAAGGAATTAGGCATTAGGTACGCGAATGTTTGTTATGGGGTTTCATTTTCTTTATCTATTGCTATGTTTGGCTTTTTTATTATTATTATATTATATTTGTGTGAACCACATTCGAGTCTGGTTATTTGTGAAACCGAAAAACATTTCGTAGTTCCTGTGATACCCACGACTCAAGACTCGATCTTCAGGACTATGTGATATGTAACTGTTGGGTGCATTTATCTGTTATTAATTGTTAAGTAATTCCCACTGCCTCTGGACATGTACAACACTTTCATGATTAGTGCGTTGCACAGGCTCTGAAACTAATTGATCTATTAAAAAAAAACGGATGAAGCTGGGCCAAACCAATATTGTTCTTTTCTTAGTTCTAAAAACTGATGTTTAATTAACAAAAAGGATACAATTTTTCATATGATACTACTACTTTGCCTAATTGATATCTTGAAGTAAATACAGCATGCCTAACATAGATTGACATGTGGTACATCATAATGTGCTTAATTCATATTATTGTAAGTGTTATTTTTAGCAGAAGTGATAAATAAACAACTGGCTTACAGGAGTAACGCCTACTCGTTGATTGAAGACCTTTTTCTTGACGGTATCGGATGTCATAAAGAGCAGAAAATATCGAATAGCAAAATTATTCAAATGGGGTGTGTTTAACCTTAGAATTTAATCAAATATGGAAACTACCTTTATTTCATCAATAGTATACATTATATAAAGTTAAAGAGTTTGTTTAGCTAATTACTTACATGCTAATCTCAGGGACTACTAGTTAGAATTGAACCATTATTTTTGTGTTGAATTGTTCATTTTTCGAGGAAGTCTATATCTTTATAGGGTTCCTACTATTATACCAGGTAGACAAAAAGTTTTATTGGTATTTATGTTTGTATGCAAAATACAATAACAGTCAAATACCTTTAGGTACAGTTAGAAATGTATAATATTTTAAAACTCATATCAATTTCGAAGATTAAAACAATTGACTGGATATTTCCTTGATTCGAACTAATTATTACTCAATAAGGTACCTATTGTATGGATAGTGTTTAACGTTTTCCTTATTTTACTATTGATACGTAAAGGCGATTTAAGGAAAATTATGCATGGGTTAACACCGGTACTTTATCTTATATATAGTTACATTTGCATAAATCGACATATTACTGACTGCCTTGGTGGCGTAGTTGTACTAAGGTACGGTTACAAAGCTGAGGTCTCGGGTTCGAACCTCGGGTTGGTCAAAGTGATATTGGATTTTTCTATTCATTATCAGCCCACAGTCTGGAATTTGTGCCCGATATGGCGATAGGCTCGCCACCTATCACATTGTGGGACGGAACATACAAGGCGAAATGTGGGTGTCCTGTGTCTGGTACCTCTGCCTACCCCTTCTGGGATAAAGGCGTGAGTTTATGTATGAAATATTACATCATTAGACAATTCTTTAGGAATTCAGCGGCTTTATTAAATCAGCAATTATCACCTAATAATTACCTAATAAAATGTTAACATTAACTATCGGTAAAATACTATGTTTTGAGATTGATACTTGAACTGTTTCTTATTTATAATGTGATCTCTTGAAGACTAATAGATATCAGAGAAAAAACTATACATTGTTCGCTTGATAACTCATACACTAACCTTTAATCGCTTCATCACCCATGTATCGAATACAGATCTGTTTCTAATTTTGAATTTCAAATTTTGTTACCGAATAACAACAAAGCGGGGTACATTCCGAAACTCCATTCCAAATGTCCATCCAGCCCATACAAATCCAACGTGTACGTTCAATTTTCCGCCACGACAGAACAAACTTTATTTATAACCTTCGAACGCAATTACATCAAAACGACTAGCTGTCCGGAATACAAACTATTTGCAAACGCCCGGCGAGCATTCGACTCTCAATTACCTCTGACTGTATGTCTGAATTTTAGAACATATTTCATTTCCATACTAATATTATAAAGCTGAAGAGTGTTTGTTTGAATGTGATAATCCCTCGAATTAGTAGTATGAAATGAACAATTGCTCTAAATAAACAATTGCTTTAGCTTTGGATAGTCCATTTATCAAGGAAAGCTATAAGGTTTTTTGTTTTTCTAAAACAATAAGTCAATAAGTCAGAAGATATTATAAAGATTGCAGGAAGTTGATACAAGCCGCTACTAATAGGTCACCATGGAATTACTTGGAACAGGCTTAAGTTCATATTTTATTATTATTTTATACAAATGGTATAATTTTATTTTATTTCAAGTTTTCCTTTTAGTTATAGTTATTATTTACGCATTCATCTAACTCTTTACAAGCCTGCATCACCTTAGGTTTGACCTTAAAGTCTTACGACCGCACTCAGACAATTAATGTCAATAAAATTGTTCCTTAGTAGGCATATTATAGATTGTTTTCGTAAAATCTACACTAAGCAATGATTTAACAGACAAGTAAGTAAGTCTATTAATCCCATCTGAATACATAGTATAAATTGATTGAGCTGAATACTTTCTGACTACTTACTTCTTTCTAATTACTTCATCACCATCATCATGTCAGCCACAGGAAGTCTATTTGAACATAGACCTCCAAGGATCTCCTAATCGACGTGCTGGAAGCGGCCTGCATCCAGCTACTTCCTGCAACCCTTCCGTCCAACTTGTAGGCGGGCGTCCGACTGCTTGCTTTTTAATTACTTGCTGACCATGAAATACTCAATACTCTCTGTATACCTCTGCCTACCCCTTTTGGGAAAAGGCGTGAGTTTATGTATGTGTATAGTGATTTTTCTTCACACCACACGATGTATGTATTAGTCGCATATCTATTACAATGTATCGAGTACGCAGTTATTGACGTGTTATTAAACTCCTGAACGGGTATTGTCTTACCAGAGCATTATTATAGCGCCTTGTAATCTACTCATAAGGTTAATAAGAAAAAAATGATGAAATTCTTGGTATACTTAGGCAAATAATCTTTTTTTTTTTTGGGTAAGATGTATAATTCCTAACTAACATTTACCTTTGAATTTACCCATGAAATTTTAGACAGCGAAATAAAAAAGGCTTTTTTTCATTTATTTTTTTTTTTTTCTTTTTAAATGGTATTTATTAAATAGAATTAAGCAATTATCAAGCATAAATTTAAAAAATGGGAAACTATATAAATATCCACAACTTAAAATACATATTAGAGTAAAGTACATATAAATCTTGATAGAAAAAAAAAACACTTCTAATCGAACACACTCTGGGCTCTTGCTCTAATCATTCTGTTACTATACCTATTCACACAAAATGAATGGCACAGTTAAAACATGGTTTATTCATGAAGATAATCGATTAAGTTCTCGATACCAACTCCGCTCCTTTTAAAACAATTTATACAGTATTCCTACCTCATTATCGAACGGAATGTATGAATGGGTTATGGGGAATAGCTAACAAGCCACCATATGTAAAAAAATAAATGATATTAATAAATACTGGATCAGGTCGGCTTGCTGAACTGTAAATACCTGTTAAATTTTGTAAGCTCACTTATAAATAAACACATTTGTCACACACACATAATACTAAATTCATTTTAAGTGGCCAGTCTAGTGTCCTCGATATCAAAAATGATAAACTTTTCAGTCCCACAACACCCACAACTAAAATTATAAAAATATATAAAAAATTAACGAAAACCGCAACCGAACTTTTAGTTCTACCTACGAGTATTTTCATCAGTGATCAACATTGCCGCTATACGCCGACACGATAAGACGGTTACTCATCATTTAAAAAATAATCATTACCTGACCCAGTAATCGCAGCCAAGACCGCCCTGCCCGACGAGGAATACCATAATTATCATTAATTGATAATATATTATTCAGTGTGCCAGCATGACGCTCCATATGGTTCATGCTAAGAACTGCATCATTAACTTTTTATATCTAATTGCGAGTTTGTGTTCACTGATCAGACTAAACTTGGATTATTTAGCATAATTGGAAGTATGTTTAGGTCAATTATGTGGCAAAAATAAATTTAAAAGAAATACTAATGAATCCTCCACTATTTATCATTTATCATTCGCGGAAGCCATCCAAGTGCTGGTAAATTAAAAGGTCGTTTAAAAGATTTCCACTTAATGAATACCTAAAGATGGCAAGAGACGACGAGGCAGGCCTCAGAAAATAATATTAAATTAAAAATATTAGTCAATGCTAAATATTAGGTGCACAAATAAGTTTTGATGGTTTACAAAAGATGGCATAATAATTAGTAATATATCGCATCGGACTATCTTGAGACTTGCGTATTCATGTTAAAACGTAACCAGTTTCCTCTCATAGTACGTTTTATATCGTTGAAGTGTAAACGACACGCATTTTTGTGGCTCAAACTATGTCAACTATTGTGCCAACTAAACAACATTTGCGGGAAGCATTTTTTTTTCGCTTCAACTTGAAGAAAAGTGCAGCTGAAGAGCATCAACTGCTATGTGAAGTATATGAAGAGCATGTCCCATCAATAAAAACATGGGAGTATTGACTCCGGCGTTTTAAAAGTGGTAAAACGCGAAGGGAGGCCAGTAAAGTTCGAAGACGCTGAGTTGGAAGCATTACTGGATCAAGATTCTGAAACTGGCTGAAAACTTGGAAGTAACTCAACAAACAATTTCTATTGATGCTATTGAGTCAAACATTAAAGCTAAACGCCACCAATACGCCAAAAGACATGACAATGTAATCTTCCAGCAAGACAACGCTTGGCCACATGTTGCTAAAGTTTTCAAGGAAACTTTGTAGGCGCTGAACTGGGATGTCCTACCTCCCCCGCTGTATTCGCCAGACATTGCTCCTTTGGACTACCACTTGTTTCGGTCAATTGCTCATGCCCTGTCTGAGCAATACTTCACTTCTTACGAAGATGTGAAAAATTGGCTCGATTCTTGGATCTCCTCAAAAGATGAGGAATTTTTAAAATGCGGTATCCATATGCTGCTTGAAATATGGGCAAAGGTAATAGAAAGCGACGGGCAATATTTTGAATGATATATATTATATCAGTTTTTCTCAATAAAAATTCAAAATTAAAAAAAAAAACCTTATAACTTATTTGTACACCTAATAGCTGATAAATCTCTACGGGCTCGATACACAATGCAAAAAACAGGGTATATCAAGACTTCTACCGAAAACGAAGCTGGGTGGTAGTTTTAGTGACTTCAGACATAATGCAACTAAATTTTGTGCAAAAAATTGCAACGATTTTTTTTTTGTTATTTGTTTTCAATCGTATTAAGGTGGTAAATACATAGTTTTTTCTTAAATAATAATAGTGTACTCGGCTTCGTTTTCGGTAGCACTCTTGATATACCCGGTATATGCTCCGGCCTTTGAGGATAGGGTAGGAAAAGCAGGAGTAAAAAATGTTTGCTTTGCAACAACATACTGTATGACTGTGGTAGTATTCTGGTACGTAAAGCCTATTTTTCCTTGTTAAAACAAATCTATATTTGCTTAATCATAAATTAATATATAACAAAAATATTAAGTTATTAAATCTTTAATTAATCTACAGGAAATCGGTCCATGTCCAAATCGGCTACCTTTAGCGACCAATCATAAATTTCATAAAAAAATCTTTTAAAATGCGTCTAATTAATGATAGGACTACTCAAATACACGTAAACAACATAAACCCTATCAACACCAAGCCAATAATGAAAACCAAACATGACACACCAAAACAAATCCGATACAAGCATACCTAATTACCACTAAAATATTAAAATGGCCGCCAAGGCGTATCAGAAATGTTTGCTGCGAACCACTCATTACTATGCCAGTTGTTAAGCCAAGCGGCGCGACCTTTGGAGGTCGACTGGTTTGAAATTTAGCAATGTTGTGTACGTTGCTTTAGTATGGTGTGGATGTGTTAGATATGAAAATAGGACTATTCTAAGCTATCTAGCCTTTTAGGAAATTGCTCAATAACGCTTATCTCAGACTACAATTGGAATGGCCCACCTCGTCTCAGCTTGGACCAATGTCTCACAGAAAATCTATGCAATGTACCACCAAATTTTTGCGTTTTGATTAAATAATGCGAAAGTATATCGAAACTCCTCAAGTGCGAAGATTTTTGACTACCCTAAAACCCTTTAGTGTTTATGTGAAAATACGAATAATTATAATCCACTGAATCCATTAATATAATTCCAGAATATAGTGATTATTACAAAAGTTATAAATTGGTTTAAATCAGAGCACTTCTAAATAATTTGTTATAATTTACGTGTAATATGTATATTTTTATGTACCGATACATTATCCACTAGCATTCATCAGAACTATATATTCAATAGAACCAATGGCCGTTGGGGCCGAAAGGGAGTGGAGGCCACGTACAGGCAAGCGAAATGTCGGACGCCCGCCTATAAGGTGGACGGACGATCTCACTACTAAGGTTGAAGGAAGGCGCTGGATGCAGGCCACTTCCAACAGGTCATTGTGGAGATCCTTAGGGGAGGCCTATGTTCAGCAGTGGACTTCCTGTGGCTGATATGATAATGATGATGATGACTCATCAGAATTGGAAATAACTTATTACATTCCGATTTATCAAGGTAATCATAAACTTGGTGAAATATTAGTCTATATCAATGACAAAACAGTGGAAATACTCAATAACAAAAGAACCAATGACAAAAGAAATCTTCATAATCTAATAACCTAATACAGAGCTACAAACAAGCTCCAATCCAATAAAAATAACAAGCAGCATAACAAAATAACAGAATATATTTCAAATAACCTATTAGCTTTGCTCTTTTACTATTTGCAAAGACATCGTGCACGGCACTTTCCTTTGAAAAGAAAGAAAAGAAAGAAAGTTTATTGTTGGTACAAAATATACAAAAGCAAAATAAACAAAAATAATAATAATAATAACAACATTCCAACTCGAGAACATAGAAAATATTAGGTATTACAAAAAATATACATTATTTAACTATATAATGAATAACAGAAAGACTATAACATTCTGTTACTATTTGTGCCAACAACAGGAACCCTCATTCAGCTTATTACTGCAGCACAGCATAAGCAGTACCACAGCACTGATTTTCAATGAGGGACCTTAGTGACATCCGGGCACTATGTCGGTGTTAAGATTAAAATCAGTATAGGTACTTGTACATATATTTAGAAAAGACTGATAATTTATACAAAATAAATAGTAAACATAAAACATCCAGACACAAAAAAAAAAGTAAAAAATAAAATAAAAATATAACGATGATAACCAATTCATATTATAGTAATTAGGTAATCGGCAAACAAAGTCGCAGGCGCCGACAGAGGGCGACCCAGACCAAGTATCTGCAAATGCACAATAAATCCAAAGCCGATAAAGTAATAACAATTAAATTATTACAGCAAAAAATCTCGACAACACCGCCGTGGCCCTGAGTAGGCGGAGGCGCACGTGCACTCGGTCCGGTATCCGCCCTCATTCTCCCTGACACAGGCAGTCAAAACGCATGTCGCATGTTTGAAGATATTAATTTTAAAGAAAACCCGCTTCGTAGCTACTTCAATCTTCGCCGTGCCACAAAAATATACACAAATTGCTGTCTTAGCGCTCGCGATGGAAAATTTAAAATGTTTCCTCGCTGGATTTTAAATTGTTATATAGTAACGTGTATAAGATTAGACATTCTTAAAAGGCAGGAACCTATTCTATCGACTACAAATAGTTTTTAACCATATCTCTCTGACTGCTTCACTGCTTACTGCTTTTGGACTTCCGTGCTTTCCGGCGTTTTTGCCATACCTATTTCCGGAAATCAAGCATAACAGTTCACATAATAGGCCCCATTTAAATGTAATAATAATTTGATCCGTGGTGCTTTACAGCTGGCTTCTCCGGCTGTAAAAGTCTTTTTGCGAGGTTATTTACCTCTTCAGTTCAATGTTTTGTCACCCGCTTTGCACGGAGGCAAGTGGACAATAATTTATTTCCAACTCCTCCTTCTCCTCGTTGCGGGTTAAAGACAAGTTAGACATTCCCGGAGACTCGCCGAGCTTCAATGCTCGGTGTCATTACTTTGCGCGCCACTGTTGATCCTGGCTCACAGGAGTTACAGTGGTGGGTGTGAGGGCGGGACAGTCTCCTAAAAAAATTTCTCTCTAAACCTCTTTTTAAACCCATTCATTTTAAGTTATTTAATAAAATCCAGTTTATTGCATTGGGTGGAACTAATTCATACTTCTACAGATATAATCTTAAATACCATAATATAAATTACCCTAAATCTTATATGAAGAATTAAATCCCTTTAATCGCATTTATGCAACTCCACTTTTCCATTGACGCAACCCGTAACCACGACTATCATTCGCAAACATTAATTTAAAATGTCAATCGATTATGCGTTTGCCAATACTTTTATAAATATCTTTTGATTAAAACCTAACACGTGTTGGTAGTAGAGATCCGTACTACGAAGGTTAATAACATAGCCCTGAGGATAAGCAAGTTGAAGTGACTAGCAGTGATCGCTTATGATCAGTTTATCTGTTTGCTCGTTTACTGGACTCATACTATAAGAAAAAAATACCAACTGAAAGTATTTGTAATATTTAGTGTCCCATATAAAATAAAATATTTTTCTATAATAAACCCACATTTAAACATTATATTACTAGGCCACTTCTGCCATTAAAAACGACCCTTAACCTGCCAATTCTATTGACGCATTCCCAACTTCCCTTATCTAAAAGTGTTAAGGCTCAAGATTTAAATAATTACCATATTTATTATTTATTTATTTGTTATAAATACGCAAGTTGCTTTGAAAACTTTTTTAAGTGATATAGCTAAACCTGATTTTAATAATTAAGATATCATTTTAATATTGTTTCAGATTTAATAAAATAATCCCGCTCATCTTTGTTGAATAGACGACCTGGTTAAGGTTTATAATAAACCTCGTGTTATTTTATCATTAATAAAGAAATTGTTAGCTTGATGTCAACCAGACAGATACAGGACCCAAAGCTCTTAAGATCTGAAGTACTAAAACAGGATAAAATTAAGAATATTGGAGAGGTAAACGGACTCTAGCATTGGCCCCAGCCGATATTAATAGGTACAGATTAATATATTATTTATTCGGTTCAAAAATAGAAACCCATAGTAGCCCACAAAATGATTCAAAAACAATTGCAGACCCAGGTACGAGCAAGTAGAGAAAAAGTAACAGCTGAGTTTAATGTTACTTAATTTAACGGAGAAAGAAAACATCCTGATACGTGCGGAAACCTTCATTTTTGAGAAATCTCAACCAAGGCTTGTTGATCCACAGACTCATTCTTGGTCAGTATGATGGCCTCTGGTCTAAAATTTACATCTTAAGAGACAATCGCTATTAAGGACGGATGTATAATTACATAATTTTTATTTGCCAACCAATTAGTTCGCTAGAGTTAATGAAAAGATCGATGCCAGCAAAACGATGTCGAATGTAATTAGTAAGGCGAGTGAGTATTTTATTGCAAGTTGCGTCAAGACCCCTGCTCGTCGCCTCATGGCTACAAATTAACGACACCACTGCCACACTAGTGCTGGGAAAACCGGCACATGAATCGATAAATCGATGACAATAGGGATGATGACAGTAACAACGAATTAATGAAATTATGGTTTAATATAATAATGTATAATAGAAGGATTCTCAAAATAAACATTTGCATTAGTTTTTAATTAAGATTAATTATATTTTTGCATAAATAAAAGTACAAAACCTAAGGATCCGCCATATTAGATGAAACGCCAATCAGAAGCGAGTGACGTGTCACTTTCGTAAATATTACTTAGTCATAACGCGAACTTGTTGGCTAGGTTTGGTCATTTCTATGTTATTCAGTATATTTATCTAATATTTAGTAATGCAATCAGTTTTGTGCTACCTACGAAAAAGGAACATTACTCATGGAATAAGGATTAATTGCAAATAGCTCAAAATTTGGAACTATGCGATATTCCATATCACTGTTTAATTGGAACAATAATAACGTTTTTCAGTACTCATATACACAGCGATTGGCATGATACTAATACCGAAAGGAAATAAAAATGAATCGTAGCTCCGATATTTATCGCTATTGTTATTTATAATAACACTGAGCAACAAAATAACAGCTTTGTTGTCCCACCTAATGAAAACATGTATATTTTAAATCTTCGTAACCAAGGTATAAATGCACAGTAAATAAAAAGTCGGAGTTGGTGCTTGTTTTTTTTAAACATATATATTCATGGTTTATAACAAATAAAATGAATATTTACAAGTAATTATATTTATAGTGGTTTAAAAGGTACCGATTTCTTTGATTTTTTGGCTTTTCTGGTGTAGGACGACTCTGGCGTTTCTCGAACGATGGACCAACAATAATCGGCAAGCATAGAGGGTTCCCATTTGCCTTGGTAGCGTTTTTCAAATGACGCGATGTCTTGATGGAATCGCTCTCCATGCTCGTCACTTACGGCTCCCATATTTTGAGGAAAGAATTCAAGATGTGATTGCAAAAAATGTATTTTTAAGGACATTTTGCATCCCATTTTTTGATAAGCTTGTAACATGGTTTTGACGATTTCTACGTACTGTGGGGATTTATGATTTCCAAGAAAATTTTTGGTCACTTCTACAAATGACAACCAGGCTTCCTTTTCGACGTCATTCAGTGCTGCCAGAAACTCAGGATCGTGAACAAGTTTCCTTATGTCGGGTCCAACAAATATGCCTTCTTTTATCTTGGCATAGCTAATAGACGGAAATTTTTTTTTCAGGTATTGAAACCCAGGACCATTTTCATCCATGGCCTTTACGAAATTTTTTATTACTCCTAACTTTATATGTAAAGGTGGCAATATAATTTTTTTAGGGTCGACTAAAGGTACATTTTTCACATTTTTCTGGCCAGGTATATAAGCTGTTCGTTCAGGCCAGTGCTCTCGAGTGTAATGTTCCAAACGATTCCTACTATCCCATTCACACAAGAAACAGCAAAATTTGGTGTAGCCAGTTTGAAGTCCCAGAATTAAAGCAACTACCTTTAAATCGGCACAGATAGCCCACTGAAAGTCTTTGTAGTTTATTTTGTTTAAAACAAGTCTCATCACGTCATATGTTTCTTTTAAATTTGCACTGTATGCTACAGGAATGGATGGAAGCTTGTTACCATTATGTAGAAGCACGGCTTTTAAACTTGTCTTAGAAGAGTCGATGAAAAGTCGCCATTCGGAAGGAACATGTTCATGGCCTAATTTAACTAACAAACCGTTAACATCATTACAAAAAACTAGGCCTTCCTCTTTCGAAAAACAACCAACAACAAAACTGTGACGTTTGCGATATTTACTTATAACGACTCCGGGTTCCAGCAAATTCCACTGTTTAAGTCGTGATCCTAAAAGTTCAGCCTTTTCTTTCGTCAGATTCAGATCCCTGGCTAGATCATCGAGTCGCTCTTGGCTCACTAACACTGGAGCATTGCTAGTAGAAGGCGCATCAAACTCAGGATCCGAGGACGAATTTTCCTGACTGTCTGATGATGTCTTGTTGTCTGCTGATGAATGCGTTGGCAAATCCTCACGTAGGTAAACAGGTTTGTCAACAGAACTTACGTCGGGATACTTTAGAGTATGTTTCTTTTTCCTGTTTAGCCCTTTGAGATCAGTGAGACAAAAATAGCAATCACTAATGTGATCTTTTTGTTCACGCCAAATGACCGGTTTCGTAAAGGGCAGCGTCACGATTTTCTTATGAGCCCAATCGGATAGATTTTTATAGCATGTTGTACAGCACACATGGGGCACCCACGATTTATCTAGATTGGCAACTTTAATTTTAAAATAGTTAAAATAACAATCTTGAATATACGGAGTAAAATTCTTTTTTTGGCTATCGGTTGTGAACTTTCCACACACGTAACAAAACTGATCCGGAGAATTTATGCAACTGCGCGACATTTTTGTACCTTACTGTATCCCGTTTCGAACAAGACTGAACTTGTGTCGGTAGTTTGCTTATTTTACGAACTACCGCCGTGATTAAAATGTAAAAATGGAGAATACTCGCAAGTCGTTTATTTCAATAACGGTAGCTAAGCGAACGTAAGTATTACTACTTTTGTGGTTAGGTGTACGGTGCCTAACAGAAACGATATAAATCACTTAGGTGGGAGAACCACTGTTGACTAGTGTAATTTTAAATTTTGATAATATGTTGTTTTCTGGACACGTCAAACATTATGAACATTGTAAATAAAGTTATTATTTCCGTCAAAATAGTATTCATGGAAATTAATAATCAAATTTAAAGATAAAGATACTGGTTCTTGCTTTTCCATTTTTAGCCATATATTTCTAAGTGTTTGATCCATTGAAACATTAATAAACAAATTGCTCGGAGTTTGTATCAATGTATTATTACATTGCGGAACTACACATCATCAATCCACATTAAAACTCGGCATTACTATTAAAAATAATCAAATGTATATGTCACAATATACACGTAAACATTGCACGAGCAAGCATTTAAAAAAGCATGACGTCACACACGGACGCCATTACTATTACGGCGTTTTTGAGCAAAGGTTAAAATGTGAAATTTAAAACGTAATTTCTCGCGCAAATCTTTACTTTTTTTCAAAAATTAAATTCATTTTAAGTATTGTTAATGTATACGAACATTCTGAAGTAGTTTTTCAAAATCAGTCATCATGCCTATTGAAACGGAATTTGAAAAACGCATTGGATACTTTAACTTATTAGCAAATTTGCAAAAGACACGCGTGTTAGTCTATGGGCTAAGCTCTTTCAAATCCTCATGACTGTAAGCCGTAAATCTTCTGTTCATCGGGCTAGAAGTTAATGATAATATTACATTAACGATATAACAATATCAGGTTATATGCCTCTATTAGGCATGGGGCTTTTGTCCACTATAACTTCTCTCTTTACTCTTTAGGAAGTCTCAAAATCCCCTTTTCTAGTTTGTTTCTTAATTCCAAACTACAGGACCCCTCGCAATTTATGTCTTCGTCTTTAAAGTGAGTTGGTTGTATTATTATCTAAGATTCGGCACTTTATTTAGTAAATCAGTCATTAGTGCCCTGAATATAACTAGCGATGGCCATATTGACTGTTCATTTCGCTTGAAAATAAGCTATCATTAATAATTTATTCCGATTCAATAAATCAATTGACAGCTCAAACGGAATCAGTTATGCGAAAATGGCCGCTTTTAAATTGCATCAATTACCGTCATTGCAAATCATTGGAATATTCTATTTTTGGGTAACAATTTTCGATGAATGTAGAGAATTTTATAAAATGTTTTGTAAAGGCAATTTGACGTATTGTTGAGGGCTACGCACTTATGCCCAATTATATTTTATTTTTTTCCTATACTGGCCTGGCATAGTGGCGGCATTGCACCTGATGGAAAGTGTCAATGCCGCCCAGGCAGAGTATCCATTGGCATCGGACGGCAGTCCCATGCCAATGGAGACAATTATGCCGGCCTGCTAAGGTGCCTCTTCACACCGCGGCGGAAGGACCCAGGATTGTAGGAAGGAGGGAACACGTACGCCGGCAAACAATTCCACAGCTTGACGGTGCGGCACAAAAACGAATTTGAGAACCGTTTGGTTCGCGCCGGGATGGTGTGGACCGTCAAGCTATGGCTTCGCAAGCCAGCACGCGTGGTTCTGGTTAGGAATGGAGAGGAGGGGAGCAAGCTGAACAATTCTTCAGAGCACTCACCGTGATACAGGCGGTAGAACACGCTTAGAGAGGCGACGTCTCTCCGGAGTTGTAGCGACTCCAAGTTGCTCGTAACGTCTGCATCATTCACAATGCGGATGGCCCGCCGCTGCAATCCATCCAAGGCATCGAGCAGGTACTGGGCGGATTCATCCCAGAGGTGCGAGCAGTACTCCATACCCGGCCGGACCTGCGCTTTATATAAGCGACAAAGCTGACCGGGCGTGAAAAACCGACGCACCCTGTTCAGGACTCCAACCCTGCGTGATGTGGCAGATATTACGCCCTCGATGTGATTCCTTGGATTGAGATCACAGCGGATATCCACACCAAGGATACTCAGGTCATTCCGCACTGAGAGGGGAGTACCCTGAAGAATGGGGAGGGGAGAGAACGGGGATTTTTTGCACGTGAACGCACACACCTGGGTTTTCTTGGCATTGAACTCAACCATATTCCTGGAACCCCATGTAGAAATGAGATCCAAGGTCCGGTTGAGCTCAATGACAAGATCTTCGCGTCCCATCACAGATATATTCATTCGTGATATATTCTGTATGGAAAAAATCCGATGAATTGAGAACGTCCTCCTTTTTTGAAATCGGTGAGAAGGTGAGTATTTTTTTAAAAATATAAATGGATTAATAAAATAATTTCATAAAAACTCATTTATTTCATGAATTTTAACAATCTATACCAAACTACTTCTTTAAGGTCATGAAAAAAATTTTGGTACAAGTACATACATAATAGAAGTGGTGCTATCTTATTTTTTTTTCAAATAACGCCGTAGTAAAATATCTTATATTTCTCGACTAATACATTTCCTATCAACAATATATCATTAAATATTATAAAAAACATACTTCTTAAGAAGGTAATTGATTTTCCTAAAAGCATCGTAATAAATTCCGTCTACTAAATCTTCAAAGGTTCAATAAACATGACTAATAACAGATTTGGAAAATTAAGCTTAAAAGTCGGAAAATTAATCATCTTAAGCACACTTTATAGCCTCATTAATCATCAAAAAAATCAACTTTCGCGGCACGTCGTACCAAAAATGTCGATGATAAAACTACTTAGGCCAGTTATTTTCTCGGGACTTAGGATTTTTTCTTTTTCGTTTTCACTAATTATATGACAGGTACTATATCTTAGAATTATTATTAATATTGACATTGGTTCTCAATTAATATCGATATGTATTCACTTTTTCAAACCGCTTTATATTATCAAAACGCTTTTTAATTTTACTATTATTATACCGGATTGTCAGTTTATAATAGCGGTGAAGGAAAACATCCTGGGGAAACCTGCATACCACAGAGTCTGCATACCATAGCAATTTGTAAGAATTTCTATGGTATGTAAAGGCTGCCAACCTGCACTAGCACATTGTGATAGACTACATGGCCTAACATATCTCAATCGTACTTTCCATTGAAGAGGAAGCTTGTCCCTTGCAGTGGGACGTATACGGGCTGGTACAGTACAAAACAATAGTCAAATATTCTTGGCTAAAATATTGGGGTCGATAATTCCCAAACAAAACCTAAGTGCAACTAGAAAGACTCATGTCTAGCAAAATACTGGTAAAGATTGATAATAATTTTATTATTACTAAAGTCTTTTACTCAGAAGTCGCAATCCGATTCACTCATCCTTGGATCACTGAAGCCTTATTGAATAAAATTGTGAACGAGCTCTTTGTCCGATATAAATTACTTTGAGAACAATGATTTTTAACTTATGTGTTTGAATAGAACTGAGTTACGCAACGAACAGTAAAAGTCGAAAGGAAATGAGTTCTCTTCAACTGCAGATATAATATATCTTAGTGATCTTTATATTTCTAACGTACTGTGAAAGAGGTTTCAGAAAATGAATTAGCTTGTTACTTACGCTGTATCTACGTTGTGTCTTTCACTGCACTGTCTGAGATTCTTAGGGTTGTAGGTGTTTGTGAAGAATTGTATGGCGTACAAAGAGGAACACCATTACAAACGTTCGTCAAATTATGAGCCCTAATAATTCTTATCTTTTCCTTCTTACTCTCCCATCCATCATTGGCCACAGCATCTTGACAGATAATTGTTGCAGTGTTTATAGTATTCACTTACATTGATAATTACCCACTGCAGGTAAACTGCTAAAACCTCATAAACCACACTTTACTCCTAGGTCCTTCCGCCGTGGCGTGGAGAAATCAGTTATCATTTATCCAGTCATCATGCAGTGGCAGTTTAAAAAAAATAACAGAATTTCGCAACGATGTTTACATTTTAAATATCGCTATCAGGCCGACAAATTGCCCATTCGTAGTAGCCAAGCGTAAAAGCCACTGAGACGCGAGGAGTGTTCCATTTCTGCATCAAAACACACTCGTGTGACCTAAAAGTCTTTGTACCTATTCGGGCCATTGTGGGAACCCCGTCCTACATATTGTGCGCCTCTCGAAACTGTTTTGGAAATGAGTAAACACAAATATCGTTTTCCTGTATTTGTGTATATGTGTATTATTGGGTGAAGAAATACAATAAGCTTGTAAAAATAATCTTTGTCTTATTTTTCTATTTTTCTTTTTCTACTTCTTAGTCTAGTTTGTATAGTTTGGCCGAAGTACACAAAATAGTCAAGATTTGTTACTCAATTTCGTCGACTTGTTGCGATATTTAGCTGCTTAATTATCGCGGTAAACCACCACTTAAATTATTATTGAAAGGCTAACATTTTGAGCATATAGGTATTAAATATAAAACTAAAATATCGGATTAATAGCCAAAGTATCTCTATTTCAATAGTAATGCAAATCCGTATAGACTAATACGGTGCGAATTCGCGATGCAGAAAACTGCGACACAAATTACTGTGATGTGATTTCGTCCGTCAAGGCCTCTTCTTGCACGACGCTTATTGCTAAATATATAGAACAAAAAAAACAAATAAAAAGTAAAACTGAGAGCGAATCAAGTCGCAAGTTCTGCGATACGTCATAGGAGCTCATAGATTTTTACGGTGCGATGGGCAAGTTTTTATACGAGCATACAACATGCAGCGCCACGCAACAAAAACTGCCATAATAAATAGCAAACCTAATAGGGAATTTTACTCCATTATTTTATTGTTTTTATCAAAAGGTCCATCACCATATCCAAAATCCAATAAACCAACAATCTTGTAAATAAATTAAGTATTATTATACAACGTTTCGGCGTTTTAAATCGTTTAGGAGGAGTACAAGAAAGGGAATGCAAAACAAAACTAATGACGTCACTAGTCTTAACATGCATTATAGTATGCGCGTGTGAAAGAAAAGGTAAGATGTCCCCATAACACTCCCACTCCTTCATTTAAAACACCAATATTTGTCTTATATTAAAAGCCACTTTACTCAATACAAATTTTCTTTTAATAGGTAGTTCAAGTTTGTATTTGAACAAAAAATCTTGTTTGTGTTTCTCATATTGTGTCAACCAGCGTCAGATATTTTTATATCTATATACTGCTTACCATATAAAGATAATAACTAAATAAATATGCATCTCTCGTCTGCAAAAAACGTGATTGTTGATTACGATACCACTACCACAACCACACTACCACATATATTATAGCCATTTTATCATATCGGAATAAAAATATTATAAAAAAACAGCAATGATTTAAATTTCGTCCATGAATGATTCTGTCCCATCACTATCGTAAGCAATCCAGCGACTCATTGACCGGCGCAAGATTATTTTAATGTTACCAACGTCGCAATCTGGTTATTAAGAAGCGGCGACACAGAAACTATTAAATAACTGCCCCTCTTTATTGACAATTACGTAGTTTATTACTCGACGCTTGTACCAGAACGATGCTGACATCTTGTGTAATAATTAAAATGGGGTTTGTGTTTGTATTTAGTTCATACAGTCAAGGCTGACTTCGGACTTTTAGAAGTTATATGTGTACTTAATTAATGAATAATAATACGTCACGTTAACACTGGAAAACGTGGGGAAACTTGCATACCTTTGAACTGTTCGGAAGAATTTTTGAGGCCCGCCAATCCGCGTGGTGAGTGACCCAAAAATTCTCGATTGTGGAATAGTCAGTGCCCAGCAGTGGAAAGCACACTGCCTGTAAAACATATTATAGCATCGAATATTTATTATATTAGCACATACAAAACTAGATGCTAAGATCACGTGTGCAAAAATCACACAACATAGGTAGTAGTAGGTACTGTAGCAAAAATCTCTAATTATTTCATACCTCGGAAACGGCATTAAACTTTCCCAAATTTTGCCGTTTGACCATTTGGCAAGAGCAACAGTCGTTACACCCGTCATAAACATTATGAGTGTGGACTTTTTGAAATTAAGAAACATAACGAGAAAAAGAGCATAAAATAATAAAATATATTTTAAGAGTTTATTTTTTATTTAAAGAATGTAGTCCAAAAAGACTATTTAAATCAATATAACTAAGAACATGATGCCAGCTAAATAATATCTAAAATAATTACCTGATAATCCACTTTGACAGATTCCCACCAGAATGTGAAGTCCTCCAAATGGAATATTCAGCAAATTAAAAATTTTAAAATGTCAAGCCTGGATATTGGGGGACAAAAAAAATTGCTGTAGGTCGTGCGACAATATCAAAGTCTAGCAACATTGTCTTAGAGAATTATTAAGAAGTGACTTAAACTTTACCGTTGCTTTTATTTCAGGAGATAGAATGAAAGCCAATCTGGTGGTAGGAAATTCATAAACTGACAAAACTCATGCAACACAGCTAAAATATAACAAGTCATACTGCGTCGATTGTTAGAGATTATTAGGCCAAGCTCAAGAAGATATAGTTGAGATAGTAACAATAAAAACTAAGAAACCGCCCGACGCAGCTCATACCTTATTTGTCGCTCTTTTCGAGCTGAAATGCATTTACCATGAGTTGCAACGGGAATTTGTCGAGCTGGAAATGTTTTATACATTTCTCGAGATTTATTCCCAGCTATTCTTCCAAGAAATAAAACTTGGTGCAAATGGAATATACAGACCCTCAGGAACCCGTTGGTGACGTAATCAATACGGCACGGCGTAGTAATGAGCTGTTTCTTATTGTCTGCCCTATTTCTTATCCTTAAACATCATTTGTATGCGTAGGCTCCCAGCATTATTATAATTGGGGAGTTAAGTTTGCGGCCTAGTTTCGTTCGGCACTAACGCTATATTTACCAGAGTTTTCTGTTCCTTAATTTAGTAAATACAATGTTGGCAATTGAATGAGTGAATCAGATCCAATCAGGGAAGTTTGTGACAATCACAAAAATGGTAGAAATTTTCGCGAAGGCATGAAAAAATGTCATGGGCATGTCATGGGTAAATTATCCAGACTTTATTATATTTTAATTAAGGTTAATTATTAAGTTATAATAATGTTGAATTAAAAGCTGTGGTTGTAAGATAAACTATAAATATTTAAACTTGACATGAAATATTTTTACAATATTTTGAAGTTTTTGCATATGAATGAAGGAAATTTAAAAAAAACAAATGACAACCACCGTACAAGATTCAAACTCTCGGAAACAACATTTTTATAGGGTCGGGGTTAAACTCGTAATTCGTATGTCAGGTATATTTTGATAGTTTATTCTGGCATCAATCACATAAATAATACCTTGAAATTCTTTATCTGTGGAAACAATCAGGAATAAAACTAGGTCAAGCTGTCTTGAAAATGTATATTGTTTGTGTTGGATCTTCATGTATATTTAGCTCTGTTAGTAAACACAAATCATCGATAGCTCACTGGAAATACCAATACTCGCAGAAACGGATAAGTAAATAAGTCGTTTTTCCTCGAAATGTTCATAGCTTCAATTGTTATGAAACAATATGAATAAGCTTGCGAGAAATACTTTGAATATTGAAAGGTTTTTGACCTGTTTTAAATCACAACTAACGGGAAATATTTTATTGTGCTTAAGCTAATAAGAAATATATTTTATTGTGACAGATTAGTAAGCCTTACTCGAATGAGTATGTCGACTTATTCTGTCTTTGTTTTTTTTTACGTCATTGTAATTTTAAGATTGCCACAACCACATTTATTGTAAGCGAAAATATTTCGTGACATTGTATTGGGACCCTTAATAAGTTCCTGCTGTTTTTTATTGATAGAATTAAAGCTTTGTTTAAAGTTAACGGTAAAAGATATTTGGCTGAAAGATTTAGCCATCATTAACTACTACTTAATCCGCTATAATCGGCATATGACTATCACAACTGAAAACATACGATTTGGGACCTATCGAAGAACTGACACATTTTTGAGTATTGTTAAAATAATGAATGCGCTGCTCACCAACAAGTGTCACCAAAGGGACAAAGTTGTGATCGGAAAAGCCAAGGTCTGGTTAATACAGGTACACTTAGGTATTCACAGGTGTTCCCAAATGGCCCAGAAGCATAATACAACGAAAGCAACTTTGTGTTTCTTCTGACTACAATTACCTTCAAGCCTGAACACAAAAATGTATTAACACTCCTGTTTGGCGGTAGAAATAGACATTACGGTTTACTTTTATACAAACAAAGTAACTGGAAGTATGCATATAATACATAGTTTAATCTCCATGAACATGAAAAATATTAAGTAATACAAAACGTAAATATTGGTTCATTAATTAGTCGAGCCAAGCTGCAATTAGGTTCGCAGTCAAAATGAGTCGACTAGACCATGAAGCATATATTATATTCAACATAAGTACGTATTTCGATAGTTGAGAATAAACATTCCTAAAGTCGAGTATCTATAGTACAGTCGTAGTAATACGATCAAATCAAACCAACCCGTTAATGGTATAATTAAACGCCTTTCAAACTTATTCCGGGTACAATATACCCTTTCAAAACACGTACGCTGATAAATCCATGCTCTAATAAATAAACCCTGTAACATTCTTTTCGTGTTCACTCAACCCTCAAGTGACGCAGAATAATTTCAATTCGACTAATCTATTTCAACACATTTCTATTCCCATTTCCGTTCCAATCAAAACACGTTGATCGCAGACGGCGATCCAAACATGCCACGTTCTATTTTTTTTATTTCAACTGTCTGTGGGACCCGCGTTTATTGTTTAAAACAGGTTGCAGTTTTATTTTTCGAACAGAAAGGCCAGTGCTTTTCAATTGAAAGTTGAAACACTGGAATAATATTGCCATCTCTTATTAGTTTGTTTCGATGCGTTGTGAGAGCATTCTTGCAAATATTTTTATCTGGAAATATTGCGAATTTTATTAATAGAATGTTTTAGTTTTCTATTTTAATATACATTGTATGTTTTATACTTACCATTTCTTTAATTAGGCATATTTTAAAGCCGCATTGTTTTATTATATTCACCTTCATAATTTCAAAGGTTATTTGAACATTTACATCATAAAAACAACTATTACAAAAATAAATGATATTTCATCTCAAATTTATGCCTCCTTTCATATCAAGTACCTTTGCTTCTCCAACTACCTACGTGACGTCACATGATATGTTAGACAAAAAAGGGTTGCCGACTAAATTGAGTAATGTTTTATGTGAAAAGGTTAGGCCTGGCGAAACAGACCATTTTTTATACGTTTATTCGTGAAAACGAGAGAATTTTCCTCCGCGCTTAGACAATGCTTTCATGTGTTTTTTTATAAAACTAGATGTAATTAGATATTCGTGCAGATTTTGCGGCTCACCGCTCACGAAATAGAAGACATTTACGTGATTTAAAAAAAAAGTATAACTACAGGGTGAATAAACGCCACGCTATGTAGACATATTGTTATTACTTTTTTCTAACTTATATTAAAATACCCTTTTCAGGAAAATAACACTCGCGCCCCGAAGAAACCTATTAACCCTAAAGCTATACCGTAAGGAGAGCATTTTCCTGCGACCTAGTGTTTGCTTCCACGTCTATAATATAAATGTATAACTCATTTAATTAAGAATTTGTAAAATAGCCTTGCGTGGTAGTGAAAATTGGAGCCACGTAAATATTGGGAAGCTGGAAAGTGCGCTCCTTACGGTATAGCCTAAGCGTTAATAAGCAATTACTAACGATTACGTTTTGCCCATACCGCCACTCGCCACGAGTTAAGTTAATACTCCGAAATCATTTAAAAAAATAACAAGGAACAATCCAGATACATGAATTAAATACAAACGGATGTCGCTTATATTCTTTCAGCAAGAATTCACAGTGGCAGATGCACAATCAGTGCATTAGCATAAAGAGAAAAAAAAAGAATTCGCAGAAGAAAAAATATAATATTATTTTGCTTAAAATTGCAGCTTTAGTTTGCCATATGTCATTATTTCATAGAGTTTGATCCTTTTTAACAACATTATCGACGTAATTACACAGAATGTGTTTTTTAATCAAAACATTAGATTCGATTCCTCTCTTGGATTTAGGAACATTAATTTCAAAACATCGAAGTATCCAGTTTAATCATCAAAATAGGGCATGACTCATTCGAGTATTTTCGCTGTTCCTCTTCCAATTTGCCCACCTTGATACAGTTGTCCGGTATAATAACCGAAAGATAATCCCATTCCTTCTCTCGTCCATCACTTCCATATTACATTCTAAAAGGTAGAGTATCGCTTAGCGACAAATGGGGGATCATCCATAAATTGCGTCACAAGAATTTCATGATTTTTTGGGCTCTCTCCCTCTGTTACAGCTGGTCACATTTGTGGACCCCTACCTAGTGTGATTTCACATATATTGCAGTCCAAAATTGCATCCAAAAATATTTGGAGTTTGGTTGTTTGTGAGTCCATCTTTCTTAGTTTCTGATGGCACGACACAAGAGTCTATCTGAGAGGAGGATGTATATACCCATATATTGATTTATTTATTCCTCGTTGTTGTTTTATTTAAGCGTCTACCCAAGGGTCGCAAACCTGTGACTGTGATGTGATTCCATGCCCCAATACAATTTATTGTAAAAAAATACTAAAAAAATATTTGATCATAATGAGAATTAGGCACCATTTTTATCTATCATCCCCGCTTTTTATCGTCCCCGTCGCCCGTGACAGGCCTCGTAAAAATCGTAGAAAAAATTGTGGTTCTTTACAAACTTAGAAATGATGTAAATTGTGCTTTATTTAGAATCAAAGCTAGAATAGCTTGAATCAAAATGTAATGTACGTACTGGATTAATGGCATCAAATATTTACACACGTAACAAAAGTATACAAAATTGACATTCCTCAGTGATATTACATGACTGATAATAATTTGCTCCAGCCTTATCTGTCTTCTCTGTCAAGGTCATAGTTATCTCATATTCGTTTGGTAATTATAATATGGTTTTCCTTACAATGTAATTTTAATCACTGAGACAAAATATTTTCCTTAATAGCGAAGTTTAGGCAAAAAAAAAGACTACTAATAACATTTTTTTTATCAATAACCTACTATTATTATTTAAAGAAATAGACGTTAAAGAGCTTTCTATCTGTCATAACCCAATCTCCATTCTGTCATACCCAACGATACGACCGCTCATGGACTGTAAATAAACCAAACAGCACCATGAATTACAAAGCAATGCTTGGCATTCCACTGCGCTCGCCATCCTGAGACATGATGTTAAGTCACAATAATGTGTCCAATAACAAAACAGCTGCAGTTTCCTTCAAACCGGAAAACAGTACATTTATACTTTAGCGGAAGAATTAGACATTGCGGTGGTACCTACGCAGGTAGCCTCTCGCATAACATAAAATCATCATAACATAACATAAGATAATTTAACATTAAAATGAATTGGTATTTTTTTGTTAGTTGAAGGACTCTTTACATTTCTTTTCCTAACTAGAGACTTATATTTACCTATTTGTACTTCTACCGACCATATTTTTTTTTAGTCCTGACCCCACACTAAGATAGAGTCTTGTGTCGTGGGCATCAGGAACTACGAGAGACTTTTCGGTCTCACAAACACCCAGACCCGAAAGAAATATTTGTGGGCCGCACAAACATTTCTCTCGGTGCGGGGATCGAACCCGCGGCCTCTCGTTTCACAGGCGGCGTCTAACCAACTGCGCCACGGAGGCTGTCAAACCAACCATAGCGAAACCATAGCGAAGTCGACAACTGTTATTTAATTAGGAATTAATTTTCTTTCAAGTTATAACTATTTTTTTATAACTAATCCCACTCCGATATTGGTAAGCAAATAATAAAAGAATAGACATACTAATGGACTACATTAACTACATCTATATACAATATGCCAAAGCTTCATAGGAATTTCTTGTATAGGTATTACAAAACGTATTTTAAATCCATCAAAAAGTAATCTATAATTATTTTTTTATCACTCAGACTCACAAAAAGAATCCTAAAACGACATCTTTAAAAATTAAAACAAATATAAACACAACTGTTAATGGAAAGATATTATTTTCCTTTGTAACGAGAGTCCTTGTCTAAAATTACTTAATATAAAAAATGTTTTCCCTTCTTATGATATCAAAAGAATATTGTTAAGCGAGAACGAACAGGAAAGAAATTCCAATACATAGAACAATGGGGCTGTGGCACACGTAACACGCGCACAAAAGCTTTGCACCACCTCCCTTATGTAGGGTGACCACATTTTCAGTATAACATGTTCATTAAATTAAAATTTAAAAAGACTGGTTGCAGGACGTCGATGGATATAAGCTGCTCCAAATATTTTGCTATGGAAATTATCTTTGCTTAGCAGTGGTTTTCCTGTGGCTGAAGATGATAAAGATCAAATTGTAACATCATCATCTGAAATTAAAACATTGTACTATAATATCGAACACTAATTTAATGTAAATAATACTCATACAATGCATTAATAAGACCAATTTTAATAACCTGAAGTCTAGAGATGCATGACTAGATCGTAAAATATTTTACTCACTAGTTTTTCTAGCGACATGACAAAAAATTACATACATTCCAGTCGAAACTGACTTCGGTATACTAGTCAATATGCATACCGATACGAACATCATACAAAAACTCACGCTTTTTTTCCAGACGGTAGGCAGAGGTGTTATACCAGGACACCCACGTTTCGCCTTGTGTGTTCCGATCCATCATGTGATAGGCCTATCCTCATATAGAGCACACATTCCTGATTCCCGGTTGATAATGAATAGCAAAATCCAATATCTCTTATCCCACCCGGCATAGTACAACTGCGCCACCGAGGCAGTTCCGAATATCATATCTACTCATTATCTTCCTTGGCAGAACTGGTTCTTTTATCTTTAACGTCGTAAAGTACCTTCTATCAGCCCTTTAATAGCCCTAGTTTCAAGCTTACTGGAGCACAGTTCCAGTAATTAATCAGATAACGCATGGATATTATGTTATCTATTAATAAACCACGCTCAAAGGAAAAGGCAGGTGTCGGTTGTGTATAGCCTTCAAGAGATACCTTCCTACACGTGCCAACTTAATTACCAATACGGTGTTACACAACAAAAAATAAATAGGCGAGCCTAATCAATCGGTTTTGTATCTTTATATTTTAGAGTATTATTATTTTTTTTAATATTCATTCATGAAAAACTGTTATTGATTGTATGAAATATCTGAGCAAATAAATATTTATTATAGAACAACTAGTCTGTTTTTTTATTAGTTCTTGAGAAACGGACGGCACTAGTACTACCACTACAGTGTTTTAATGAATGGTGACAGCCTAACAATTGTGTAAAGTACGCGACCCTTATTTATGCCAGGGTCATATGAAAGAGACCACCACATTGGGCTATTGCGGATCAGCGAACTTTACATACATACTTTTTCTTAAACAGTATATTGTAATAGTTCTTTTTTTTTTGCTTGCTCAAAGGAACAACAAATTGATAGATTTTTTGTTTAAGGGATGTTTATAGGTAGAGAGTAAGTAAAACTACTTTCGTGCCAAAAAATGCAAGCAAGCCCAAGAGGGACTGCTAGGAGAATTATAAATGAATATGTTTCAAAGTGGGATAACCATCATTATCGTAAGCAGCATTAAGTTGGACTACTGAATACAAATAACAACCGAGGCAGTACGAAAATCTTACAAATAAACGCTATGAACGAGTATTTTATCGCCGAACGCTTGCCAATGACCCAATACATTTAATCTTCACTTGCTCTTTTTCCTTCTCTCACACCTTACATGATTTACAATATTAGGTGGGTGCGGGTGGTTTTAAGATTAATTATTGACGTGGTATTTAGTTGGAGAACTCAACAACAACACGTAGAGTTGTGCTACGCATAGCGGCAGTCAAATTATCACGTGCGGTTTTGTTAAACTTTACTGACGGCACATTCAGTTATATTCATAAGAAAATCCTGTATTCTCAGAACAATCCCGTGTTCTTCCCGCCGCATGGTCACCGTCTCACTCACGGTGAGATGTGCTCCATAAAGCGACGGGCACATTGTTACGTGCGCTCTTATAACAATCTTACTGGCTTCACCTTTAGCTAGATTCATAAGAAAATCCTGTATTCTCAGAACAATCCTGTCTTCTTCCCGCCGCATGGTCACCGTCTCACTCACGGCGAGATGTGCTCCACATAGCGGCGGGCACATTGTCGCGTGCGCTATTTTTGCGTGCGCTCTCTTATTACACCCCACAATGACACTACAGACAAAGGGCCCCTCACACTTACCGCGCATTGTACCACCGGCACCGATCGGGTTTATATGTCACTTATTGTGACTTGAGGACGGTGTAGTGATGGTTCTATCTGTGCTTTCTGTACTGGTATAATTGACACCAATTAAAACCTTTGACTGGTCTTATATTGCGCAATCTTAATAAGGCCTATTTTGCAGTAGACGGCCGCATGCTGATTAAGATTTATTAACACCCGAAAATCGGTCATCATTTTGACATTCTATTACGAACACACAAATGCAACTTTTTTGTCAGTATCACTACCAATATACTCAGCAAATTGACTTCTAATATCCAAATGTTTTATCCGACACAAATACCTTCGCCTTATCCTGCAACAAACCAAATATTAAAAAAACGAATAAAAGCAAAAACAGTCCATTATAAATTTCATTCACAAAACGAAACACGTAACATATCTAATTACCCCCTAAATATCCCCATGTTTAATTACTAAATACTTCCCTTCAAACCGCAGGGCACAATCTCAGCCTCGACGTTGCAAGGGTCTACGTCACCTGACAAATTCCATTTACTGCTAATTTGAAAGCAACCCTTACGGTGAGCTACTGCCCTTTAATATATGTAGGTATTCATGTTATTCAGTCGCGTGCGTCTTGAATATATTTTAAGAGATGTTAATTTCCATACCATATTTTTGGCCTTTTAGAATAACCATAAAATAGGATCAAACATACTAGATTATTGATAATAAGAGATTGAATCAATTGTGTATTAGTCGTTCGATCCCATGATACCTTCAAAATTACCGTGTATAAGGCTATTTTATCTACATAGCGGTTGGTTCTCAGACAATGTATATTGTATCTAAGAGTTGTAAATCCACGACTTAATCACAGCTAACAAACTCTACTTGATGACCATACCTTTAAAACATACATCAACACTACATTTTTTTATAAGATGATTGTTCAATATTCAAAGAGAATTGTAAAGAAGGCATTGTAGCTACTTTATTTTTGCCTTAACACTCCAGAGACTCGCACACAAATATTTAAAAAAGGAATGAGGCGAAATTCTCGTGAAACGTTCTTAAAAGTAAATAACAAAGAAAATATATTTATACAGCCAAATTGAGCCTAAAAAAATTAGCATTTAGTAATCTAAGTAATTCTTCTAAATCCTGGAAAAGATTTTAGAGGAATGAATGTTTCATTAATTAAACTGGTAGATAAACATAAGGGATGATAATAGCGTTTAAAGCACTTTTAGTTCAACGGCTTTTGCAAAATATAGAAATGCTGACAGATCTTTGTTTGAAACTTCCAGAAAAATTATCGGTTCTATTTATAATATTATAAAAAGTGAGTTTTTTCGACAAAGAAACATTGAATTTTTTTGAAAGCAAATCGTATATTGAAGATCGAAAGGCAAGAACAACTGAGAATAATACATATAATTATGGATTTACGACATTTAAAACCGTTGGATAAAAGAGAGGGAGAAAATGGGAAACAATGCGCACCGTTGAATGGGAAAAAGAAAATGGCTATGCTTATAAATGACGCCGAGCGTAGCTTATTTTAGTCCGCGGTAGTGAACTGTTACGGTCTATAAATTTGAATAAGTATATTTTCAAGATTATATTTCTTTTTGGGTAATTCCCTTCAACGCAATAGTCTTACTTAGTTTTATGTATCTCATTATGTTGTTTATCAATTTTTTTTGTGTTATTTTCAATTATCATACAACAATAAATGAATGCTATCGCAGATATTTACATACTTGAATATTCCTGTTATTGACCAGGTATTCTTTATTGGAATGATATAATAAATATTATGAATAAATTTAGCCGGATATTTCCCCAGCGTTGTTGCCTTTAGCTCCTCAAACATGGTGATTTTTCATGACTCCTGTACGTGTTAACCAAAATCTGAGCCAATACCATGACTAAATTGCGTTCTCTTAGATCGTTGCGGTGTCCATGATTCCACTAATAACATAACAAAAATACTATCGGCGTTAACAAGCTCACTATTTTGGTATCGCACCAATCTGTAGGACAACAACCCAATTTTTGGGTGACGCTTGGCAGGGAGATTGTGGGCGACTGCGATGTTACCAATCTTTATCCTAAAGGACTAAAAATACTACAGTAACTTTTGACAGCCTTTGTAAGCCAGTTTGTTTGACGCTGACTGTGAAACGAGGGGCCGCAGGCCCGATTACCGTACCGAAACAAATTTTCGCGAGTGTTTGTCTCTGATCTGGATGTTTGCGAGACCGAAAAGCCTCGTAGTTTCTGATACCCACAGCACAAGACTTGATTGATCTAAATGTGCGATCAGGTCTATATATGGGCCTGTTGTGTGTATTTAAGTTCAGTCTAAGTTCTAATCATGTGCTCATCCAATGCGGATAGTATTGATAAGCTAATCACAAAATCTTCCAACTTCATGATAACCTATTGTAATCGTTTTGCCATGCCAATCAATAGGTATATGCATAAAATAAGGCTTAAATTCACTCAAGCAATATATTATTCGGAGATTACGTATAAGCCATAACGTATGAAATATACAAATTAGCTAGGAAAAGACCTGTCTAGATATGCCGTGTGCTCTCGACAAGCTCTTAGTAGGCAGAACACCGCTGCACTCCAAGCGGTCTGAGTTCGCGCATACTTATTGATTGTGTTTTTGTAGGTCACTGAGACTCACTGTCATTTTTAATTCCCTTACTTATAACGCAGAAATAGTGTAAGAAGCTGGATAATCATTTATCTCGGAGACTGGATTGTAAGTATTTGCATATTATAATGTCTGTTTTGTCTAATGACTCCTTGGTTTATGAAATAACTAGCTGTACCCGCGACTTGGTCCGCGTGGAATTTAACAAAAACCTTATTTTTCTAAAATAAAAGAATTTTTCTAAAATAAATGTAGCCTAAGTTACTCCTTATTATATCAGCTGCCTGACAATATAAGTCCCGTCAAAATCGGTCCAGCTAACACAAAGATTAGCCGGAACAAACAGACAGACAAAAAAATCTAAGATCATCTTCGTTATAGGTATCGTGTATATAACGATATCTAGTGGGACATTTTCTTTAATTTTGACTTTACAAACAGATACTTCAGACAAACAGATACAGAAAGTGGCTGTATTATACAAGAAAATCTGGTAAAACCAATTTTCTCCTTATAAAAATATTTCAAAGAAAACACATACTACTTGTCTCTATTGACAATGTCCCTGCTCTATTGAAACCGAATACACAGACAAGTTTTTTTTTTTTTGCTTTGTCAAAATTAAACCAAATCCGCGATAAAATCCGTAAATAATGGTTTTATTTCAATGTGTAATATTCGCGTAAATCTAAGAAACCATTAAACATATAAGTACTATAAGCCAAGTTCCTTTAGATTATCCGTAACAAGATATAGAATCTCAAACGTATTGTATTGTTTTCCTAATCTAATGGTCCGGCCATTAAGCCCTGCCACACAGATCTTCGCAACACATTACCGACCATAAATTATGCATTGCGTAATCAAGCAATGTTGGGAACATTCCAGAAGGCTATATCTTTAACTGTACCGATATCTGTATTGTTTGTGCGACTGTTACTGTAATTAAGGGCTTTTTTCAGAAATAAATGTGGGAATCAATTAGTTTAATATAAGGCTTTATTTATGTGTTATTATCTAATTGTTAGCTGTGAGTATGTTCATTAAATTTGACAAAATAAACAAAAACGGTTATTCTGCTTTGTACTTACTGAGCTTCTTAATCTTTACATCTGTGAGTGTAAAGAGTTAATCTTCACTCAGACGGTCTTCATCTTCATATTTATCTGAAAGGAATCCACTGTTTAAGATAGAACACCACATTCAGCCACTTCCTGTCTTCTTGTCTATACCACGCCTCGTTCTACTAACAATATTAAAACGAATTACTAACATCATCAGCTGACCTCACCACCACAGAACAAAGTTATATTGCATGCCACTTAGTACCTTCCTTACTTTTACCTTCGTCCCTTCAACCCACTTAGAATATTGTCATTCCAGCTAGCCTGAGGGCTTGTTACAGTAAATTACCGAGCGGTTCTTCAGAATCTATCCTAAATACATAATATATACAGAATCTTAATCCAAACAATACCGCAATAGAAGACTCGTCCCACTTTATACATTTGACATTTCTTCAACAAATTTCTAAGGGTAATAAAGCAATTGAGTTACGCTTTCTTGAGAAACACTCGTGATTGTCCAGCTAAATTGCTGTTTCATCGTGACGAGCCATTTAGTATTTTGTAATGTTCCGACATTTGGAGTTTTGAAATATTTTTTAGCATATCTCCCGGTTTGTGGATGGTAAATTTACTTTATTGTTATGGGCAAATATTGTCGCTGTTTTAAACCCATTGCAAACATGACTGACTTACTAAGTGACGCGTGATTTTTTTGTGAATTATCACCTTAATGGTGAAGAAAAAATAACGAATAAAATTAAGTTAGTGATCTTCATAGACATTTCGAGGGTATATTAAATATACCAATTGCATTAGGCCCGCGTGGTGATCCATGTTCAGCTGTGGAACTTATAGGCAAATACATGCAGGGTAGACTAGAGTGCGACAAAACATGAAGTCTAGTTTTATTTCTAACGACCTCAACTACTACAACAAAAAAAATCGAAGAAAGTGTTTTTTTTTTTCATCGCGTTTGGGTGACACATGTGTAAGTTTTCCGAAAATAATATTATAAATCCTTTATTTTAATAGGTGTAATGGTACGCAAGGATTTAAGATTTTTAGTTGCATTACGTCTGCAGTACTAAACTATTATCTGGCTTTTTCGATCGCAATCTGAATGCAATTATTAAACTGACATATTTAAAGAGCCGAAATATGTGTATACTGTCTTATATATTATTTTACTAGAGGAATGAAATCGCTTCCTTTTCGTACAGAAATCCAATTACTGTTTTTAATAAACAACTATAAAATAATAATTTTGATTAAAAAGCCTAACATTTCATACCAAAATAACCTATCTCAGGTAAATATTATAAATGGAAACATATTATTGACATTGTATTATTTAATTAGACACGCCGCGTGTTATATTTTGGCGGCCGTACGATTATTTACTGTGTGAAAAATGTTAGTATTTAACAAACAATGTTTTGTTTAAATATTTATAAAAATGAAATAAAATACTCGACAATAGAACGGTAGGTGCTGCCAATTGAAGGTTGTTTTTTTTTAGATATTATAGTAACAACTGTGTTTACATATTGGCCTAAACCTCTTCCTCTTAAACTAAGGCTTTTCTTCCTATTTTTATCTAACAATAGAATGGGATCGCCAAAATATTATTATACGCAAAAAATGCAATTGGTTTTAAGTACACTGTAGCCAGAGTAACTAGTTGACATATTGAGACTTAACATCTTATGTCTCAGGATGGTGAGTGCAGTCGAATACCAATTTATAATTCAAGGTGTTGTTTTATTTTGCTACTGTTCATGAGCGGTCGTATCGCTTACGCTCAGGCGAACGGCATGCTCGTGTCGACATTCATTGCAAAAATAAAAAAAATATGCAGAAAATTGGTTGAAGATTTGAAAGCTACCTCCTCGCCCGATTTTAAACCTCTAGTAAATATCCATATTTTTAACTCAAGTATTGCAAAATATACAATTATGTTATACGCACGAATATGTTGGTTAATTTGTGTTTCTTAATATTGCATATGAGCAATGAATTTGCATTTTTCGCAGAGATATGGTTTGACATGTACGAAAAAGAATTATTTTATACGTACACTGTACAAAGTAAATGTTAATGGGTTATCAACACAGTAAACATAGTTAACAATGTATCCTTAATTAAGTTGAACTTATACTCTAGAATGAATACAAGCTAAAAGTGCGTTGTGGCCTAAACATTCAAACTCAGTGTCGGAGCATAGAGAAACAACCCCACCTGTTTTTAAACGAACCAGACGCAGCTGCAAGCATGTTCATGGTGGTCGCAAATTCGAATCCCAGGGCACACCTCTGGCTTTTCGGAGTCATTTGAGTATTGATAGTCAATCGCCACACACTATAACGATTATAAGAATGGTATGTAAATTCCGCCAACCCGCACTAGGCCAGCGTGGTGTACTATATGGCCTAACCACTCATAATCGTACTCGCAATTGTAGAGAAAGCCTGTGCCCTGTAGTGAGACGTATATGTGCTGATACAGAAGAGTACAAACTAACAGAAACATATAATAGTAAAATTTATTCGTCTCTTTCTATTTTTAGATTTACTGCTACACCAGGCAATTCCAGCATAAGTAACCATAAATCTACTCTTAATATTGTTCTCAAATCTTAGGTTGAATGGACATAAACCAAGAGGTCGAAAAGGTTATTGAGGATAAATACAATTGCAAAATTGGCCATCAAATCACGGATCCCCTTACTAGGGAGCGTCCAAATTATTTGGTCACTTCTCAACCGCTAGAATCGCCTGACATTGGATGTTTCACACGTTCATTTAAATCTTTATAGGAGCGAACTAACGATTCAATATGTCAGCTTAAATGCCCCCAAATGCTAGTTTTCCCTAGTGAATAGTCGATAGAAAGAACAAATTACCATAAAGTAGTAACTAATATTTTAAATAAAATACTAACAAAGTTAATAAATAGATTAAATTAATAAAAATAATACTAATTTATAGAAAATAATAAATAAATACATCCAAAAGTCACGTCAAGACCCCACACTAAGATCGAGTCTTGTGTCGTGGCTGTAAAGAACAACTGCGTCACGGAGGCTGTCAACAAAATATTTTGTACATAGAGATGTGCTATGTTTGTTGACTTGTCATAAGAGCTCTTTAATTTCCTACATGACCAATAAATACATTTCATTTCAAAGGACTTAGATCTATGTCCACAAACCAAACAGGTGAGTGCCGTTATAAATAGGCAACTCTGCTTTTCAATTTATTATACAAAATTATTATTATTTGTATAATTCTTTTTATTTCACATCGTTTAATTACATTTTTATTAACATTAAATACTGACCAACAATAATGGTAGACTATTATATAATTTCTGCTCACATTAAGAGCTATTAAATAAATTACATTTATTGCTGCGTGTTCAAATGAAAACGGCAGGAAACCGCAACGTACGGGTGAAACAGGGTATGTATTATTCAGTTTGTTACATATTCCCAAAGGAAGCGACCTTTACGTGCAAAAATTCACGTACAATATAAATTACGAGCGAATGCGTGCCTGTTGTAACTAACCAGATTTGAGCTGCCAAAAAGATGATCGTAGATTCGAAGCCATATCACAGACTCTTCAAATTCAGCCAAACTACAGACTTTTCAAATTCATGTGTTTTATTTAATTAAATTAATACACCCTACAGTCACATACATATCCCACATTAACAATCAAGTCTTGTAAAGCGATTATCAGAAACTATCTGAGACTTTTCGGTCTTACAAGCACTCAGACCCGAGACAAATACTTATGGGGCTCACAAACATATTTCCTAAGGATCGAACCCGCGGCCTCTTGTCTAACCAACTGCGCCATGGAGGCTGTCAAATGTTAAGTATCAATATAATGTTATCTAGTAATTAATAATTTTCACGTTGAAAAAAACCTCGTTTAGACACCTGCATACCACAGAAATCTTTATATAGTATGAATTCTAACGCCTAGTTCCCCAATTGACCTTAAGTATGTCATTTATACACAAACATAAATAACACATTTAACTTACAAACTTAACATACTTTAATCTCAATTTATCTCATATAACAAATTAAGGCCACATCCTTATTGTAACTCGAAACAAAATGAACTATAGAAATGCCAACATTTAATACACTAAGTGCTTCGTACAAACAAACAAAATTACATATACAGTCTTGGTTTCGTTTTTACGTATATCTAAGCACTTTATCTTGCAAGGATGACAAAGTAATGTTATTTACAAATTCAATCGAACCGCAAGCTAGTAGAGTGTAATTCAGTTTACATTATGCATATCAGGTTGTATTTATTGGTAAATAACGTTTTATTTATACTATTGACCTAAAACATACATGTGTTATAATTTCAGGATAAGGAAGCCCTTGTTTGTATCTGTATATTTTATAGAATAATTATGTAAAGACCTAAGATGTTTATAAAGCATAGATGCGTTGTCCGAGCTTTATAATGGCAAGACGTTTGGGAGGTAATTGCCTCACGCGCAATCAGTCACGCTTCAATCACTGTCGCGGATACACGTTTCTCTGACTATTTGTATTCTCGAAACCATAAGCGGAAAAATAGATTAGAGTGATTTAAAATAATGTACAAATGATTCCGAAACTGTGAAACAAAAAAAAATATTTTATTTAGTGCGCAAGTACACCCAAATTTATTTTTTTATTAAATAAAATTAATAAATTCGCTCTCATGGCGACGTTTGACAGCTCTCGCCACGTCATCCCGTACTTCATGCTTGGTGCTACGTCACACGCGCTTTGGCCAATAACCGTGCGGCACTTATTGTTACGTAACTGGCGATGTCTATTCATCTTCTTCTAACTTATGTTTCTTGCTTTTTTACTCTTTCATCGAACCAATTTGAAATTACAATACGCATCGCGCCATTTTTTTGTGCCATTATGTTAGTGTATGACGTGTCTATTTGTAAAACGTCATTGGTAAAGACAAGAAAGATAATCAGAACATAAGAATGAAAAAAAATAAGTAAAGAATAAATAACAAGGGGTAGGTACACCCATATTTCGCCTTGTATTTTCCGTCCAACGATATGATAGGGGGCGAGCCTATTGCCTTATCAGGCACAAATTCCTGACTCCAGGCTGATAATGAATAGAAAAATCAAATATTACTTCGCCCGACCCGAAATTTAAACCCGACACCTCAGTTTTGTAACCGTGCCGTAGTGGAACTACTCCAAAGTCAAATGTAACAAGCAAAGATTGTTTTTAAATCCATTGACTACCAAATAAGTTAGTAACGTTTTAAATCTTGTAGTGCGAGTAAAAGAAAAGGGATGCCGAACAAAACTAGTGACGTCACTAGTCTTGATATGCATTGCAATTATTTACAGTGTGCACGTGTGAAAGAGACGGTTGGATGTTCCCACTACACTCTTTAATTTAAAGTACTAATATTTGCCTCATGCTATAAACTTTAACACTGTTTTGACAGGAATTATTTATTTTAATGGTATTTGTGTGTATACGCAATCTTATACAAAAATATAATCGGATATCCAATTGTTGGGGTTGATTATGACATGTATGAGCTGAGATATTATAATAAACACTATACTGTCGCTATAACTCAAAGCGTATCTCTACGGATTAGATGACTGACGTCAACAAATCAGTTAATCTCATTATTGTTTCCCCGACCAGTTCCAATGTTTTTCCAACATATGAATTACAAAGTAGAGTAAAATCCATTACAATTGTTAAGTGCCTCATTCCAAGATGCTATTTAATTGGGCCGCGACATCATGATAGCTAATAATTACGTTCCGTTCTGCTTATTTCAAGTTATCCTGTTGTTTTTATAACATATTTTTGTTGGAAATCGCTGCCATTTTTTTAAACTAGATATTGTCCTGAGTGAATTTTAGTATTGTTCTTTATTTTCTTACAACTGGAATTAACAAACGATCATGATCACAAAACAAGGAATCATGATTTTGAACATATTGTAACTAAACTCGCATACTTATATATACCCACTATATTATAGCATATATTGTCCCTATATTTGTACACACATTTTAACTATTTATGTACCTATTTTTTTTTGTAAATATTTAAATGCCCACATCATCTCATCTCTGCATCACCCAAAGGTAGACTGGTAGATAATGCCACTGGCATTAAGTCCTCCTTGTATACAATGTATCTGAATTATAATAAACTAGCGGCCCGGCCCAGCTTCGCCCGGGTACAAATAGATTTCTGTACAATAATGTACGTATTATATATAAACCTTCCTCTTGAATCACTCTATCTATTTAAAAAACCGCATCAAAATCCGCTGCGTAGTTTTAAAGATTTAAGCATACAAAAGGACATAGGGACAGAGAAAGCGACTTTGTTTTATACTATGTAGTGATAAAAATAAATAAAAAACTCGAGGAGTTGTTTACAAATCAAACGCAGGATGGTGGATATGCGGTGGGAAAAAGGTGAAAATGGTTTTCTTTGGGAAGGAAAGGAGAAGGGAGGACTAAAGTGGATTTTTTTAAATAGATTGTTTTATACTCAAATTTGTTGAAATTTGAATGAAATGATTATTATAAATGTGAACGTAATTAAAATGTATTAAATATTTATGCTCTTATTTTTAAAAAGTCACCCTTTTGTTAAAATGTTAAATGTGGATGTGTCAGAAACCTTTGAACTTATTGTTTAAAATAACAATGATATAATAAATCAGTGACTAAGTCGTGTTACTAAGTGGAAAGTACTTACAATCAAATTGTGACGCATTACTATATTTTCGAGTCATCCCACACTGATGACAATTCGATGGTACTAGTTAGTTTTACCTTATGCGTTGTTTTCCACTACTTGACTTTTTTTATTTATTTCAGGACATCCAATGGTAGTTACATTGTTTCTTATATCTAATAAACTTCCATCCATCCATCCATGAGCCAAAGGAAGTCCACTGCTGAACATAGGCCTCCCCCAATGATTTCCACAGAGACCGGTTGGAGGCAGCCTGCATCCAGCGACGTCCCGCGACCTTTAAACACACTAATACACTTACAATTTGGTAACATGCCAAAGTCACTACCTGCAGGCGTCACAATATGCATTAAATATCAAACAACTGCTAAGTAATACTAGAATCAAATTTAAAATATAAACATATGAAATCAACAATCATAAAATTAAAATTAAGCATTAAATTAAAATTAGACATTTGCGAAGGTGTTTGCACCTGCAATAAAGCCATTTTAGTATTAATAGCTGGAGAGCTAGTGAACCCTCCGACTAACGGTCTTCTTGTAAGGTTAGAAATTTGTACACTTATGATTTATAGCATGCTAAGGGCAATAGCGATGACCTGGCAGGCGTCAGCCCTGCACGTCATCAGCCCCTTTATTTTTTAAATTGTATAATATGTAGAGAAAAAAACTTGATTCTGTAAGCTTAAAAATTTAATAGGATGTAGTTTATTAATTGTAAATCTTGGTAAAAAAATTGCCAGGCGGTTACAATGAGCATAAGTATGTGACAGGTGCATTGAAAGGAGCTCAGTTGATGAGGTAAAATAAACTTTTTCCTATATAGTTGAAATTTGGATATGTTTTATAGTAAACGTTTTAGAATAAATATGTACAATGACAGGCGGTTTTGAATATCATAAGACTTTGACAGGTGAGGGGAAAGCTGCTAAGGGCGTGCGAGTAAGAGGTGTTACGTAAACGCATATAGTGCAATACCTACATTTTATTAGTTACTACCTATTGCCCGCTACTTTGTCTGCATGAATAACTGTACTTACAATATGTTTTACACACTTACAAATCGATAAATACTCCTTTAAATAAGATATTACGTCCCCATTTTCCACCAAAAGATGAGAAAATGCTAAAATTCCGAATTACGTCACTATTTATAAAACCGTAAATGTAAAATTCTAAAACTTATGAACAACTAACAAAATAAGTAACAATTAAAATATTGCTTTCCCTACCATGTTCGTAAGTTGAATAGTACCATCAAGTTCAATTTTAAAGGGATTTTTTGTACCCACGGAACCTTAATTATTCTTACAACACAACAAATCGAAGAAACATAATGAACTCAGTCACCCGCGTGTCATAATTCCATATTAAAAAAAAACTCAACATTTTAGGGCTTGCATTTTTTGTGTGGAACCCTAATTTGTTTTTTAAAATTAAAGTAACCTAAGTTACTCGCGCAAAAATTAGCTACCTTTCAGTGAAAGTCCCGTCGAAATCGGTCCAGTTGTTCTTGAGATTAGCGATTACAAACAGAACGACAGACAGTCACTCAGACAAAAAAAAATTAAGATCATTTTCAGTATTGGTATCGTGTAAATAATGATACATATATTATAGGTCATTTTTTACTTTCACTTGACAAACAGACACTTCAGATGAAAATTGCGACCTGCATCTTTCCCGCCGCACGACACATGCCTACTCGAGGCGCCTCGGCGAAATGCTTGTACCACGCATAATATGACATATATTTTGATGAAAAAAATTGAGAAGACTCTTGAAATACATAACAATAAAACCTGAAAGTTTCGTTTCAATCAAATATTTCTTTCCTTCCCAAAAAAATCCTCGAAAAAATCGATTTTTTTAAGCTTCTAAAGCAGGCTCTCCCCTTAAATTGAACTACCTATCTACTGTGATACTACCTACTCATACTTATGAATTTACCTGACAGATCTGATTGACTAGTCATTAATGGCGGGAAAAATAAGCACTGACGTTTTATTGATCGTAAGACGTACACTAATCGTAATACCTAATTATTATACTTTTTGATTCTATCCTGTTCAACATTTCCAATATATGTAAATACCAATAAAATTATACTTAATGTGTTTTTTTTATGTTCAATTCACTCTGTACAGGCGAAATTAATAAATTGAAAATAAAAGAAAAACAACAGGTCTAAATAAATTAAATGTCTATAAAACTTTCACATTCCCCACACAATTGCCATGAATATTTCTTTAAAACTACAATGTTAAGTGGCACTTTTAAAATACCTGTTGCGATGAAGCTATTCCTCCGTCATCAGTATGCCGACAAATCAGTCAATAAGTCATTTGGACTGGTACCAAACATTTATCTACGGAACAACGTTCATGCCAACAAATTGAAAAACTCGTATCAATAATAAAACTGTTAATACCCACGATAAATACTCGTTTTGTGTAAAATCACAAAGTCTCTTGTAGTTTTTAATACCCGCGACCACAGATTAGCTCCAATCTGTGCTACCGGTACAAGACTTACTGTCGGTACTGTGCAATATCATGAAAATTTGACTATAGTTTTTTTGATTTCATTTATTTTTAAGGAGCTACAAACAATTGCACTTTCCTATTACCTAAGCTTAAATATTGGGTTTTTTAAAATCAAGTTAAAGTGCAACAACAATTAAATATCACAGTCAGGTAAAGCTAGCGAGGACATAGATAAAATGTAGCTCTCAAATCTTCGCTCGCCCCATCTTCCTTTGTTGTGATTACAAACAGAGCAGTAGGAATTATTACCCTACCGACAAGTTACTATACAATAATTCAAAAGTAGTATAATAGAGTCGACTTTTTATCGCAATTAATGGCAACACCAGCGTGCCGTTCGCCTGATGGTAAGCGATACTTACACTTTAAATTACAAAGCCATTAATAAGAAAATCCAATATAACTTTGCCCAACCCTGGATTCGAACGCGACACCTCATGTTGTAACCGTAACGTAGTGCAACTACCACCTGGCAGTCAGATGCAAACACTGATACAGATAGATCACATCGATAAGGATTAAAATGTGTCAACACAATCACAGCTGTGATTTGTAAGAAGCGTGATTTCGACATGATAAATTCAACAGATGATTGTATATTTTTTCTTTTATTACAATGAATATGGCGCTTAGATAAATACAATGTAAACCTGACGTTGGCATTCGAATATTGATGGAACTAATTTTTTGTCAAATGGTACTAAATCACATCATGTTTTTCTTCTATATGAGCCCATATACATAGGTCTCACTTCAGGGCACGGGCCTCCTCTACAATCGAGAGTACGACTGAGGGTGGTTAGGCCATATAGTCTTCGACGCTGGCCTAGTGCGGGTTGGCGGACTTACATACCGTGGATTTTTTTATAAATTGCTATGGTAGGCAGGTTTCCTCACGATATTTTTCTTCACCGTTTTAGTACGTGGTGATTGACTGTCACACTGATACACACATGACTCCGAAAAGTCAGAGGCGTGCCCTGGGGGTCGAACCCGCGACCACCGTGAACATGTTGGCAGCCGCATCTAGTCCGTTTACCAACAGGCCGCCACGCACATTGCATAGAAATTATAAAGATAGATAGATCCTACAAACGAGCTACCAGGTAGCCTGTTGGTAAGTGATCGCTGCCGCCCATGAACATCCATAACCCTTGGATCATGGATGTGTTGATGACCCCTCAAATCGGGAGGAATGTGAGAAGGAAAAAGGATGGGAAGAGGGAAGGGGTATTGGGTATCCGGCAATCTCACTCACCAAACGAATCGAGACAGCGTAGATGTAGCTTCCCATCGATTTTCTGTGTGATAGTGGTACTGACCAGACGAGCCTGCCCATTTATTCTGAGTCTTGACTGTCAACAGTGTGGCTCTATCATAAAGGTTTCATCATCATCATCATCATCATCAGCCTATTCGCGTCCACTGCTGGACATAGGCCTCTCCTATGGCACGCCACTGGGCTCGATCTTCAGCCCAACGTCTCCAACCGCTACCAGCCATTTTTCGGATATCATCACTCCACCTCGTCGGAGGGCGTCCTACACTACGCTTACCGAGGCGCGGTCTCCACTCGAGAACACGTCAACCCCAACGGTTGTCGGTTCTCCGACAAATGTGACCAGCCCACTGCCACTTCAACTTGCTGATACGCTGGGCTATGTCGGTCACCTTGGTTCTCTGTCGGATAACCTCATTCCTGATTCTATCCTTCAGGGAAACACCGAGCATAGCCCGCTCCATTGCTCGTTGAGCGACTTTGAATTGGTGAACCAGTCCCACCGTCAGTGTCCACGTCTCGGCACCGTATGTCATTACGGGTAGGACGCACTCATTGAAGACTTTCGTCTTCAGGCTTTGCGGTATTGACGACGAGAAGACCCGACGAAGTTTCCCAAATGCTGTCCAACCCAGCTGGATTCTTCTTCGAGCCTCACTCTCAAAGTTGTTTCTACCTAATTGCAGTTTCTGCCCGAGGTAGATATATTCCGAAACAACCTCAAGAGGAGCTCCGTGCACAACGATCGGTTCCGGATCAACATGTTTATTAAACATTATTTTGGTTTTATCCAAATTCATCCGGAGACCGATGCGAGCTGAAGAATCAGCTAAGCTGGTCAACATATGGTGCAAATCTTGCACGGATTCAGCCATTATGACGATATCGTCCGCAAATCTCAAGTGTGAAATATACTCGCCATTGATGTTGATGCCCCGACCTTTCCAGTTTAGGGTCTTGAACATATCTTCCAATGCGTTTGAGAACAATTTGGGGGAGATCACGTCCCCTTGTCTCACGCCTCGATGCAGAGGGATATGTTCAGACTGCTTATTCTGTACTTGGACGGACATAGTGGCAGCTTCGTACAATGATTTCAACACTTGGATGTATCGCCAATCAACTTGGCAACGTTGCAAGGATTCCAGAACAGACCAGATCTCAATGGAGTCAAAAGCCTTCTCATAGTCCACAAACGCCAGACATAGGGGCAGATTATATTCCTCTGTTTTCTGTATAATCTGCCGTACTGTATGTATGTGGTCTATGGTGCCATATCCTCTTCGAAAACCAGCCTGCTCCGGAGGCTGAAACTCGTCGAGTCTACGCGCGAGACGGTTTGTGATGACCCTCGAAAACAACTTATAGACATGGCTCAAGAGGGAGATCGGTCGGTAATTCTTCAAGAGGGACTTGTCTCCTTTTTTGAAGAACAATACAACGACACTCTTGCTCCATGTCTTAGGAGTTCTCCCTGAAAAGAGGACGGAATTAAAAATCTGCTGAAGCTGGCTAAGTACAGGTGTTCCTCCTGCCTTCAGCAGTTCAGACGTAATGCCATCCTCACCAGGGGCTTTTCCATTTTTAAGTTGCCTGAGAGCCATCACAATCTCGTCTAGGCTGATTTCTGGCAACTCGTCTGAGTAGTGGCGTGTAAGAGTGGCTCGTCGATCCTCAAAATCGGGTTCTGGACTGGGCATGTGAGATGCGTAGAGTCTCCCGTAGTAGTCCTGAACTTCCGACAGAATCTCCGGCTTAGAAGTGACGATTTTTCCGGATGATGTGGTCAGCTTGGTGATATGACTTCCGCCCAGCTGCTGAACGAAGACTTTCGACCCCCGATTTAGCTCAATCGCCTCCATTACAGAGCGCGTATTGAATCTTCGAAGGTCGCGTCTAACCAGCTTGGTTATTTTTCGGTTCAGTGACCGCTGGTCTGCCGAAGTAACAGCCACGTCATCACGTCGCTTCTGCATAAGCTGCAGAGTCTCTGCCGAAAGTTTGGACCCCTTTCGGATCCTCCGCATCCCACAGAATTTGGTCCCTTCCTCCCTGAGGATTTCCACCACTTGGTTGAGTTCTTGATCCACATCAGCGCAAACTGTAGTTTCCAAAGCAGCGAATCGGTTCTCCAGGTTCAACTGGAACGTTTCAGACCCAACCACGGTACGGAACAGATTTGGTCGGAGCGTAGACTTTATAAGACGGGCACGCTCAAAGCTACAATTGATAGTTAGAGTGCCTCGGACGAGACGGTGATCACTTCCGGTTTTAAACCTGGAGATCACTGAGACATATCTAAATATCCGCTTCTTGTCCGTCATTATGAAGTCAATCTCGTTTTTCGTCATACCGTCGGGGCTTTGCCACGTCCACTTCCGTTGGGGCTGTTTCTTAAAGAATGAGTTCATTAAGAAAAGCCCTTCTTTACTCAGGAAGTTGACCAGCATTTGCCCCCTATGGTTTCTGTTTCCATATCCATGTGGTCCTACTACCAATTCACCGCTTGCATGTACTCCTACTTTAGCATTGAGGTCCCCCATGACAACGTTGAAGTGAGCCTTTGTGGTGTTATGCAAAGCCTTTGAAATGTCCTCATACATTTCTTCCACTTCATCATCCGAATGTGTCGAAGTCGGTGCATATACCTGGATAACCTTGAGGTTGTACCTCTCGGTGAGTTTGATCACAAGGTAGGCTACCCTGGACGACACACTGGAGATTTCTAAAACGTTGTCAGAGAGGGCCTTGTGGATCAAAAACCCTACGCCACCTTGAGAGGGTTGGTCTCCTTCTCTGAAATACATAAGATGGCCCGAATCTAATGTGATGGTGTCCTCGCCCTCTCTTCGGACTTCACATAACCCCAAAACGTGCCATCTTATACATTTCAGCTCCTCTTCTAGTACTGCCAGATGTTCATCGAGCCGTAGCGTGCGTCCGTTGTACGTAGCCAGAGTCAGTTGGTGTTGGCGGCCTTTCGTAGCCCGGGGATTCTTAGCACCCCCTACCCCGCCGTAACCGTGGCCGCCGCCTTGGCCAGGAATAGCGGGGCGACCGGGAACTGGGGGCCGTTTAATTGTGGTGCTAGCAATAAGAGGGTTTGCCCATAATCGCCACGCTGGGCAGGCGGGTTGGCGATCGCAGGACGCAACCTCTCGCACCAGTAACGCTGCTGCCCGTCACTGGTCTGTGGTATTTAGCTACGTCAATATGGCATGGATATACCGCCGTGCATCGGTCGCCAGAGCTTCGTTGGTTAGGTCAGCAGGATGCACCGCGAGCAGGTGAGGTTGACTTGGAGCACTAAGTTGTCATTCGTTCCCCCTTACACCCCATAAAGGTTAGTCATGTCAAAATAATATCGACCCAAATACGACATTTCTGAGTACGGGACTCCTACACAATCAAGAATATAATTGAAAGGACTGAATCTACCACGTCGTCCTATTGCTGTTTAGTGGGCTTCATATACCATAGAAATTCTAAATATTTCTTGCAGATGCATATGCAGATGTTGTTTTAGCAAGCGGTTTTTAACTAAGATTATAAAGCTGGCCCTGAGCTATCACTGGCTTACGGCCATTCTCTATATCCTATATATCTTTAACAAGAGGTTATAATAGCTACAATTACTATGTCAGTTCAAACCTACGCTTCATTAAACGAAGATAGACATATATATTTATCTTACATAGCTATAAATATATACTTGATATCTATACCTCTCTGTCAACTGTTCTTCTTTGTCAACTGAAACATAAAATGCATCGAAATAACTAAAGAAATCTGTAGTTAAAGACAGATAGATTATAGAGAACGGCTGTTAGTCTTCTTTATAATCTTAATATACTAGTCTATCCGATTATACAAATACATTTGAAAGTTTGTCAAAAAACAAAAAGATTTACACATTCCTAATCAGTAACATTACGCAACGGAGATAATATACTTTATTTTTTTATCGTCGCCATCTTTTATCCGATACGTAGTTAGTAGTATTCGAATTCGACGAAGTTATTATTTTTATCTTAATTTTTCATTGTTGAAATCACAACTGGTAAAAACAAACATTGAATCATTGTTTAAAAATGGAAAAACGGGTATTTAAGAATTGAAAAAGTAAACAAAAACAAATGTCTAATTTTAATTATTTGTAATGTGATTGAGATAATTGTTTACTACGTTAATTAATTTTTATACGAGAATAGTATAAGTTTCAATTTCGTTTTCTCTCCATAGAATACTTAAGAAGACTGCAATTTTTTGAAATAATATGTCGAGATGATTAAATATTCTAATCGGGAATCCATAAAAAGTGAAACATGAATTTAGAACCCGGTCAATAAAATCTATCGATTATGTTTCAAATGTATATCTACCACCGTACACTTTTTTTTTAATAGATGGAAACAAGAGAAACAAAAGTCAGTCCACAATTTCATTTTATTAGATTTGATGAATACTCAATCGGCAGTCGATACAACGAACGACATTTTACTAATGGTAGGCCTCTGATATGGAAGAGGCCGTCTGGGTAAGTACCACTGCAATGTCTGTTTCAGCCTCCAAACAGCCAGATTCCAGATGTTGTAACCAGTGTAACAATTGGACATAATAAGACTTAACATTCTATGCATCAGGATGGTGATCGAAGTGAAATTCCAAAAATTGCTTTAGTTATCGTTTACCATCAAGCAAATTGCATGCTAGTCTCCCCCTCACAGCAATTAAATATATTATATATATGAAAATGCTAATTATAAACAACGCAATTATACTAACCTTGAGTGTATATGTATAATGGCAATTTGGTAATATCAGCAGATTGATAAGAATTTTGTACAAAGGATGAGGCATATGTCCAGTTGCGTAAAGCCCTGGTCTGTCGAAGCTACGCACAGCGTTGCGTTGCGCGGAATGCGGTGTCAAACTCGGTTTTGTATGAAAAACATTGACATTTACATGACGTTCCGCCGGAGTATGCTCAGCCAGCGTCTGCGGTAAGGGGTCAACCGGGTGACGGGTAGACTGGTCTTTGGTACTGTCACAGTATGCGTCGGTGTAGAGGGGCAAGTGTGGTGAAGTGCGGGGCGGATACACCGCACAACGTGCCGTCATTCTCATCATTTCGTCGCGGTAAGCGTACTTGCGTAATGGATTTATTTGAAGACAATATTTCTATCAATTTTCGTTTGGTTTAACTTTTGTTTAGGCTGTGGCGCGTCCATCGACTATGTACTGCCGCGCAGTACGTTGAATACAGTTCACGTGCGTTTCCAATGACAATGGCGCAATATAAAATCACGTAGGGATACAACTTTAAAACCTTGCGTTGGTAAAAAAAATACAGTTAAAAAGTAGAAATAATTAGAATGTAATAAGTATATGATTATAAAATGGAGTCAATTACATTTATTTTATTGTTATAAAAATGGCATACGGAACTGTATGTTAATTGTTCTAAGTACCTAGTACTTAAAATATAGCAACGGAATTAGTTCCCAACTGATCAGGGTACAATTGGAGTATAATTGGAGACGATTTATTAGTAAGTATCTTTATAAATTCAGTCTTTATCCGTATTCGCAGGGCACTTTATCAGCCCATATACGTCTCACTGCAGAGCACCGGTCTCCTCTACAATCGAGAATACGATTGAGAGTGGTTAGGCCATACTATAGTCCACTGCGCTAGCTGGCTTTATCCCTATATGTGCATAGAAAGAAATACAAACAACAAACCCAATAAAAACATCAATCGTTTAAGTGCACCTGCTTTTTATATGAGTTGTGTATCAGCCCATATACATACATTCGATGCATAATGGTTGTATATTATCGTCGTAGTTATTTACAAAATCCACCTGCAAGATCTACTACAAGAGAACTATCGCCATTCGACACAATTAGCACCACTCTCCTAGCACCTAGAGAGCATCATGTTACGATATGGTGCAATCTTAAATATGTAGTTCCTCAATGTAGTATTAAGTTCTGTGTTTTCCCCGTTTTTCCATTCTCACTCCATCAGAACCACCTCTATGTATATTGTAATTTATGCTACTTACACCTATGCATATATATTTTGAGCTCTGTGTTATGAATTCTGTTAAATACTAAAATAAAATTATTGTTGTAAAAATTGTCTATCAGTATTGTTCCAGGTTTTGCTTGTGAAAATTTTATAGGAAAATAATTTAACCGTTATGTAATTTACTTTTACCCAATTACGGTACGATCGATAACGATAACTTAAGAATGGATATCTAAATAAATCCAGTGAAATTTAATTTGATCGAACAATAAGTTGTTTAGGCGAAAAAAGATGTATACAGCAGACGCGTATTTCATTAGAATGATACGAACCACTTTTATCACATATCAATATTGCGTAAATCATCTCGTAAACATATAAACCCAGTCTTTTTAAAATGACGCACAAACATTTTTTTAAAGAAATTATATATATTTTCGAACATAAATGATTGTTATTTGTTGTCATGGAAATTCAAGAAAACTTCAATGTGAAATTGTCATAGTAACGTTGGTTGTCAATGAAAAGTTCTGCTATTGGTCAACGGTTTTACGCACAGAGTAAAACCTATATGAACCACCTTTTTTGTTATGTGAACTACGTTGTATGACGTCACGACGTTGCCGCTTACCGCAGTGCCGCGCGTATCCTTCGACAGACCAGGCCTTAACGCAGACTGATAAAGACAGATATGTGAAATCTCTTTATCTGTATATATTAAGTTGCATAAGATGCTACTAGCATCTTTAATTCCTTCAATAGTTCATGAAAAAGTTCTTATGTTGATATAATACTGTGTGACATGGTTCTTCACCACTAGAATACTGTGACTGTGACATCATTTGCATTTTTCAACATTTTCAGGATGATAAAATTCCCTGAAAAATGTTTCTACAGCGAATTCTAGAGGGGTACTTGCATCTTTTAATATTATGAACTCTTTATCTGGAATACTTAGAAAGTTGCAGGAACTTGCTAAATGCTGGCCGCTTCTCATAGGTGTCTGTGGAAGTGACGTGGTCTATGATCAGAAGTTGACCTCCTTCACTTGAAGATAATGGTGATGCCCAAATTGAAAGGGAACCACTACCTCTGCTCTTACCAACACGTACTGTAATGGTTTCTTAGATTTACACGAATGTTACACATCGAAATAAAACTAGTATTTACTACTTACTTACTAGTATCGCGATTTAAAGTAATCGAAACGTCTAGAGTAAAAAAATGTAAAAATTAAACCAAATCCACGATAAAATCCGTAAATAATAGTTTACTTCATTGCATATTAATTTCGCTCCAAACAATATAAAGACCGTCCGAAAGACATCGCCCATTCGCCATAAAACAATTGATTTTTACGCTTAATTTATGTTTACTTCTTAGTTCTTATTTTTTGTGTGGTGTACAGTAAATAAATATTAAAACTAAAATAACCTTCACCACAACTTATAAAACACGACATGCAAGAGGCGCACGCAGTAAGGTATCATAGACAATGTTTAATTAGTGATAATGACGGTTTATGATAATGGCGACCTGTCGTTCACCTTCGATCACGCCGGGCCGAATCCGCCGACGTTTTTAACATCAATTACCTGAGGTTATCAATTACTGGGAGATCAAATAATTGTGTATGGTCATGTTATCTGCCATGCAGATTATTTATACTAGCGATCCAGCACGACTTCGCCCGGGTGCATGTATTTTTGTAGTCCAGTCCATTTTAGAAACACAGAAACTATTTCCCGTGACAATTTTTATAATATTTAAACATTAATGTTGAACTTTAAACTTACCATCCCATTCCTTAGAGGTTGAAAGAGTATCGGTTTTATTTCGATACCTTGCAAATCCCGTATTTTTTTGGGATAGAAAGCCTGTGTGTTAATCCAGGGTATAAGCTATCTCCATGGTAAATTTCATTAAAATTGGTCCAGCGGTATGAGCGTGAAGAGTCACGCTCATACCGCTGGTAAACACACAAACTTTGTATTTATAATATTTTTTGCTTCTGTATCAACTTTTTAAATATGATGAGACATTAAAGTCTGCCTTGTTCTATTGCTTAATAAATTGTTGATAGGGCAATGTTATTCGTTCTAACACCGACTACGACATACAATCGTCACATTGATCGGTACATGTCTGTAGTATTTCGGGTTTACCATAATTATAACGACTTTATTCATAGACCGTTAAAAAACCAAATTGCCAGCGAATGTTTTGTCTTCTTCACGCAATTTGAATCCAAAAGTCGTTCGAAAGGGATAAAGCATTCGATAGCTAAAATAGGTTTATGAATATCTATGAATAAGACCAAAGTCTAAAGACGCTTTCAGACACAGAGGCATATGTTTGTCGACGGAAGTGTACCATCCATAGTGAAAATATACTCTATTTGTATTGCATGGCACTTCCCAATGTAGTCATTACTTCGTGCCAGTAAAAAACATACATAACCCTCCCCTCTTTTAATTTCAAATTTGCCTAATAAATATAATACGTTTTTCATATGCGAAAAATCATTTGGGTACCATATACATATTTTCTACATAAGAAAGTATTCTACTCTTTGCCATATATACAAAATAAAACATAAAGATAACATCTTAAACGTTATCATATCAACAAACAATTTAATTTCTCAAAGATTCTACCATTTTTTGGACAGATGGCGCTACTCGCTGAGATGATCAGGTGTCATTTGACAAGGCATTGAACCGTTCACGATTGTGTCAGTGGCCGAATGGTGGCACCGGTATGCCGGTAAATGTCAGTGTAGACTCGTTTCGGCAGTACACACCCATTTGTATGAGGAAAAAGCCGCTACTGGGATTTCCTTCGGGATGTTTCTTGAAATAAAGAAAGTATCCTACCAATAGGTGGTGGGTATGCAACATTTCTAGATAAATATATGAAATTCAGAGTTATAAAATTATAAGATAAGTCATTAAACATTAATTAATAATAGAATTCATTTCATTCTAACATCAAAAAGATTTTTTTAACACTTTAACAATTAGTCACACAAAAATGATTAGTATCTTCAACAGCCTACGTCTTGCACTTATTATTGCACGTATTCCATGGTGTTTATAAACTTGCTTTACTCAACAAAAAATTTGTCTGTATAAAGTTTCAAATAAACAAAACACGCATGCATTTTGCTTTAATTCCGTACATCAAAACCGATCGTGATATTAAATTTAGCAAACAAAACGATACATCACATAATACGTTTTGCGTCACACAAGATAATGGATTTGCGTCTACGGGGAGAAATTCTACGCGCCTGGCAGACGACAATGCACAATTCATTCATTACAATAGCTTCTTGCCAAAACCGATGCAATCTCTCGCGATTTTGTTTCACATTTGGCACATACCGCGCGACGCAACGCCAAAGATATTAATCTATTTTAAATAATGCCCGCAAATAGCTAAATATTGCTACAATTTAGGTGAAATTAGAGGTTATTTTAGAGTTAGTAACACATGCACAAATGACGCGCTTTGGAATTATGTAATTATGAAGCTTGTACTAGTAAGATGTGAATATATTGATTTAGTTTATTATACCTCCACCTCTCAGTCATACTCTCGATTATTGGAGGCCTGTGGCCTGCAGTGGGACGTGTATGGGCTGTCGCAAAAGCATATATTTTATTTATATAAACCCACTACTGAAACGATACTGCTCTCTAGAGCTCGATTTAGAAGGGTTAGGCAATACCGCAGAAATTCTTCAAAAGATGTCTATTGCATATGGATTTCCTCACAATGTTCAATTTTGCCATTAAATAAGTATTTGACTAATAAAACAAACAGAGCTCCCAAAATCCAAAAATATGCATTGGAAAACCAAAACAACAGGCCACTAGACAATCATTGACTTATTTTATCTAGAGTTTTTTTTTCTTATAAGTTTTTATCCTTCCTTTTAAAAAAATCACATTAATTACATCTTTATACATTAAAATATGCACTAATAAGTAATAACTGGCATTGTATTATCGTTACGCCGGCCAGCATTGGGATTCCCATTTACCCAAACAAAAACAGACGAATCATTTTAACAAGCTGAATATATAATACCATTATCCTTCCCACATTAGATATTGTTCGCAAAACTTACGTCTTATCATGAGAAATACATGTAGGTAATATAATGCTCTGAATAACAAACTACACTTTGAATAAAACAAAAATATTCATGCAGATTAATCACATATCATAAAAAAGACACAACATAAAATTAATTATGTATGGTCGAAATACATGAAATACTTAACTTAAAATAATAAAGACGTCAATATTATTTTATTTTGTATTTTTTTCAATTTATTAATCATAATTTAGTGGTAAATAATATTATAAACGCTAAGACACAGGTATTCGTACGTACGAAGCGATATTGGCCATAGTAATTAACTGAAAATATGAACCTATAAAAATATCTTTAAACACTCCGTTACCAAGTAGATATGTAGGTTCATTACCATACTGACGCAAAATAATCGACGTGCGCGAACATAGGCGCTACTCGCGCGAAACCCACTACTTCTGAATAACAACGCGACCACGTACTACCATTTACATCAATGTTCTAAATGTATTTGCATATATTTTGTCGCACAAAGACTGCCGACGTGACCGTTCAAATATATCTTAGAGAGCAAAGCCGATACTGATATCTCCTCGTTAATGTTTTACTCAACGTATAGATATGGATATGTAAAATCACACCACGTGATCTGTTATACAGGGAGTTTTTTTTTTACTCTGGCCCGGCATAGTGGCGACATTCCACCTGATGGAAAGCGCAAATGCCGCCCAGCCAGAGTATCCATTGGCATCGTTGGCATGACACGGGATAATAAATATTATAAAGTTACACCTATAAACTCAAATGTCTAATGGATTTAAAAACTAATGATACGCCCTTCAGTACATTTGGAGTTTCAAAAAGATGAGCGTGAAAATCGCGCTAAGATAATATTAAATTAACATGATTTAATAGCTTCATTTTTTCTAAACTCTGTCATAATACAAGCAAGCATTTTCCAAATCGACTAATTTCGAAAACGACTAATTTCAGTAATGCCCCAATAGAGATGTACTGGAGCGAGCGCACCAGTTACGTCGGATAACGCTCTACGGCCTACGCGCTCATATATGTATGTATTGTTTCATTAGAGCCAGAGTTAGAATTCTCGTGTCCTAGAAAGCAGAAAGTACGTGATTCGTGAGACGACAACACTTAAATTCAAACATATAAATAAATAACACCCAACAGACACATACATAGTCCTGACCACACACTAAGATCGAGTCTTGTGTCGTGGGTATCAGGCACTAGGAGAGACTTTTCGGTCTCACAAACACCCAGACCCGGAAGAAATATTTGTGGACCGCACAAACATTTCTCTCGGTGCGGGGATCGAACCCGCGGCCTCTCGTTTCACAGGCGGCGTCTAACCAACTGCGCCACGGAGGCTGTCTATATAGATTCCACAGCTTTAATTTAATTTTAATCTTTGTTCGAATAAATAAATGATGGTGGATGGATGGAATGGTCTTGAAGTTCCCTAATGTACGAGTTAACATTATGAGTGAAGTGGCATAATACAATTCTTATGTCTAAATCCTTTTCCTGAATATCCTGTCTGCTGGACCTCTTCTATTATGTAAGTGAACTATAGTACGCTACCCTAGCATAATGCCAATCGTTCTAGTGGCAGTATTTTACAGCTACTCACACGACTTCCGCATGTATAAGTTTAAACTATTGATATTTTTAGCGATTACAAGCAAAACAATTATATAATTTAGCCTTAAAGCATATTAATTTAACTAGTACTGAAGTTAAACGAATTTGCGATTAATATATCTCCAAAAAAAATTTTACTCTCAATATATGTATTACACATGGCAACATTTTAAAAGTACACTCACGTTCAACATAGTCAATCAGATTGAAAGTAGACGGTCGGCAAACGCCAATGCTAGTTGCGATCTACTTAATTAAACTTCGCCAAATTCGCGCAAGCGGAATTGGCCTGGTTTTATAGAAAAGGCGTGTAAAGGTTTTAAATTGACTGTAGGTGGCTACGTATTTATTAGGCGAACTGACAAATAATGTGACAAATCTTTAGATATTTTTTGAAGGATATTACATTCATATATAAACTCACGCCTTTTCCTAAAAGGGTTAGCCGGAATAAGAACCCAAGAGCTGTGCTTACAATCATACCTTAATGCAATTGCGCCACCGAGGCAGTCTAAGTACGTCAATTTATTGGAATTAATATTTACAAGTTCGTTTCTTATTCTTAATTGTTATTTCTACGAAAGAAAAAACATTAGCCACAACGTTTGCTAGGTATAACCTTGAACTGTAGTAAATACTTTATGAAGATAATTAAATTCGAGATTAAACAAATGTGTTTTTAAAACTGCGTACTTATTACTAAAATTACATCCAAAATGGTTTCTTAGATTTACGCGAATGTTACACATTGAAATAAAACTATTATTTACGGATTTTATCGCGGATTTGGTTTATTTTTTAATTTATTCCCGATGAAAAAAAAAAGCTTTAAAGTAATCGAAACGGCAGGAAGTTAAAAAATGTAAAAATAAAATTACATCCACACAGCTTAGTAGAGTAAGGTTTAAAAAAAGAATGATTGAAATGGATGAGACTTTATTTATTGTGCTGAAGTAAATGTATAGATAGTAAGGTGTAGGTTCGGTAGCGGCTCACAATCCTTCAATATTTTGCTGGTCTCTCATATGTGAGAGGCCGCCTGGGTAGGAACCACCGCAATGTCTTAATCTCCCGCCAAACAGCAGCGTAAATTCACTGCTGTTTTCAGGTTTGAAGGACTTTGTAGCCAGAGTAACTACTGGACATATTGACAAAGCATCTTATGTCTTTCATGGTTTGGTTTAAATTTTTTTGGTCCATAAGCGGCTGAATCGCTTACCATCAGACGAATGGCAAGCACATCTCGCCATTGATTGGAATATAAAAAAGTAATACGTAGACCTCAATTTATATATGTTTCTCACACTATTTTCCTCTAAGAACAGTTTCTAAACTCAGTCACATCGATATAAAACTACGAAACATCAATCCTGAAATGTATGTTCAAATTCTTGCCAAAACATCGAATGTATCGAGCGTGAAGACATGCCAAATTACATACACAGATAAGCAAGGTAAATGACTTGCTTCATTTAAATTGCAGCCTTGGGAAGGTCGATTTGGTTTTATTATTTCCTGGGGTACATTCTAAATGTTAATGAACTTGCATGCCATTGAAAATAGCTCATCTATTTTGGGCGTAATTAGTATGATTATGCGATCTTTATGCTGAGTATTTTTTTTCTTTTCGGTTTTATACCAAGTGGCTTGGTTCATGCATAAGTTCACGCCAGTATACCCGAAGGGGAATACAGATATGATCAAAATAATAAAAACGAATGTAATTTTGTAACAAGTGAAAACTTAACCTAATTCAACAACTTAAAACTCCAACAATTAAAGTAGCCTATACAACTATGATTAACTAATTATATTTTGCAGATGTTTTTCAGATCCATTCCAGGCATTCAGTTCAAAAAATGCACAGCAATTTCAAGTACAAGTATGTATCCTTTCTGTCCCAAAATTACTAGTTCCAGGTGTATTTTTCCGCAATGCGACGATGAGCACAAACGGCCCAACCCTCACAGATGTTGAAACCTGATTGTAAACTACATTTAACAATGAAATACGCTAACTGGGTCATATGGACCAAACCAACGATGCTTTGTAGCATTGGGAATTCAGTTAATTGTATTTTGTTTAGGTCTTATATAATTAACTAGCTGTCGGGCCCGGCTTCGCCCGGGTGCAGATAGTTTTTGAGTCCAATCCACATCAAGAACATATTATTTCGCGTGTCTACTAACTATATTTCCCGCGTGCCGTCGACTATATTTCCCGTCCGTATTGAATACTCGAATTTGAAAGAGTAGAAAATATGTATATTTGGTTTCCTGACTCATCCCACGGGAACACTATATTTTTCGGGATAAAAAGTAGTCTATGTGTTAATCCAGGGTGTCAGCTGTCACTATACCAAATTTCATCAAAATCTGTTGAGCCATTTTTTCATGAAAGAGTAACAAACATCCATACATACAAACTTTCACCTTTATAATATTAGTAAGGATAATACATACTGTAGTGTATTGATAAATTCATACTCTTAGCATCTGTCGTCTCGAACTATACACTACGCGAACCAAGGGTGAGTGAGATAGATATAGAAGGAGATAGATCATAGACGTGGACTAGTGGTCTATTCTATAGACGTGGAGGACGGAACGGGGTGTGAAGACGTGGTGTATAGCAAACGAGCCGATAAATATTAATAATTGTATTCTACTACAATGTTACACATATTAACCGTAAATAGTGACTATTACACATACATACATACAAATATAGATACATACATAGATACATAAACTCACGCCCTTGTCCCAGAAGGGTTCCCCACGTTTCGCCTTGTGTGTTTATCCCCCGATTGATAGGGGGCGAGCCCATCGGGCACAAATTCCTTACTGACATGATCCAAAATCCAATATCACTTTGCCATACCCGGAATTCGAACCCGATACTTTAACTTTGCAATCATACTGTAGTAAATCTGCGCCATAGAGGCAGTTATTAATAATAAAATACAATAATTACATAGTTTTATATGTGATCCAACACTTGTAAACGCGAGATTACGCGAATGTATTTTATTGTCAACACCAAAATTAGAAGTGTCAATTTTTGTAATTACAAAAAAGATAATTATTTTTTGCAACATTACCTTAATATTATAACCAAAATAACATTTATTTGAATCTACAATACTACTTACGAACATATCAAATAAAATCCTAGAATTCCAGATTTTTCTATACTATATAGCATCGCACGAAACTGCAACAGAATCATAAATAAGGTAGAGAAAGTTTCACCTTATTTTGGCAAGCCTTGGCGCATAGCAGACATTTAACTAAGGCATTTACATCCGTTGCGAATAAACAATCCCAATCCAAAATTTGCCGTTTGAGATTGACAGCTCAATCTTTTTTCTTATACTATATTGCCAATAATCTATCTCAGTAGTGAAAAACTATGGCAAAATGGTAAATGACAAATCGAAAAGTAGAAAATAATTCCGATTGACTACAATCTAATTTTTTGGATTGATTATTGGCATCGGCCGTTAGCCTTGTTACACAGTAAGGAAGAGTCGGAACGGGTTAACCCTACCAAACCTTCACCATCCAAACCAGTAAAATGTGTAAGGGTCAGGTCAAAAGTACCAAAGGGGTTACTTTATACTCCGACACGAAGCTCGAATGTTCAGTTGAACGTCGACATATGAGATAAAAGATTTCCATTTCTAAAAATCAATACTATTCTCTATGAAACTTATAATTCACTTCTAACTTAGTCTAAGATTACGACGTACAATACAGGATTCGGAAATATTGTAAAATATTTAGGCATATTCGTAAAATTTTACGTGCTATGTTCGCGCATTGGTCGTTGTGTCGGAATATAGAGGTAACCCCCCTGAACCGACGAGAATGCATGAAGATGTTGCTAAAAGTCGATCAAGCAACAACAATATATCAGAATCGAGGAAATTGTCGTTCACTAGTCTCTGTGTACCCTATGGAATATTGGAGTGACAATTACGTATGTACACAATCGGATTGCTAGAACCCAGTTGTGCATTAGCATAGGAACTCCGAACTAAGTAACGCCGCCAATCGAATTTCAGTACCGCAATACTGTTAAAGGCATACGAACAGGCAACAACACGTATGTACATACATATATTATGGTAGATATACGGCTGGGGTACTGCTTAGGCTGTAATGCAGTCTGCAGCACAAAGCTGAATAAGAATTCCAATTTTTGGTACCAAAGAAATGTATCGAGGGTTGGTACAATTAGAAAGATAAAATATGCTTACCAAATTTATTTCTGAAGGCATCATTTGTCTTTTATTACGATTTTAACTGACTTAAAAAAATGTGGATGTTCTCAATTCGATGGAATCTTCAGTTGAGTAGAACAGATGTGCACCGAGACTATTTCAAATGAAGACCGGCACTATTGCATAGACGATATCTGAACAATAATAGATTTACCAACAAATGCAGTCTACCCTAGTCAGCTGATTTTAATTTTCATGTTATTATACTTTTTATGAGAATATTTGCTTACTAACGCCGGTTTTACATTCCAATTCATTTACCTATTACAATTTCAGTAAACGTAAAATTTATTTTAAATTTTAATTCCTTGAATTACTTTAGAAAAAATGAAGAAATCTGTTACTGAGACGTATTTTTATAGTTTATTTAGTAATATGCAATTTATAAAACTGTGTTTTGTTTCAGGAACAAATTTCAAGTTCACAAAATATGAGAGGAAGAAAACTGAACATAATAGAAACGACTAGAACCTTCATGAAACAAGCTGAATATCCGTTTTGCGCGTCCTTGAAGATTGTTTGCACCGTACATCACTATTTATAACTCTAACCCCAAATTTAGAATAGTATAAACGACAAACAGGGCGTTTATCTAAGCTAGATTTATCTGAAAACCGATTCAATTAGATAAGATATCTACTTTTAAATTGTTTAATCGAGTGATTGATTTGTCGGCGTATTCAAAACAATTTTAAGATCGATCTACAACGTACTTATAAGAATAGAAGTATGAATTTATTTAGATATTTAATACTTACTGTAATGTATCAACCCGAAATTGTCCAATACTAACACACAGGACACTCCTACAATCGAGATTTATTTATTTATTTATAAAAACTTTATACCCTACGAGATCGAATCAGAAATGAGGAGATCCATAGGAGAACCAAGGTTACCGACATAGCCCATAGGATTGGCAAGTTGAAGTGGCAATGGGCCGGGCACATAGCTCGTAGAACCGATGGCCGTTGAGGCCGAAAGATTCTTGAGTGGAGGCCACGTACAGGCAAGCGAAATGTCGGACGCCCGCCTACAAGGTGGACGGACGATCTGACTAAGGTTGCAGGAAGTCGCTGGATGCAGGCCGCTTCCAACAGGTCATTGTGGAGATCCTTGGGGGATGCCTATGTTCAGCAGTGGACTTCCTGTGGCTGATATGATGATGATGATGAAAAACTTTATTTCACACAGGAAAATAATATAAATACTATCAAATCAATATCGAAAAGGAAAAAAAACAATTGGCGTTCTTGACTCTCAAAGGCAATGGCAAAACCATAGGCTGGATATAAGAAAAGGATAAAATATAGATTTATCATAGACATACATACATCAGCATTTCGCCTTGTATGTTCCGTTCCACGATGTGATAGGTGGCGAGCCTTTCGCCATATCGGGCACAAATACCTGACTCTTGGCTGATAATGAATAGAAAAATCCAATATCACTTTGCCAACTACGTCACCGGGGCATTCATAGACATATCTTTGTCCAAATTCTCAATGGCGTAATCTTGGAAGCGTATATTTTGCTGTGAATAAATGGAGATTAATATGGAATTAAACAGGGACAACAATAAACTTGTAGCCTGAAAATACCCACAAAACAGAATCACAACGATCATTCATGAAGAACCTTCAACAATTCCTAATTTTAGTGCCATATATTTATCGCTGAATGGCTTAATAAATCATTCTAAATGAAACAATAGTTCAAAACAAAGCATTTGACATTGGAAGTCGCCTTCCAAAAGCCGTAAATACAGCCTCCGCGACAAACAAAACGTATTTACTTTTATATGAAAATATTATGTTTCTATGTCCAACTAGGTTTTGCTCGCGATTTCACTTTAACGGATTAAAAAAATATTTTTTTATCTTCGTTAAATACATACGTTTTTCATCGTTCGTTAAATATATACATACTTCGTTTAATAATACACCAATCAGTCAAATACATAGTTAGTCTTAACTCCGTACTAAGATCTAATCTTTTATCGTGGGTATCAGAACAAAATTTCATGATGATCGGTCTTACAACTCAGACCTGAAAGTATAATAAACAATCCGACTTTCAGATTTATAATATTCGCAAATTATTGTTTATGGGTTTGAAAAACAATATTAAAGTTTAGTTTGTGTTTACTGTCAGCTCCCATTTATCAAAAGTTATTTAGTTTCACTATAAAAGTGACTGAAGTTGAAGTTTTATTTCGCGTAAATCTCATCGTTTTATTAGTCTCTGTGGAATCTTTGTTTTAATATGAAATAACTATTTTTCATATGACATTGAGCCTAGAGATACTTTTTTTATTGCTATGAATGGCGAGACGAACATGCCGTTCGTGATACGACCGCTCATGGAAAGTAGCAAAACCAAACATCACCATGAATTTCAAAGCAATGTTTGGCATTCCACTGCAGTCGCCATCCTGAGACATAAGATGAAAAGTCGCAATATATCCATTAATTCTAGCTACAATACCCCTCAAACCGGAACACGACAGTGCGTTTAATGGTACCTCCCCAGGCCTCTCACGCTTGAGAGCCCAGTGGATATACTAGATGAATATCCTACTACCAATAACCAACGAATCTGGAACGGTTTTTCAACATAACACTTTTTTTAATAACATGGCAACACGTCCTTTACTCTATGCTAAAGACAAAAAATTTCAACACTCCCGCCAAACATCGCAAAGATTTTTCATTAGATTTATTTGTTGTGTAAAAGCAAATACAATATGAATATATATTACTTCACTTCGCACGCTGTCTGCATGGCAAGTTATATTAAACTAAAAGAACCTATTCATAATGCCAAAAACGTCTTCACGAAAAAGTGTGCGGGAGAAAAAAAGTTTGGAATTTTTTGGTAATATTAGCAGTTTTAAAAAGTTTTGAATGTCAAACCATTTGGTGCAAAGGTGAGTGTAAACCAAAGGTTAGGTTATTGATGTATGCATAACACACATTTCTTCACCAACAGAATGAGTAATTGGACAAAATCTTTTGCCTTATATTTACTATCTTTTTTTTTACCACTCTTGTACTACCCAAATGATTTTCTAAAATAGCGTGTATTTGATGTTTAACATACTTTTCTATTATTAATTAACATTAACTTTATTTGTCAATATTTGGATAATGGCTGTATGTATAAAAGGAAATAAATCTTCAAGCACTGAAGTTCGACTACTGAACTTAACTCTCTCATAGACTTTCCACATCCAGGACCTGTATCCAGCAAATTCCTGCAGTTTTCATTAGATTGTCAGTCCTCCTTGTGGGTAGACGATAACCCTGGATCTAAAGTGTAAAGCAAGCTCAACGCATTATTAACATAATTATCAACATGAAAATCACCTGCAGAGGTATTAAGCATAACATAATCAACAGAAATCATATTAAAACTGTAACTGGTGGTAGATCTCTCATATGTGAGAGGCCGCTTGGGTAGGTACCACCGCAATGTCTGTTTCTCCCGCCAAACAGCAGTGTAAATGCATTGTTGTGTTTCGATCTGAAGGGCATTGTAGCCAGAATAACTTCTGGACATATTGAGACTTAACATCTTATCTCTCAGGATGGCGAGCGCAGTGGACTCTCAAGCATCGATTTCTAATTTAAGGTGTTGTTTGGTTTTGCTATTATTCATGAGCTGTCATATCATTTAACATCAGGCGACCGGCATGCTCGTCTCGACTTCCTTGCAATAAAAGAAATCGGTACTTATTAACATACAAATCATTCAACCAACTGGTTGGTCAATGGCTAGACAGTTTGTTAAATGGTCCCTCGAAACATTAAGTTAGAACAATGCGTACGACGGTACCGAACAATTCCATCACAATTTAAAATGTTAGCGACGCAGCAACCGTCTGCTTCCACTCTCGTCTCGTCTCGTTTTATTGTGACAGACTAAAATAAGCGACACATTGTGCTCAGAATACTGTCTGCGTGATAAACTGTTTCGCAAAACTCATTTAGAACCTAATCTAGTTAGCAAGATATTTGGATTTTTTTAAATAGCCGTCTACGAAATTGTGTCGCGTTTTTGGTTGAGCCTGTGTTTCAAGCAAGTTGGTATAATTAGTAATAAGATAAAATAGAAATATTTTGCACCATATTACAGACATAAAAAGAAACTTAAAATACACCGTATGATAATATTAATTTTAGTAAAGCGTTTGATGATTTCGTCGAACGTACATTTATCTTTGCCAATCGTGTTTTATTGTGACAAACGAAAATAAGCAGCACATTCCGCTAAGCAGTTTATCTTCATGATAAACCGCTTTATAAAATTAATTCAAATAGTGAACTAGTTGAGAAAAATGAATTAAATTGACAAACCCGTTGTAATGACCCACGCAATATTCTCACTTCGCAACTAGCCAGTATTTCAATAAGGCGAAGACAAGACATAATCATCTTTGACCAGTGCAGAGGAGTAAATTGCACTGATATTATCTACAAACAACATTATTTTTGTCTTATCAAAACAGTGAAAACAAATAAATATCATAGTTAAAAACTCTTCAACGATAATTCCTCAGCAAAACAGCTAGCTATCTTGAACAACAGTTAAACCGCGCGTGCAATTTTAACAACCGTATTTGTCGCCTAGCGCAGCAAAAACAAGATTTCGAACGTTTGAGCAGACGCGACGTTCCGGTTTACAAATTGTACCGGTTTTTTTTTATAATCCAGTGCGAATGGAACAAATTCCGATCATTTAATTAAAATTTTGCTTCTATATTGTGAGGTATTTTAAAGACATATGCTCGTATTTTATAAAGAGAATTATGTTATATAAATTGATGGTTAAAATACCAGAGGAAATTGATACCTACCTAAAAAAATCATGAAACGTTAAACTACATACATACATGTATGTATATCCTTCTCGTCGTAAATTATAAACTTCGTATAATTTTAATATTTTTTCTTCCATTTAGGCTTTATCCCAGCCGGCGCCAGGCCTTCCGGCTGAGATTCATCAATTTCACCCAGTCTTCGGCATACTCAATTAATAATTTTTGGTCTACCCCTCGTATAAAGTCATAAAAAAATATTCAATAATAATTATCTGTGCTTACAGCTAAAAAAAAACTGAAATCCTCAACAGATTTACTCTTCAAGAAATTCCATTAAGTTCTAAAACGTGACAATATTAATATTATTTAATGAAACACAAACGCGTGATTTGTTTGAACTTGACACATTAAAGAACAATTAAAATATTTATAGGGACATTGACACTGCATTTGCTGATTGCTTTTTATAAAGAACCCATTATATAATGTCAATTTACATGACAATCGTGACGGGGCGCAATTAAATCCATAAACCATTAGAGGATTTGAATGACATTTGTGGCACGTTTATATTTTTATTTTTAGTAGGCAGGTTATTGATAAACACCAACGAAAACCACGGTGGCCAATCTTTCAAAATTACACCAGTAAATATGCCACGTTTCGGATTCACCAGTTGCCAACAAGCTGGCATATTTGTGACGAAAAGAACTCTCTGTAAAAGTGACTCTCTTAATGTCACTACATCGTGTAGAACGTACAAATCAATGAAATAGAAAAGAAACAAATATGACTTGGAGTACACATCGATGTATACCAATGATAAACCAAAAAAATAACAAATATGCATTAAGTTTTTCAGCCAGAAGAAACCAATTGCTGAACGGAGCGCTCCACCAACTATTTCCATAGCGACGGAATTTTCTCAAATGCGGCCAACATCCAACGATATCCTACATCATTTACTGTGTAATCCATTCTATGGATTGGATGTCCAACCCAGCAATTGTACTAAACTAGCAAATATTTGACCAAATTAAGCGTCCAAACTAGACCAATGTATGCATTGCTGACAGCTTGTCTAATCCAATACATTCTGGTTGGCTAGTGCATACATGACGATTGACTCGTCACCGCATATGCAAATTGGAATGCACACGGCAACTATTGCTGGCTTCACAAGGTGATTGCGCTAACACCAGCCTTGTATGTACTTGGATTTCTTAGTCTAGGAAATTAGTATGTATAAATGCACTTTCTTGATTACTATGATTTTACCAACCGAAATTAAGCTTGGCTATCCAATAAGTAAAGGAGGTATTTTGCAATACATTTTCTTTTTCAATGAAATTTCAGGGGATTTCGCCTGATGGTAGAAGAAATGACATCTCGTATTAACGGTAATGTTAATAGTAAGTAATACTAATAGATTATTAGGCAACACATAATTACCTATGGGTAGGTACTACTACTACGTTTTTATATAAGTAGGACCTTGCTGTTTTCAGTCATGAATCAGCATGAATAGGCAGGCACGTCCGGGCGGTACCAGTATCTCACGTTCGGGGAGTGAGAATGTCGGATTCCCAATTCCTCTTACCTTTTTCGATTCTTTGTTCTTCCCGATTTAATGGGCCAGCAACACATTCATGACCCAAGCGTTGTGGACGAATGAACACATTATGTTATGTGGACGGCAGTGATCTTACCACCAGGTAACCTGTTTGCTCATTTGACGGACTTATGTAAAAAAAAGCACACCAATACCCTGCCTTCTTTGTTGCTCCGTCAGGCTACGAAGGAGGAATGCATCATAGGAAAAAACTACTTTAATTTGAAATTTAACATATTTTATTATAGAAAGAACCAACTACAATATTATTTGTAATGTAAGAATATGGGAAATATGAATTTTCATTTCTAATACCGAACAGCGGCCTGCGGATGCACGAAGGAATTTCAATAAAGTTCAGCGAACATTCATCACGGATCGCGTAATAATCTGCTAACCAACAATCCATAGCTATCATAAAATTTAATATAGTAAGTATTTTAGAGTATAAAATAAATTGGCAAAGTAATAACAATTTAGAGTATAACTAGTAAAATATAAATGACAATTTTTAATTACGGTGGAACTTTTCCAAAATATACTTTAAAAATTATTTATTTACTGAATATGTCTTGAAAAAATCGTGAACAAATAAAATGCGGTCAAAGTGAAAAGCTTTCATCATCATCATCTCAGCCACAGGAAGTCCACTGCTGAACATAGGCCTCCCCCAAGGATCTCCACATCGACCTGTTGGAACCGGCCTGCAAAAGTCAAAAGCTTTACTTTTCAATAATCAACATACCTATCTACCAACACATATATATCAAGTTGAAATATAACCTTCAAATTGCCAAAAACTCGGCTTTATTATTCTCGCAATTGCCAATATCGCCACATTTATTTCGTCTGTAACAAAAGTAGACTCATTTAAAACATTATGATGGGTAATAAAGCGATATTCCTCGGACTGCGATTTTTATTACTGGGATTAATAATTATATTATGCCAGAAATTATTTGAGGACTAAAATTAGAGAACAACCTATCAATGTTACTACGTCGGCATAATACTATAGATTAAAGCTTAAAATAAAAAAATACACCCAACAGACCTACATAATTTTGACCTCACTTTTAGATACATATAAGATAATTGTGTCGCGGGTATCAAAAACTTTGAGATTTCTTTCGGTCTCTCAAACACCTAGACTAATTTATTAGACTAGACTAGATTCGGTGCGAAGATCGAACTCGCGACCTCCCGATTATATTGAGACATTTATTTAGATTAAAGCAATTGTTCAGATTGCCACATCTTTAACAAGAATTGTTAAAGTCGTCGCAGGAATTTGCCTCAATGTTTAACAAAATCGCATCAGAAATCAGAATTCATCAGCCTGTTTCAGAAATATCACAACCCAATACAGATGAACAAATATTTTTAAAAGTCGTACAAAAAGGGATCGATTTGTATTTGTCACGACTCCTATCAACCTACATCTAATGGGATAAAAATAAAATTCACGTTAAACTCCTCCAATTATTGATACACCGCACCAGTTATTGGAAAAAGCAAAAACGATAAAAACAAGTTTGTAGGTCAACGGAAATAACTTATGGTTTGTGATGAGTGAGTTAGCAAAAGAAAAATGATTAATCGTTCTATCTTTATACATTGAATTTGTTTTTTTTTTGTGAGACTGTGGCTATTGATCTTTTAATTCATTTGAACGTATTCGAATTTACGGCTGAAATCGAAAGGTAAAGACTATAGAACAGTATTCTTTTGTTTTACTTTTTTTAAACGCAAAGCTCTGAAGCTAAGCTTAAGCCTTGTGGGAGACTTATGTTCAGCAGTCGATTTCCTGTGGCTGAGATAATGATGATGATGATGAAACCTCTGAAGTCAGGACTAGGAAATATTTAGTAACGCATATTACATCTTACTTTTTCTCCTCACAAAATTCGTATCTAATCTTTAAATAAATCCCTATGATAAAATAAAGAATCGGAAATCCATTGATGTTTTAAAATCTCTTTCAAGATAAACTTTTTGAAAACACGGTTTTACTCAAATAATCATTAATAAGCCACGATTGTTGAATATTTCCTGATATTAATTAATTTATTTGCCACAAAAATATTTGCTTACACGTGATTCTTTTAATCTTTATTGTATGGATTATGTCGGATTTCTACTTTTTTGCGATAAGTTCGTGAAGCAAGGCAAATAAACACGGTGCATTATATACTAACATATACATATGTAAAGTTACTTTACTAAAGTAAGTGTTGCACGATACTTAAGGATTTACAGTTGGTTTGACAATTTGAATTACAAAGAAATGCTTGGCGTTCCACTGTGCTCGCTACCCTAAGACATGAGATGTTAAGTCTTAATATGTCCAGTAGTTACTCTGGCTTGTAGGCTTGTATCTTTCAAACAAAAACACAACAATACATCTACACTGTTGTTTGACGGGATAAATAGACAATGCGGCTGTTAATCAATCTTAAAACAAGTTAAACACATTGATACGTTTTGAAACTATCTTTTTCATGACACCAAATTAATAACATAAAATATCTTGTAAAAAACTTGTTAAATGAAATCCGTCTTCTGTATCCTTCTATTCCACAACTTGTGACGTAGAAAACCTATCCTGTATGAAAGTGGTTATAATAGCTGCCCAATAAATTTATTTCCGTTAGCTATATTTGTTTCACATGTGGGTGTTGAAGACCATTTAGTCCTTTGCTATTTAACACCCACGATGCAAGCTATTTCTTAATGTAATGTTCACGACTGTTAGGATTTTTCAAATAACTACACGTAACAGTTACTCACCAACAAAATAAATATGATATAAATAAGGTATAGCTAATTTACCGCACCGAGAGAAATGTTTGTGCGGCCCACAAATATTACTTTCGCGTCTGGGTGTCTGTGAGACCGAAAACTCGCTCGTAGTTACTGATACCCACTACACAAAACTCGATCTTAGTGAGGGGTCAGGACTATTTTGTAAATAGATAATTTAAAGTACTGTATATTGTGACTTGTCAGAGCTATTTAATTGCCTATGTGACCAATAAATAAATTTCATTTCGGAGTATCTACCGACGCCAGTCTCTGCACCTCTGGCCTGCTTGCACCCAGATGTTCAAAGTATTAACCCAAAACATGACACACTTATCTAGGCTACCTGCCCGTACAAAACCTTTTACAATTGACCTTGGCAACTCAAAATACGCAACATACATTTAAATTCCTCCAATGGAATAGCAAATAGTATTTTCATGAGATGACGCGCGCTCTACAATCTAGGGGTCAGCAACAGTGCGTTTTAGTTTATCACTCTGATATACTCTGACGTGAACTCGTATCAGTGTATCGTGTAACGTAATTACAGATTGAATATCATTGAGGCAGTCTGTATGTTTAAATTTAAAAAAATATACTGCTATACTGGTTACTGGGTTACTGGTACTGGGTTACTGTATGAAACGATACAAACTTCGAATGTTCGAATGTTCGACGTAAATAAATAAATATAAATAATACACCCAACAGTCACATACATAGTCCTGACCCCACACTAAGATCGAGTCTTGTGTCGTGGGTATCAGGAACTACGAGAGACTTTTCGGTCTCACAAACACCCAGACCCGGAAGAAATATTTGTGGACCGCACAAATATTTCTCTCGGTGCGGGGATCGAACCCGCGGCCTCTCGTTTCACAGGCGGCGTCTAACCAACTGCGCTACGGAGGCTGTCGAACGTGACGTCCGGAGTAAGATATAAATTTCCACTTTTAAAAATCAATACTATTCTCTATTATATTAATCATTTTCTCCGAACTTAAGAGCGTTTATACCCTGCACGCGCTTTTTGGCGTAAAAACAGGACTTTTCAAATGAGTTAATAGCCACCAATAAACAAATTAAAGGAAAAATAATTATTACCAATTTTAGAAAAGGTTGTCATCTAGGGATTTTGGTGGAAAACATTATAGATTGATGGATAATTTGTGAGTACTATACAGATTACTGAACACAAGTTTCGTTATTTAGGCTTTAAATGGCAATTTAGAAGCTTAAGATATCCGAAACCACTAAATATAAGATGAAAATAAAAATATTATCAGACTAATAAGACCCTTATGGAGGGATTTTGCTGAGAAAAATAATCTTTGTGTGTTTAGTTCCTGAAAAATAAAAATTTAAACAATGCGAAATTATCCAGAAACTCTCGTCAAGAACATATTTTTTTTCACCAACTTATCGTACATAATTTTTTATAGCAATTGCATATTATAATAGAAGAACATCTTATCTATAAATTACCATTTTTATATTTCAACAAAATTAGTTTTCATGTTTTCTACAAATATTTTAAAAACCACTATAAAACACGCTGTCCGACGTGGATCAAATCAGACCGCCGCAAGGCCTTCTAGAGGGAGGACGTATCGCTCGTCGCTCCGGCCTGGCTGCAGTCGATTATGCCGCGCGTAGTAAAAATAGCCACGCGCGGATAGCGATTACCACATCTTAGTACTTTGGTAGTAAAATATTTAATTATTTTTATTACCTACAATGATTTTGTAGTGAGTATAAATTATGTTTCAGGTAATATAATGGGATGTAATTCCGAGGCTAAATTATGTTATGTATTGTAATATAAAATTAAATATATTTCGTAATTGTAAGGGGTTGTAAGGGGGCCTTACAACACTATTTATGTGTTCGAACACGAAATGATTAATAAAACGTCCGTAGTGTCTACTGATTGAACACTGATTTGAATGCAACTTAACAATGTAATAATAACGAAAATATGATTAGTATCCAAAATTTGTATTATTCTTTGCTTGCACAGTAATATTTGTCTACTTATAATTCAAATAAAATATTTTTATGATATTATATTACAGTTACATTTCAATTGAATATTTGAAGCGCACGGATCAAAGTTGTTTGAGCCGATTGTATAGCGAGCCGACGCGGCAGCTCTATGCACACAGCTTTGGTCGCTTATGTGTGCGTGAAATTAACGAAGAAATACCTATAGTTGACTTTGCGCGCAAGGTGTATACGCTCTTAATCCGGCGTACGATAGAGGATGTTAAGTCACAATATGTCCAGTAGTTAGATTACACTGCTGTTTGGCGGGAGAAATAGACACTGCGGTACCTGTCGCATATGAGAGACCTGTGTATGTGTATTGTGTACTTAAATGAACAAATAAAGGGGAAATAAAAGTTTTTCTATTATATTCTATTCTAGTACCCATATAGATTAATATAAGAAAATATACATTACCTATATTTTCTTTCAACGGTATAACTGTTGAAATAATCCTTCTTTTCAACGCCATCTTTTAGTTAATTTTGTCCTTAAATTAAATCAAATAACTTCTTGAAAATCTTTCTAAAATTCTATTTCACTAAAATATTCTTGAATGATTTTATTAAGAAAATATAAATATTCATGAATTCATTTCATTTATGAAAAATTCAATCTCTTATTCATAACTCAGAACATTAACATTATTCATAACTTTATATTTTTTCATTGTGACATTAATTGACACTAACTTGGTGACAATAATGCGAATAGACATTCACAAAATTCACTAATATTTTACTGACAGCTCATTGTTTTCGACGAGAGTAATATTAAACTCAATAAAATCTATGAATTATATTCAGATTAATAGAGCTCAATGACCTAATGTTATAGAAGTTTGAAAGGCGACGGACTAAATAAAAATAATTGTACCTATTATAGTTTATACTAATATTTTTGAAGAATATTTATAACTTGCTTTGTAGATTTATGTGCTATTAATATTGTAATTATAGACTCAAATATTTAGTTTTAAGCCACAGTACTTTTTGAATTACAATTATAATATCAAATGTAAATGAACCAAAATATTTTTTTCAAACATAAAAAATGCGCGAGAAAACCAAAATCACAAAAAAATATGAAGAACGTAAACAAAAATAAAACAAAATTAATATTCCACGAAATCCATAAACCGCTTACTCGTTAAAAGAATTACAAGTATTTATACCAAAAGAAATTCCGCTAAGTTTGCGCGGCCAAGTTGCCGAATTTACGTTGTATTTCGCAGATAGGATATTAATCTTTGACCTGATAGTACCCACAGCATACTATAGTGGAACTAATAATAATAATAAACTTTTATTTACCAAATAGCTAGTAATTATTACATAAACATTTCACTGCAGAAAGAATTATCTCAATATTCTTGTTTTATTAGGTGTACAAATAAGTTTTAGGACAGTTTTCAAAAAATTCAAGATTTATTAAAAAAGAAGTAAAACACAGTTATTCATCGAAGTAATCTCCATCGCATTGAATGACCTTCAGCCATCTCTCAGGTAATTCGCGGATGCCTTTCGCAAAGAAACTTTCGTCTTGTGAGGTGAGAAATTTAGCGACCCATTTTTCCACTTCTTCAAATGTTTTGAATCGCACGTCAGACAAATCGTTCTGCATTTTCCGGAATAAATGATAATCGGATGGGGCTAAGTCTGGTGAATACGCCGGGTGTGGTACAGGTTCCCATCCAAGCGCTAGTAACGTATCCTTGACCGGTTTACCCACATGAGGCCGCGCGTTGTCATGGAGCAGTTTTACTGGACGTTTTCCTTTACCAGAAAATGGACGTTTCTTCTCAATTTCTTGATTCACTTGCATCAATTGATGACAATAGCGATCGGCAGTAACTGTTTGACCAGGTTTGAGAAGTTCATAATACAGTACGCCTTTCATATCCCACCATATGCACAGCATGACTTTATTACAATGAACATTGCGCTTTGGCGTGGATGTTGTCGGCTCGCCGGGGTCAACCCAATGATATTTGCGTTTCGGATTATCAAAATAAATCCACTTTTCATCGCCAGTCACAATTTTCCACAAGAAAGACTTTCTATGTTGCTTGTTGTAAAGACTCACACAAATGTTAAGACGGCTGTTTTTATTTTCTTGAGTTAGAAAGTGTGGTACCCACTTTGTTCCTTTTCGAATCTTACCCATTGCTTTTAAACGATAAGAAACAGTTTGTTGAGTTACTCCAAGCTGTTCCGAAAGTTGTTTCTCCGTCTGACAAGAGTTTTCATCCAGCAACGCTTGCAGTTCCTGATCGTCCACCTTTACAGGAGGCCCGGTGCGTTCACGGTCACTAACGTCGAAATCACCTTCTTTGAATCGCTTATACCAATACTCACATGTACTTTTAGATATAATGTTGTCTCCAAGAACAGAACATATCGATTCACACGCTTTCCTAACACTTTTTCCTTGATGGAATTCATAGCGAATGCAGTGTCTAATAAATAGCTTATCGGTCTGCATGATTAATTTACAGAATTTATAGGTTATGTTTATGACTCCTTTAGGTTTCGATACTACATATCAAGCGCCATCTATGATAAGTGAGCGGGACCTTTAAATTAATTTAGAATAGCTGTTATGATACAAAATCTAAGTGTCCTAAAACTTATTTGTACACCTAATAAATTATGGTAAAAATCACAAAATTAAAAATTTAAATTCCCTTCACACATGCTTAATAAATAGTTTTTCCTTCTTTCTTTCTTACATGCAAGTTTGTCGCGTTTCATTTTCTTAACATGTTAATACTACTCATATGCCCACTAATTATCCAACTAATTGTTACTGTGTCAAAACTGTTTTGCAGAGTGATCTTGGTTTACTGTAAAGGAAAAAATAGGATAAAATAAAAAATGTTATTTTAATAAAATTTACCCATATATTCCTAATGACTCACCGCTGTTTTATAATGTCTTTAAAATGAACACATATTTAACAAAAATTTTCTTGGGGCCTTTTGTAACCACGGGGCCCTGGGCTGCAGCCCAAAAAGCCCTTAGGTAAATAGGTTTCTCTCGATGGATACTATTGAAGTCACTTTACCGTATACTGAGCGTATTTCCATCCACTGCTAGACGTAGGCCTCTCCATATCAGCGCCAACCATCTAAGTCTTGATCCCTGCCTGGTATCAATAATGGTTCAAGAAGAAGATTTAAACTTATAGTTCATTTTATTTCTTTCATAGAGTAAAGGAATATTGATTAATTTAATTGTAAGTTGCTGCAATCTGATTCGTAACAGTGATAATCTATAATTGGCTTTCCGTTAACTTAAAAGAAATGTATGCTATATTTGTAGCTGTTGATATTCCAATATACACAGTCAGGTCATAAGTATTGTCACACAGTAAAAACTTTTCTTTTAGAATGCTGGCCACAAAAAAGTTTATTGAATTCGAATTTAGAATTGTTCATGAAAATAAAAATGTATACTTTTTAGAATTTTATTCAATTTTAAATATGGAGTGGACGCTTAAAGAAGACCGTGTCGCAGTTATTGCGTTGCATCGTTGCGGTTACGCGCCAATTCAAATTTTTGACATTCTGGAAAATTTGAATATAACCAAAAAATTCGTTTATCGTACCATCAAACGATACAATGAAGACTCTAGTGTAGATGACAGGTCAAGAAGTGGTCGCCCTCGGTCTGTTAGGACTCCAGCAGTGATAAAAGCTGTGAAGGCGCGAATTCAAAGAAATCCCAAACGTAAGCAGAAACTGTTGGCCCTTCAGATGGGGTTAAGCAGAATCACGGTGAAAAGGGTGTTAAATGAATGTTAGGTCTTCGGGCATATCGAAGAAAAACAGGACATCGTTTGAATGCTCGTCTAATGGACCTGAGACTGAAGAGATGCCGCGCTTTGTTGAAGCGGTACGCGGGAAAAAAATATCGGGAAATTCTTTTTTCAGATGAAAAAAAAATTACCGTAGAAGAGAGCTACAACAAACAAAATGATAAGGTGTACGCACACAGTAGTGAAGAAGCGAGCAACCGTATTCCACGTGTCCAACGAGGTCATTTTCCATCCTCGCTCATGGTATGATTGAGAGTTTCTTATTGGGGCTTAACAGAGGTACATTTTTGCGAGAAAGGTGTAAAAACGAATGCAGTTGTGTATCAAAATACAGTCCTGACGAACCTTGTGGAACCTGTTTCTCATACCATGTTCAATAACAGGCACTGGGTATTCCAACAAGATTCGGCGCCAGCTCATAGAGCGAAGAGCACAAAAGACTGGCTGGCGGCGCGTGAAATCGACTTCATCCGGCACGAATACTGGCCCTCCTCCAGTCCAGATTTGAATCAGTTAGATTACAAGATATGGCAACACTTGCAGGAAAAGGCGTGCTCAAAGCCTCATCCCAATTTGGAGTCACTCAAGACATCCTTGATTAAGGCAGCCGCAGATATTGACATGGACCTCGTTCGTGCTGCGATAGACAACTGGCCGCGCAGATTGAAGGCCTGTATTCAAAATCACGGAGGTCATTTTGAATAAACTTTAGTGTCATAAGAATCTATGTTTTGTTAAGTTCATTTTGGTATATAAATGGTTACACAATGAATAAACTTGTTTCAATTATTTTATATTAAACATGTGACAGAATTTATGACCTGACTAGGTATATATATATGACAGTACTAAATGTATATGCATAGTAACGGAACACTTAGTTGTTATCACGACGTCATCCCCATTAGATTTGTGATAACAAATTCGCTCAGACCCGGCACCGCACTAGATTGTGAGACCACCCACGTACGAGTTTAGATTACCTTGTAATTAAATGTGTTGATATCTGAAGATAAAATATATTATGTACAGAGAAAAAAATCGGGGAATTTGCGGATAACATAATACTAACCTAACATACTAATGTTAGACAAGAGACAACTTAATCGTCATAACCGTCCAAAAATCCAGATACGTCCGATCCCTTTAATTAGTGATTTCGTCATACACGGTCAAAAGCTTGATCTTGATTATTTTACAGTCCTTTTATTTTTAGCACGTGCAGCAAAAGTCGATAAGGCTTCAGCTGTTCTTATCTTCGCTTTACATTGGCAGTTTCAGTAACTAAACATGATCGTAGGAGAATCCTTGACTATAGGGCTAAAAATAAGGTTTTTGGCATAGTCCACTAAGCTGACCGAGTGACTGGTATGAATAACAAAAGAAGAATTTGTTGCGTATTTTAAAAAAACTTGGATAAAATGTTGAATTTAGAAATGAATTACTTGGCGATTTTTAATCGTTGTAAACCTTCATTCTACTTCTTCAGAAACAATGAGAAAATATTACGTAAACCAGAACAACCCTATATTATCATTGACATTATGCATCTCAAAAATAAGAATATTATATAATATTTTTGCCTACGACACATATAATTCTAGGAATAGCAGTGATCTTCGAATTAGATCTACTGAAATACAATATAGATATTTAGCCGTTTAATTTATAATGGATTTCAAGTGTACTAAGTTCGATAACATCATTAGATATATAATTAAAAAGAATAGATTATTTTTGTTGTTTGCGATCTAGTCCCGATACTTCTAGTTTTGTATGAGGAAAATTATCCAATAATAAACTGTTATTTCTCCAAAATATTTTTAACCTCAATTTATAAAAAAAACATGGATCTCATAAAAGTTGATAGACTTTGAAATAGTTGCAAAGATCGCCTTGGTAGGCTTTTCCTCGATCTTTCTTAAAAGCCGCTTTCTATATGATGTCTATCTTTGACAAGAAGTAACGATAGCTGCCATTAGTTTATGTCGATGCATTTTGATGTTCACCAGTAGTAGCTATCTTCACTTCTTTTCAAAGATATGTTATAGAAACCGTATGTAAATGAGTGATAACTCGCCAAAAATTAGATTCGATGGTTTTACGATACGCATCCACATCAATTACTAATTAATCATAACATTTAAAACCAGTCAAAATATTTATAAAGATCTTTTGGAACATATTTTCTTAAAAAAATCATGCGCAAATAGAGTGGCAAAATGATAAAACTGTTAAATGACGCAAAGTTGAGTTTGCATTTTCCTTGACCACAAACACTGAGTATGATAATGTCATACAGTATCTTGCGTCATTACCACAAACACGCTCAAAACTATAATAAGTATACCGATTTCCTTCCTTATTTTTTTTTACATCCACGTATCCAAGAGCAGATCCAGCTTTCAAGTCCGGGGTCATATTGTTCTTGTCAGAAGATTGAGTACGATTTCAAGCCGTGATTTGTGATCCGCCGTTGCACGTATCGCCTCATGATTAGTTCTTTTTTTTTGCATAGCACTGGTAAACGAGCAAACAGGTCACCTAATGGTAAGTTATCGCTGGCACACGGAGCCATGCTGTTGTCAGTCATGACTCAGCATTTATGGGTAGGCTCATATGAGGCGGTACGACTGTCTAACAGGAAATTGACGTAAATCAAACGTTCGGCGAGTGAGATGCCCTATATACCTTTCCTCTTCCCATCCTTTTTTCTTCACGCTCTCCTACCTACCGGCCAGCAACACGTCCATGATCCAAGCGTAGTGGATGTTCATGGGCGGCAGTGATCACTTACCATTAGATGTTCTGTTTGGTCGTTTGGTGGACCAATGCAATAAAAAAGAACTATTGTTATTTCTTGACAAAAGATAATTTAATTCAAACAATAGTCTGACATTAGAATAAGGGGATAATTTTCATCACCATCTTTAACCAAAGGAAATCTGATACAACTTAAAGAAAACCGCAGGGAATAAAACTACAATTGTAAAAAAAAATGAGTAATCGACTGTCTCGGTGACGTAGTTATACAGAATACAAAGCTGAGGTATCTGGTTCGAGTCTCAGATCGGGTAAAATTATATTGAATTGTTCTTTTTATGATCAGCCTCGAATCAGGAAATAGAGCAGATATGGAAATAAGCTTGCCCTTGTCACATGGGTGTCCTGGTACCTCTGCCTATCCCTTCTGAGAAAAGGCGTGAGTTTATGCATGTAAAGTAATCTGTGTAAGATGAGTAATGACAAGTTTATTCATAAAGATGCAGTGAGCCGGTCTACGAACCCGCGTTACGCAACCAATCAATTAGTGGGTCATTGAAACATCAAGCTTCACGCGTCACAAAATGTCAGAGTTCAGATGCATGTTAAGCCCTGGTCTGTCGAAGCTACGCACAGCGTTGCGTTGCGCGGAATGCGGTGTCAAACTCGGTTTTGTATGAAAAACATTGACATTGACATGACGTTCCGCCGCAGTATGCGTCAGCCAGCGTCTACGTTATGGGGTCAACCGGGTGACGGGTAGACTGGTCTTTGGTGCTGTCACAGTATGCGTCGGTATAGAGGGGTAAGTGCGGTGAAGTGCGGGGCGGATACACCGCACAACGTGCCGTCATTCTCATCATTTCGTCGCGGTAAGCGTACTTGCGCAATGGATTTATTTGAGGATGTTTGAGGACAATATTTTTATCAATTTTCGTTTGGTTTAACTTTTGTTTAGGCTGTGGCGCGTCCATCGACTATGTACTGCCGCGCAGTACGTTGAATACAGTTCACGTGCGTTCCCAATGACAATGGCGCAATATAAAATCACGTAGGGATACAACTTTAAAACCTTGTGTTGGTAAAAAAAAAATACAGTTAAAAAGTAAAAATAATTAGAATTTAATAAGTATATGATTATAAAATGGAGTCAATTACATTTATTTTATTGTTATAAAAATGGCATACGGAACTGTATGTTAATTGTTCTAAGTATCTAGTACTCCATGCTTTTTAACAAAATATAGCAATGGAATTAGTTCCCAACTGATCAGGGTACAATTGGAATATAATTGGAGACGATTTATTAGTAAGTATCTATATAAATTCAGTCTTTATCCCTATTCGCAGGGCACTTTATCAGCCCATATCACTGCAGAGCACCGGTCTCTTCTACAATCGAGAATATGATTGAGAGTGGTTAGGCCATACTATAGTCCACTGCGCTAGCTGGCCTTATCCCTATATGTGCATAGAAAGAAATACAAACAACAAACCCAATAAAAACATCAATCGTTTAAGTGCACCCGCTTTTTATATGAGTTGTGTATCAGCCCATATACATACATTCGATGCATAATGGTTGTATATTATCGTTGTAGTTATTTACAAAATCCACCTGCAAGATCTACTACAAGAGAACTATCGCCATTCGGCACAATTAGCACCACTCTCCTAGCACCTAGAGAGCATCATGTTATGATATGGTGCAATCTTAAATATGTAGTTCCTCAACGTAGTATTAAGTTCTGTGTTTTCCCCGTTTTTCCATTCTCACTCCATCAGAACCCCCTCTATGTATATTGTAATTTATGCTACTTACACCTATGCATATATATTTTGAGCTCTGTGTCATGAATTATTCTGTTAAATACTAGAATAAAATTATTATTGTAAAAAGTGTCTATCAGTATTGTTCCAGGTTTTGCTTGTGAAAATTTTATAGGCAAATAATTTAATCGTTATGGAATTTATTTTTACCCAAGTACGGTACGATCGATAACGATAATTTAAGAATGGATATCTACATAAACCCAGTGAAATTTAATTTGATCGAACAATAAGTTGTTTAGGCGAAAAAAGATGTATACAGCAGACGTGTATTTCATTAGAATGATATGAATCACTTTTATCACATATCAATATTGCGCAAATTATCTCGTAAACATATATACCCAGTCTATTTAAAATGACGCACAAACATTTTTTTTAAGAAATTATATATATTTTCGAACATAAATGATTGTTATTTGTTGTCATGGAAATTCAAGAAAACTTCAATGCGAAATTGTCACAGTAACGTTAGTTGTCAATGAACGGTTCTCCTATTGGTCAACGGTTTTACGCACAGAGTAAAACCTATATGAACCACCTTTTTTGTTATGTGAACTACGTTGTATGACGTCACGACGTTGCCGCTTACCGCAGTGCCGCGCGTATCCTTCGACAGACCAGGCCTTTAGACGAATGATATGGAACGAAGTTTGTGTGAAAGAGATGACGAATAAAAGTACTGAAGATTGAAAGAGTTAGAGGATGAATGATTGAGATGTTGAAGTACGGAAGGAAGGAATAAGGGAGAAGAGACGATGGAAGATTTGAAGGACGACTGAAGTGACGACGAAATTAAGACGAATTTGTAAGATGAGTAATATACTCATTAGATTATTCCCACATTTATGCCCGATATAGCGATAGGCTCGCCCCCTATCACATCGTGGGACGGTACACACAAGACGAAACGTGGGTGTCCTGGTAGCACCCCTGCCTACCCTTTATGGGAAAAAGGAGTTTATTTATGTAAGTAATTTAATATAAAAGAGGATTGTTGGTAAAATATTGGGCCTCGAATAATGCCACACACGTCACGAAAAACGTCATCACCTACCCCTCAGTCCTCACATCAGAAGATAGTTTATACTTTATAGAGCTCACTAAGCTGTTAATACCTGTTCCGATAACTCGATAAAACTTGAAAACAGAATAAAACCCATGGAATAGGTTGAACATTCTATGGACTGGACTTTAATAAAATCCATCTTTGACTACAACCACAATAGCATTGATTTTCTTATTTCATAACACCAGCAAGGAGCAAACGGCTTACCAGATGGTAAATGAACAACACCTGCCCCTGAACATCTATATTGCTTGGAAAATAGTTGCTGTGCTGGCGTCTTAAAATAAAAGAAGAAAGTAAATAGCAAGAGAGGATGTAGTGTATGCACGCACGAGGTTGCCGGGCATTCGACTGCCGACCGTGGCCGTGTGAACACCTCAACCGTCGAGTAGGGATATACCTACACCTCATGAAGTATAAAGTGTGTTTTACCCATATCAAAAGTACCACAGAGGCGGAAATGAATATAGCGCCACCCGCAATCTTACTCACCAAACAAAACACAACAACCGTAGCTTTTTGTGGATTTTCTAAAGACAATGACCCTACAAAAGGCCCTTATATGGCTCATATTATTCATATGCGAATGTATATAATGTTATTTAATAAATAACGGTTCTAAAACAATAATAAACGCGTATTTTTATCTCCAAACCTTTGAACCGAACAGTGACAACAATACATTTACGCAACAAATAAGAACCGTATTCGTTTGTCCAACTTTGACTTGATTACACAATTCGAATAGTAAATTATCAATAGCTAAATAACTTACAACTGTCCATATATGTCCCAATATTCTTAATGTTGAGCATGAGCCCGAACTCTGAGTATTAAGTCTTCTGACCTAGGTGCTTTTTTCAAATACCATTCTTTAATAACAAATCTAAATAATTAAAGTGAGATCTATAACTAACTTCGAAATAATATAATTGTAAAACCGACTGTGAAACAAGAATCCGTGAATTCAATTAGTTAATTAATTATTAGAATGACTGTAGGGTGTAACAGTCACATGCATATTTCTGACCCCACATTAAGATCAGTTAAATCTTGTATCAGAAATTTCGAGAGACTTTTTCGTCTCACAAATGCCAGATCTTAGACAAATACTTGTCGGTCTCACAAATATTACTCTGGGTGTAATAATCGAGCCTGCGGGTTCAGTCAGGTTCTAACCAACTACGACATTGGGGTTGTCATTCAAATATTTGTATATCTCCCAAGTTGAGACCTAATTATAATAACGTAGTTTCTGATACCCAGGACACTTGACATGGCACAGAAGGCTCAGTACAATGTTTGGTATTATACTTTTTGTATATTGTATATTATTCTCAGCAATTTACGGAAACGTCGTGACTCACAAAACATTTCATTGTAAGATAACCATTCTCAACAAAGTATTGATTGGACACTTATCACCTTTTGGTTCTGCCATATCAATACGAACCCAATGGTTTAAATATTGTAAGTTAGTGGCATTTGATAAGAGTCAAGGCTTTGTTGAAGTTCACTCTGTGGTATTCAAACATATTCTGTTATGAATATTACATACGCATTTCGTAAGAGATAAGATTATGATAATCTTTTAATTAGTCACGTATATTTGTATCTCACAATGAAATTATGTTTTTTATAATTTTATAACAACGCATTTATAACCTGAATGGTCTTGTGGTAATATGTGTTCTGGGTGGATACCCAGAGACAGCAAATATTACATAATAGTATCGAGTTTTGCAACAAAGCATTCTTTTTTTTTTAACGAAAGAAACCTAGTATTTCCCCTTCCATTACTACCAAAGGAAACCGAAAATAACATACTAGTCACTTGCCTTTCAACCACGATTGCAGAAGGTACATAAGCAAATAGGGTACTATGTTGGCACACTTTTTAAGCCCATTGGTAGCTGTCATTAACATTAGGAGCGGTTCCTCAAGATAAAGAAGGGGATCGCAATACCCTTATTTCTCTCTTTGTTTCCTTGCTGTTTTGAAAGAATATAATAACATACCCAAAAATTAAGGGATTATTACTCTTTCATCCCACATAAATCCTATAAATAAATTTCATTTTTTTTTAAACACGTTTAATCTACAAATATATTTTAACCATTTATAAGGCTGAAATGTTTACCAGAATAAATATGTTAAGTACTTACTTGGCCTCCGAAACAAGAGTTCTCCAGTTCCCTCTGTTTTACGCCATCTCTCGCTAGCTACTTACTCGAAGTTGACGCAGATCACCTTCCACCATACCGTTCTAGCAATTCCTGTGTCGAAGTATGGTTCCTTTACAGTCAGATCCTCTCCCATCCACACGAGATAGCTAACCCAACTTAAACTATGTGCTTCATTCTCATCTATAATTCTTGGTTGTTTCACTAGATCTTCTAATTCCCCATTTTAATCTGTTTAATACAGGCCACATAAAGTTCCGCATATTCAGTTTCATTCAATAGGGAATATGCATGTCATTTTTTTATATTTTTAATCAATTCTGTATGTTATTACATTATCGGAAAAAAATATAAGTGTTTGAAAATATCAATTAAAAAACTACAAAAAAATAATCAAAACTGCTATTAGTTTCGAAGCATTTAAACGCCATGTTGGCGCGAACTCGCTGTGACGTCAAAGGTCACGATATGAACAACGTAGTATTTGGATTAATTTTCTTTCATGAATTGCTACAGAACTGTATTTCGTGACAAAATAATCCATTTTATTTAATAGTATAAAGAAAGCACAAAATAACTCATAAACAAACGTAAAACAACAAGCTAAAACTTCATAACAACGTGACCATTGTCGTCACTTTCCCTTTCAAGCAATAGATCGCGTTTCGGAAAAATACGCGGCAAATTTGAAATGTCATTTTTTAAGTATTTATTTTACCGATTTAGAGTCGATAAATTTAAAAAATATCTTTAAGGTATATTTCTATATTAATAAAGTTTACAAAAAAAATATTTTGACTTATTTTAAAATCTGGTGCATGTTCCCTATTGCCACATTACTCCGCTCAACAAGAATAATATCTGTCGTTCAAACTTAATGTATTCTATTGGGACTAATTTAGTTCTGACGTATGTAGAAACCTCTTTTGTTAAACACTCATTGTTGTTCGCGGTTTCAGCCTCGTGAAGTACATTGTGAATTTATTGTTTCATCCTTACATTCATACATAATGACTACTGGTTGGCTCAAAGGCTAAAGTGTGGTTTTCTGCGATGGAGAACGCGGGTTCAAACCCGCACGAATAAATCATATGTAACAAGTAACAACTAAAAAGTCTAACTATGATCATCATCATCATCTCAGGCTCAGGAAGTCCACTGTAAACATAGGTCTCCCCCACGGATCTCCACATCGAACTGTTAGAAGCAGCCCGCATCTAGCGACTTCCTGTTAAGTTCAACTATATTAAGTCAAAATTATCAGCAAGTGGAATATCAACACCTATTTTAGTATATAAGGCCGTTTGTATATAGAGCACTTAGCATGTACATTATTTGTGCATTCTACTATTTAATGTTGAATTAAAATCTCCATATCTCCAGCAGGATGGCACGAGACGAAAATCTCTAAGGGCGAGATATATTTTGCGTGGTCTCCTGATAATGCGAAAGAATCTTTTTTGTTCCAATAATATCAAAGATTTTATTAAACTAAGGTACTTCAGAATTCTAGGGGTGAAGCCCCTAGGCCTACAAGACCGTGGGTGTCCGCCCTCAGTCGCCCCTACACAACGCCGCCTACGGTACTTATTTAACCAAATGTGGGCGAAATAGATAAGAATTATCCACGAAAATGTACAGATTATATAAATAATCACATCCAACAGTCACGAACACCCAGACCGGAAACAAATACCAGTGGATCACACAAACATTTGTTTCGGAGGGTGGGATCGAACCCGCGGCCTCTCGTCTCACAGCCGGCGTCTAACCAACTGCGCCACAGAGGCTTTACTACAAAATATTGTCTTAATTCTAAATTCTGTAAGCGGATTTAAACATATTTTTTTTTTTTATCGTTTCCATACATACTTTTTAAAGGAATGTGCAATAAATAAAGAAGTACAACTTTGTATCTAAATAACTATTTTCATGGCCGCACTGCATTCCAAAGCAATGAAACAATTCAACAACCACATAATGAAACTTTACACAAATATTTCGCTATCAATATTTAATTAAATACCGCAGACGTTCTACCGAAAATACAAATCCCGATAATTAAACGGATTATAAAACATTGATAATAGAAGTAATACATACTATTTATGTACTATTTTATCATTATAATGTAGTCCGCATGGCGAGGCATATCGCAGATAAACCGGCGATAACTGACGATAAATCAAATCGGTCACTATAAAACTAGCTCTAAGACTAGGTTGGAGCATAATAGTGAACATACATTTTATATGGGTGATCATTTATTTCATTCTGAAATTAATTAGTGAAGGAATTGCTATAAAAATTTTAATTTTAGTTTTATAATTTTAGTTCTTTTAAGTTATAATAATATATATTTTATTATATTATTAACAAATATAATCTAATATAAATTTAATCAGTAGGCTCGATTTTAGTAATAATTGGCATAGATAGCAAGGGTAGCAAACTAAAGTTGTAAAAAACGACTGTTAAATATTTTAAATCGTCATTACAACTTTTGGTCTTATTTTTTTCCGTCTAGCCCCATTTCGCAACGCGCGATAAGGAACTTCGTTCCGAAATGTGGCAAGGTGGATTGTGGGTATTAAGGCACCTCTGCCTACCTCTTATGGAAGAAAGGCGTGAGTTTATGAACGTATAAAAAAGTAATGTGGCAGCGGCAAATACATACCCCAAATAGAATATAATGTTTAGTAAAGGATTTTTCTATAATAAAAAATTCGACTGAAAATATTTATTTCATCGTCTACCAAGCTGACTTAGTGTGGAATGGCATATCATACATGTTTTTCCAAATATATGTATGAGTGGTCTGCATGGCACATTCATAATAACAGTTAGTGTTAATCAAAGAATAATGTCTCTAAAATAATTAAAAAGGTATATTTTTGTCTCAAAACATATGACTCAACTAATGATAAGTGTTTTAAGTAGCAACGTACCGAGATGTTCTTTTTACGCCTCAATAACTCTTTCCTAGCATTACAAAACATTTGTCAGCATTGGGCTTTACATGCCGCCAGGAAACAACTTTTTCTGCGTGGTTTTTATTCAACCTCCGCCAAACAGCTGTCTAAATGCACTGTTGTGTCCTAGTTTGGAGGACATTGTAGCCAGTTTACCTACTGGACATATTGAGACATAACATCTTATGTCTCAAGATGGCGAGCGCAGTGAAATGCCAAGCATTGCTTTTAATTCATGGTGTTGTGCTTTTTTTTTTAATGGCCCTGCATTGTGCCGGCTTTGCACCTGATGGTAAGTGCTAATGCCGCCCAGGCAGAGTATCCATTGGACGGCAGTCCCATGCCAATGGAAACAATTATGCCGGCCTGCTAAGGTGCCTCTTCACACTACGGCGGAAGGACCCAGGATTGTAGGAAGGAGGGAACACGCAAGAAGACAAACAATTCCACAGTCTGATGGTGCGGCATAAAAAATAATTTGGGAACCGTTTGGTTCGCGCCGGGATGGTGTGGACCGTCAAGCCATGGCTTCGCAAGCCAGCACGCGTGGTTCTGGTTAGGAATGGAGAGGAGAGAGTTGGTTGGTTGGTTGAGGTTATTGTTTGGTTTTGCTACTGTCCATGGTCCTATCGCTTACCATCAGGCGACTGGCAAGCTCCTCACGTCATTCATTGCAATACAAAATATATTTAGTAAATTTCAATTAATCAGTCGAATTTGAAAGTTCTAAAACAAGCACCAGCCATTTAAGGAAACGCACAATCAGGTGCTTAATCCAGTCTATTCTAAGCTCATTACGCCTATATTTATTTCCTGTCAATAACTGAATGCAAAATGACGTCAAGCCTCGACGCATGTTCATGGGGACGATAAATAAAACAATTTCGTCATATCCAAATGAAGATTGGGGGCGGCAGTTATTCTGCGTTCGTGCGTTACGGCTAAACAGTGACATAAGATGCAATGAATTATGGAGATGGGTTGATAAAACAGACGATTTGTATGTCCAAAGAAAACAGTATGACTTATATTTGTAATGTTGAGCCTATGACGGTTCTTTGGAAATGCTGGTTATATTTGTAAGTATCTAACAGCCTTTCTCTATAATCTGTCTATGTGTAACAACTGATTGCGTTCCTTCTACACAGTTTAACAATAAGTAGCTATAAAAATTGGAACTGTAATAAAAACTTAACAGAATAGAAGAATACGTTCAAAACATATTTAAATCTGTCGTATTTCATCTAACATAAGGACCCATCCATTTCTTTGGTCATACTTCATATGCAAAAGTTTCCTTCGTACAAAATTAAATTAATTTAGTTCTCTAATAACGTCCTTCAAATGTGGTCACATACAACACATATGCATAAGTGTATTTTATACAGGAAAATATCCTTATATTTGTCCCCGTGGTTAATATAGAGCGTGACGAATCATTACATAAAAAGCCGATCAAAGGCAAAGACCAAAAATATTTTAATACAAATTAATAAATATTTATGTAATATACGAGTAATGTACTGCATGCAAATTAGATAGGTCGCCTAAACAGGATGACGTAATTTTAAAAATGGAAGTGTTGTTCCTAATACTTTGTATAATTATAGAAATGAAAAATACAAGGGCTCTGTACGTCATATTTGAAGCAAATAATATTCATCAGGAAAAGGCGAATACATCAGCAAGATGAACTAAAGTGCACAAAACTGACCCAGCGCAAACAATTCAAATTGATCGATGTTTGTCAATAGACTATTAAAGGGGGCATCGCATACAATTTATTGGTCCAGCGAGCCATCGATACCGGCGTCAGCGGATCCGATATTGTGCCATTTTTCCATTGTCCGGCGAAAATATGCCGTATTTTTAGCGCTATTTTGGCAGATATGTTTGGCACGGTGATGCCGACAGATTAGTCTGTTAATGATCGGACATTGCCACATTGGGACATTGGCAATTCGTTTTGTCGAACCAAGCTGGTAAATGTGTGAATTTTTTCGAATGTGGAATAGACAATTTTTAAATGTAATGACATTAGGGAAGGAAAAATAAGTATTATTTAAATGGAAAATGTAAGTGAAGTTGGTATTGGTTACTTACCTGCTTTATATTATTAAGTATGTATGATAATGGCTATTTTATTCAAACTATAATAACTAATTGACCTTTTTCTTTAACCATATAGGTAAAATCAATTCATGAGAATCTAAATCTCGTATCTATGGAAAGACAATGACTATCCTTATCATAATATTACAGTCTACCGTGATTGAATTATGAGTTTAATTCGGATAATTACCTACTGCATATTTTAAACACATTTATATTTAATTTTTTGTCCGCTTCATAAATTTGAGCAATATGAAATAGTTTCAAGTATATTATACAGTTATTTCTACACCAAAACATTGTAAAAACACAGTGATAAAGTGTACACATCGTTAGTGTTGCAATGTTGGAACTGATTCTAATTTGTACCAGATATGGCGAAGGCAACAAAACACGATCGACAGGAATGGATTATAGCAAAACGTGCGCTCTTTAATCACGGCCTTGTCTGTGTCTATTTGTTGTAACATGTTTTCTTTTTTTAAATATTGTTCTCTTAATTGGAATCCCAACAGCCAGGTACTCTTTTTTTGTTTTTTTTTTTTTTTTGTATAAGAACGTCGCTTCGTAGATTTTATAATCTGTTCTCACAATAAATTTATTTATTTCTCTTTTTTGAGACTGGAAAAAAATACATTAAATATTGTTCCAGGAAGTTAATCTTTTATAAAATTTCTACTCTATGATTATAATGCAAAAGTCTGAAATCACTTTGTTCATCTAAAATCTATTAAAATTAGATGGTTTCGTAGATAGACGGCGCGTGTTGTTTCTGGCTACAGACGAGTATTAATCATTACAGATAATAAATATTAAACATCTGTTTGTTGTTACACACACCAACACACTGATAACATCAAGAATTCACCATGCTCAGACTAAATACTCTCTAGACGTAGCCATGCCGTGGCCGCACAAGAGACAGATATATAATTCTTCAGTGTGGCCATGTTGGGAAAAATTCCTACTTTTGGTGGTAGTACCCACCACCACCCACAGGCCAACATAAGCGTTGCCAACCGTACGATTTAAATCGTATTTATTCGTATATCGTATTTATTTTTAAATGATAATGAGTTTATGATTATTTTTTACTTTTTAGTTCGATCTTATATGAAAGCTTGTTTTTTTAGTTTTTAAACTATAATTTAATTGCTTGCACAAAACATCTATCTTCGGCTGTCTTATCAAAGAAAGACAACTGCGCGCAAATTACCAATTATCTGTATCTGTATCAGCCCATATACGTCCCACTGCAGGGCAAGGGCCTACTCTACAGTCGAGAGTACGATTGAGAGTGGTTAGGCCATATTGTCCACCACGCTGGCCTAATGCGGGTTGGCGGACTTACATACCATAGAAATTCTTATAAATCGCTACGGTATGCAGGTTTCCTCACGATGTTTTCCTTCACCGTTTTAGTGCGTGGTGATTGACTGTCAATACACACATGACCCCGAAAAGTCAGAGGTGTGCCCTGGGATTCGAACCCGCGACCACCGTGAACATGTTGGCAGCCGCGTCTAGTCCGTTTACCAACAGGCCACCACGCACTACCAATTATACACATAATATTTTTTCAACAATAATATTTTGTTTATTATTCTGGATAAAATATAAAATAATATATACTTTTTAAATTATTGCGTCATCATCAGTCCTGGATAAGTATGCAAAATTTCAAGTCAATCCGACGTTTTGAAGTGCTCGAAAATCAACTTTACAGATTCTGTTACATACATACATACAGGCGAAGTTAATAAAAGGGTGTTAAAAATAATTAATGATCAACTACTTACATGAACATATTTTATTGGGACTGCTTTTGGTTTTACTATAACATTCTTCTTTTTATAATGAAAGGAATCTATCTCGAAATGTATTGAGCAAATTTTAAAATTATTTGTTGGTTGCCAATTTTGTTGCCCATTAGCTTCCAGCCATTTAATTCTAATTACTGTTAGTAGGAAACCTAAAATAAGAAGTAATTTTATTATTTTACGCATTAATAACGCTATGTATGCAAGGAATAATATGCAAGTATTATCTAGGGTAAACCAATTTTCATAACAAGGTAACACTAAACTTTTAAGAAATTAAGGTTATTTCATATTATTTGTAGAATTTCTAAATGTAATCGATATTTCTCTAAGTAAAACAATATGTATTGATATTAAAATACAACATTATTTACCAATAAACGACAAAATAATTATAATGTAACATAAATGAGTAACTTACGAGTAAAATGTTATTCCACAAATTTTTCGTTCACTGCGGCTTTTGCAGCCTAAAATACTACAACCCACCATTGCATATACACTATAGTCACTAATATTTGTATAAATTGCTGCTTTACACTATCCAAAACTATTAAAATATCGGAAAAACTGATTGACGTATATTTGTTTGACAAACTGCGCTTATTGACAAATAAAAAAACCGGCCACGGTGACAAGGACAAAGAAAAAAACTCTCTGTCTCTTTTACGCACACTAATTTTTCACTTGCGGTCTCACTCTTATTTCTCACGTTCCAGTTCATGGCTACGTCTAGATAGTATTTAGTCTGAGTCACCATGGCTAATATTGCATTCGCCTTCGGCCGAATTCTAAGAATCTGTCTTCATGCTTGTTGTATTTTTGACTCGAGGAAGGAGCGAATAACCGAAATACTTATAGCGAACTATTCTTATTACCATATTATTAGCGTTGTCACTGATAACTGTGATTATGATATAATCATCATCAGCCTATACTGTTGTCCACTGCTGGGCATAGGCCTTCTCCAAATTGCACCATTTTACCCTGTCTTCAGCTTGTTGCATCCAGCATCTGCCAGCGACCTTTTGCATATCGTCACTCCACCTATCTGGAGGGCGGCATACACTACTCTTGCCAATGATATTTACGATTTTTTTCTTTCTAATAATGAAATTTAATTCAATATATTTATATGACTATGATGCACAAAACCTATGCTAGGCGCTCTGCCGTCTAACACGTATGTTACATGAAAATATAATTTTGTACTGTATATTGATTTCCCATTGTTGAATGCTAGCTATCCTAAAATTTTTATATTTTCATGGTATTAACAAATGCATTATTATGTAGGTGCACCATGTCGCATAAGATAATTTTTATGCTACTAACACGTAAGTTCACTTAACAAAAATTATTTGCAGTTTGTGAATTGAAAATTAGCACAAATATATTAGAGCAAGAGCAAAAAAGCGTGAATATAAATTTTATTACCCGTCGCCATAAAACTTTTTGTATTAATGCTACCATGATTTTTGTGTAGCTATTAAAAATACATTTTGCCTAAATAAATACATTAAACATAGGAAGCCAAATGTCACACACGCCAAAATATTAATCATATTTAATTACTTTTGCGCATAACATTTGCCAAACTTTTATTTATATTGGGCTTCTATTAACAAAAAAAAGATATTATACAACATTTTATACAACCTATTATAATATATATAAAATGAACATTTGCAATTTAAAAAAAAACTATTGCTTAGGGTCTCCTCCTTAGAGTATATACATAATTATAAAATAGAGGGAGTGCTGTCATACATTTGTGTATTCAAAAACGTGGATAGTTATTCGTAATGTTGGTAGCACTCCTCTATTAGTGAAAATCGAACTAATTTTTAACAAAAAATTGCCGTAAATTCCTTTGGTAACTGAAAATATATTATGCAATTGTCCTTATAAAACGACTTAGAATGGAATAAATAGACATCAACTATTATTTTTTTATTTAAAGCAGTAAAACTTGGCCCGGCACCACCATTTCTATCTAAGTTTTTAAGTAAAGAACTCCCTTTATAATCTGCATTATAAATTCTCTAATAATAGTGGTAAAATAACAATAAAATCACGAAATTGCTACATAAAATTCAATCATAGAAATCGGACCAATAACTGGAAGTTGAAAACGGACGAAAATAAATTTAATTCTGATAACTATTGAACTGATTTCATTTAGATAAGTTAACAAAATATGTAATCAGGACGAATCTTTACTCCTCATCGGAGGAAATTGATTTAAAAGTTCGCAAATGTGGTTTGATAAATATTTGAAGAAACTCCAATTTCTATGTTTGAGGAAATATCGCTTAAAAAAGTCTACGCGATTTGGAATGAAAAATGTGTGTAGTTGTCATATTGAATCTTTCTGCCGATACTAATAAGTAATACCCATTCAACAAAGTTAAGAGTTTCTTGTAACGAACATTTATTTTGGTGTTGGCCTATATGTCGAGGAAGGCTATAGTTTAATTGGAAAAATTTGGAAAAAGGTATTCATCAAAAAATACCGGCACTCTGGAGAATTTCTCTGGTAGGTATGTAAAGTCCGCCAACCCGCATTAGGACAGCGTTAATTATAACCTATAATTATAACCTAACCTCTATATAGTAATCTCGTTTGTAGAGGAGGCCCGTGCCCTGCAGTGGGACTTATATGGGCTGTTACAGAACAAAACAGAGCCCGGGAGAAAACGGGCGCTCGGAACACATAAACAACCACATCAAACTATAAAACCATCAAACAATTTACACGTTACAAAATCCCGTAAAATTAGCATGATTTTTAATTTACGGACATTGGACAGTGTTATTATAAATGTATTTGGCTTGCGGCCGACCGCACGGCACCCAAACCAAACAAATACGTCATGTTACAGCGATTTAAAACTGGCAGTTAATTAAGGAACATTACTACACGTGGGCGGTAATGTGTGCAACGTCCGGGATGGACCGGGTGGGAATCTTATACTTTGTTGTGGCGGGATGAATATTAGCGAATTGTTGTTCGAAATTCGAATAGCTGCACACTAGTTACAAATTGATTGGTGATGGGGACAAATACTTCATATTATAGCGATTTCAAGCTGGCAGTTAATTAAGGAACATTACTACACGTGGGCGGTAATGTGTGCAACGTCCGGGATGGACCGGGTGAGAATCGTATACTTTGTTGTGGCGGGATAAATATTAGCGAGTTGTTCGAAATTCGAATTACTATACTGGGTATCTCAAGACTGCTACCGAAAACGAAGCCGGGTGGTTGTTTTAGTGACTACAAACACAATGCAACTAAAAATTTTGCTACGAAACGCGACAATTTTTTTTTATGATTTTTTAAATATCGTCATTTTTGGGTGGTAAATCCATATTTTTTGCTAAAATAATAATTTAAACTCTTTTATACCTTAGAGTCTTTATAAATAAAAGGGTATACGCTATTATTTTACGAAATAACGTATTTACCACCCAAAAACGACGATATAAAAAAAACAACAAAAAAAAAATTGACCCTTTTTTTTCCAATATTTTCTGTTGCATTGTGTCTGAAGTCGCTTAAACTACCACCCGGCTTCGTTTTCGGTAGCAGTCTTGATATACCCTGTATATGCTAGTTACAAATTAATTGATGTTGGGGACATATACTTTATATTGTAGTTATTTAAAACTGGCAGCTAATTGAGGAACATTACTACACGTGGGCGGTAATGTGTACCTACAACGTCCGGGATGGACCAGATGGGAATTGTGTACTTTTGTTGTGGCGGGATGAATATAAGCGAATTGTTACTTTATTGATTTAACTGGTGATAGGTTTCTCATATGTGAGAGGCCGCCTGAGTAGGTAATGTCTATTTCTCCCGCCAAACAGCAATGTAAGTGCACTAATGTGTTTCGGATTGAAGGAAATTGTTGATATATTAACACATTATCATTATGTAACTAAATATATCAATTATTTGTAAGAGAAATAACATACGTAAATGTCTGCTGCTCAATACATTTATAAATCGGTATACGCTACGAGTATTTTATTACACGCTTTTTATTAGCTTCACCTGTATGTTTGTATGTTTGTATGTTTGTTTGTAACCGACTTCTTTGGGCGCGATTTTGACCCACTTTAAACGGCCAGATTTCGTTCAAACTTTGTAGATTTATTGAGGACCGATGACAATACAATAATTCGATTAAAATATATGATTATCCTGATTAGATTCGCCAGGATTAATTATTCTTATAATTGATAACCATTGCTACTGACCACTAGATGGCGTATAGATGAACATAATTTGCTACTGACTAACAGATGGCGTGATAACGTCAATAATGAATGTTTGCACTATTTATCGCTAGATGGCGTTAATATTGTATTCTTCAAGTGTCAAATGTTACTACTTACTACGGACCAACAGATAGCGTTATTGATTGGAAATACAGCCATAGATGAATGTTTTTAGTCAAAACAATTAAATAATAGTTTAAAAAAACTAAAATACACGCTTTAATAAGATATACAACTAAAAAAGTAAAAATAATTGATACTGAATTTAAGATAAGAAAATGGAGTAAAATACATATATTTTATTGTAACAAAGCGTGGGGTGTTTACAACAATTACTTATCCTCCTGCACCCCACGCTTTGTAACAATAAAATATATGTATTTTACTCCATTTTCTTATCTTAAATTCAGTATCAATTATTTTTACTTTTTTAGTTGTATATCTTATTAAAGCGTGTATTTTAGTTTTTTTTAACTATTATGTTATTTTGAATATTGTTGAAGGAAACCTTGTTCAGTTGTAAGACACTATAAGATAACAAAACAGTCTTTGTGAGACCTTATAAAATATTTACATTTCTTTAAAATCTATATTGTAATCCTCTAACTTTTTAGATACAAACTTTCGATTAATTTCCCAACTGCATCATTAGTTTTATAAAGTTCTAGGCACGTATAAGTACTTTGCGTATAGGAATCTAGTTTATACGAACAATAATAAATACTTATCGATTCTCATCTCAGATGAACACTAGACCATTTACCAAGCAAATCATTGAGCAATATTCAATATGATTTATTAACGATCAAAGCACAAGCATGTCATCTTAGGTATGCTCACTATGCTGTGTAAATTGTAGCATAAAGTTAGTAAATCATAGGGCTTATTGACAAATGTTATTTATTTATTCATTAAATAGAAACACAAACAAATAATGACTACTTTTTATTTATTTACAAACCATTACCAAGGTATTGTTTTATCAATTTTATTTTTTGTTGATAAATAGCTTTTTAATCGCTTTGTAACTGGTCATTACAATTAATATAAGCTCAATCTTTTTAAAAATGTCTTCACTCTTTCGTTATTTAAAACCATGCAAAGAATTAAAAATATTCAAAATTTACAACGACAAAATCTAAATCAGTCTTCAAAAGACTAGTACCCGAAATTCGTGCATTGCGTCATTCCAAAGCAACGTAATATTATGACAATCCCGACCTTCCCGCATTAGAATTTACAACGAGGAAGTCGGTCTCGGCGCAGCGGAGGCAGAGTCGGGAATATTAAATAATAAACCAGAAGAGACACTTGGTACAGAATGTTTCATGCAAAAAGAGCGGTAGCCGGTACCGATTTTTTTGTTCAATGTAGTTATATAGTCCGATAAATAAGCAAATTGTTTACTTGATGGTAAGTGATTGAATGCCCTAAAACATCTACAAAGTGGACGGACTACTTGGTAAAAGTTGCAGGATGTCGCTGGATGCAGACAGCTTCGAACAGGTCGATGTGGAAATCTTTGGGGGTGGCGGATGTTCAGCAGTGGACTTTGTGTGGCTGAAGAGGAAGAGAGAAAGAAATATGTATAATATAATACGCGGATAAGCTTCCTGCCACCTCCCCCGATATTGCAAGGGAGTTATAACCAAATTCTCCTCATATTGTTAGGGGGCGTCACTTGCCTTTGAAAATATCTTTTAACGAAACATGACAGTAAAAACGTCGCTTCTCACCGGTTTTGAGGTAATTGTACCATCCCAGTCAAACTGGATTTATTGGTACTGTAGTCCAAAATGTACAGTGTGGCTCCACCACTTTAAATCATTTTATTTCTTTGTATTGCCTTGGTCGCGCAGTAATACTACGGTCGAATACCGGTTGCATAAAGTAATATTGGACTTTCCTATTCATTATCAGCCCGAAGTCAGGAATTTATGCCTGATATGATCGCCCTTTACCACATCATGGGACGGAAAATACAAGACGAAACGTGGGTGTCCTGGTTGCACCTCTATCTTCCCATTCTGGGAAAAAGGCATGAGTAGATTATGTTTGTATTTCTTTGTCTCTCAATCTTTCTCAACCACTCCATCTTACTTGTCGCTCCAATGACTTCCCGCGTGCTTAATATGCGCGCAGAGAATTTTTTCACGGTGTCTACTCTGCTTTCACACCTCAGTGACCGCAACAGAATTTCGTGCGCGCGGTTCATCAAGAAATTGTCTTGAGCAGTAATAATTTAGAGTATCATATCGATCGGAATTAGTTATTATGGGAAACGGCACTGAGGCTTTTATTAGACATTATCGATCTAATATGGCTACTGATGTATGAAACACGTCAATCATCCATTTTGTTTTATTTTCAGTTATAACGCTTCAGTGGTCTAGAGCTAAGACTAATGTACCGTGAGATGTTAATGTATAGAAATATAATGAAATAAAAATAATTAAATCTAAACTGAATGACCATTCACCCTTCTTCCTTTTCTTTTTTTATTTACTATATCATGTGTAATGTGAAGGGAAAACTATTACATATTTACTTAAACTATTTTACCATCATTCATTTCTTCAGCTTCAAAAATCCACTGCTGAACATAGACCAACATGTAATATCTACATCAAATGTATATTTCTTTTTTTAATTTTTTATTGCTGTGAATGACGAGACGAGCATGCCGTTCGCCTGATGGTAAGCTATACGACCGCTCATGAACTGTAGCAAAACCAAACAACACCTTGAATTACAAAGCAATGATTGGGCATTCCTTCAATCCGAAACACAACAGTGCATTTAAACTGCTGTTTGACGGGAGAAATAGACATTGCGGTGGTACCCACCCAGGCAGCCTCTCACATATGAAAGACCTACCACCAGTATATATTTTATATATTTCATTTACTATCTAAAATGAGTAAAACCTTTTAGCATTTATGTTAATATTTTGTTGCATAAAATATTAAAGACAACAAAACAAACATTCATGACATAAAATGTTTCCTTTGCTCGGTCCGTGAGTTTTTTTTACCTTTAAACTTTATGTTCTTTCTCAATAGTTATGGTAATATAAAACTGGATCACGACGGCTTATACCGCTATTTCAATGTTATCACTCCTTAACACTTGACGCGTTGTGCGCGTACTTATTAACCATGAACTCAAAAATTTACGCATAAATCTGTTTATTGTTTCTTTTGAAAATTCAGGGCATTATTCTCACTTTAGTACGTTCCGTCGCTTCGCTTAATGAATACGAAGAATTTAGATACTTTCCCGCCAAAACACCCACCACTGCAACTCGTGTCAGCAAACATCAACAGTGGAACGCAAAGAATTGACACAGAACTCAGAAGCTCGGCGAGTCTCTCAGGGAGACTTGCTTGTCTTTGATCATCATCATCATCTCAGCCACAGGAAGTCCACTGCTGAACATAGGCCTCCCCCGAGCATCTCCACATTAACCTGTGCCCCTTGTATTTTTCTTTAATACTTAAAATTAAAAAAACAGATAATTATGCGTACGACTCACCATTAATCACTGTTTTTTCTTTGTGTCAGAGGAATTTACACCTTATTCCACCGCACTGACCGAGAGCGATTAGATGGACTGCACATTACTAGTAGGTACCATGGACATTCTTGATAAATTTAATAGGAATATAAGTATCCTTATGATGTTTCCTTTTGACATTATTCTTCTGAAATTACTGCGGTAGAGAGGTCTATCCTAATTATGTCTACAGCGATCTGTTGGGAGCGTCCTCCATCCAGAAACTTCTTGCAGCATTTAATACGCTAACCAAGATTAACTACGAATTGCCTCGATAACTAAATTCAAGATAATTTTAGGTGAACTTCAGATTGACGACACTACAATTGACATAACAGCGTCTCGTGTTTGCACTGTAGTCTGTAGCAAATAATGACGTACTCAATAGAAATAGTACTACTATAATATTTACAAATTATGATGGATTAATGCGTTTGACTTAGATATTATAGTTAGGTCAGACATAGCTCAGACGTCACTGTAGATTTATTCACAGTACCGCCACTGCAATTCCTGTGAACACTGGCAGAGAAAAAACAAAATATTTTTATAAGTTATAGAAAGATGGCTAACTTCGCTTGAGGTGCGAAATATCGTTTATATATAGTATTTTGTAACCTCTCCTTCAATAAGGAACACAATATGCTAAAGATTTAGCGTCTTTTAGTTTTAATGCACTAATAAAACTTTCGTACCAAGCTATTAAATCCTGGTCAACAATAAACAAAAATACCATGAGATTTATTTTATCAAACTTATAAACAAGGCGACTAAATTTACCATATAATAAATATCTATATTATTACATTACATTAATGAGTTTACATTCAACTCCACACTCAAAGAAATGACCTCACCTATGCAGAAACGACAAAATGAGTTTATTCCTCTATTGAGATATTTTATGAAAAGGATCAAACGGACCTAGATATAATATGTAACAGGCAATGCAATACTATACCGCAATTTCTGTCTCAGTCACTCCTAGGCAGTCACACTATCTTCCTTCACGCTCCATGATTTCCTGCCTGCCATGAAAACAAATTTTGTTTGGGATATCCACTTCTTCTGTGCTTCTTCAACTAGTGAAGGTTGTAGACTGCCCCGCTCTCACACTCACTACAGCAACTCCTGTAAGCCAGGATCAACAGTGGCACGCATTGTAATGACACCGAGCATTGAAGCTCAGCGAGTCTCCGGGAATGTCTAACTTGACTTTTTACTGGCAACGAAATCAATAAATTAATAGGAAGATTTGGAAATCAATTATCGTCCACTTCCCTCTGTGACAACGCGGGTGAAAAACCAATTAAGAGGTAAATTATCTCGAAAAAACAAAATCTAGTGAAGGTTGGCAGTCAGCTCAGCAAACTGTCCTTTGTCTCTTGCGAGGCGAAATAGTTCTGCGGCTCACTTGGATTTAATAACTAGCTTTCTACCCACCTTGATATAATTTAATTAACAAATTTTAAAAAATACCACCTCTACATTCAAAGCACGGACCTCGTGAAGTCACAAAACGGTTAGATAAAAGTTTTTTTTTTTTTTTTTTTTTTTAATTTATTAGGCATCAAACAGTCATTAATTTACAAATGTTTTTTACAAAATGAATTTAAACAATAGACCTATAGTGCCGTAAACAAATCAATATAAGAAAAAAGGTAGAAGGACGCGAATAATGTACTAAATAAAGTAAACTACACACATCATTGAGAATCAAACATAAAGAAAAGAATATGTTGACACAATAATTGAAAATAAACATGAATTACACAAACAATAACAAAAGAAATTAATTATAGTAATAACAAAAATGCAAATTCTGGAAAAAAAGTTAATAATAATATATATCATATACAACTTAATTTGTACATAACATTTGTTTCAATTTTAATTTTAGGCGGTCAAGAGAGATGTTAAAAATATCTATATTGGAGAATTCTTTGTTATATGTGCTGGTCGAACGATATATAAAGGAATTACGAGTATATGTTTTATGATACTGAGGAGGAACAAAAAGTGGTAATGAACGTGAGGAGCGTACGCGTAAACGAGTTGGGGTCCAAAAATTAATCTTAGCCAAAAGTGCGGATGAGTCAACAAGGGAGTTTACAATTTTATATAAATAAATAATATCAAACATTTTACGCCTATCATAAAGAGTTGACATTTTATGTCTGACTAGAGCATCGTCGTAGGTTTCAATTACACCATGTGCGCGATGATTGAGAGATTTTAAAAATTTCTTTTGAACATTTTCAATTCTCTTTATATGTACAGAATAACAAGGGCTCCAAACTGTGCAACAAAAGTCTAGGATAGATCGGACAAACGAAAAATAGAGAATTTTTAGGGTCATTACATTTTTAAACGGTTTACTAATTCTGAGAATAAAACCTAAAGTACGGTATGCAGTAGCTACTACATAGTCAATATGAAGATTATAGGACAGTTTTGAATCCATGATCAATCCCAAATCTCTTATATTTGAAACTCTTGCAAGGGGTTTATCTTTAATACTGTACTCAAATGTAATATTGTTGATTTTACGTGTGTATGATATAATAAAACATTTATTGGCGTTAAGGAAAAGTTGATTCTTACCGCAATACGTGGATAAATTATTTAAATCTATAATTAAAGTTTTGTCGTCTATTTCCCGTTACACAGCGGCAGAGAAACGACTACTCACCAGTGTACAGTACAGACAGAGAAATATAATTAAAAATAATCAATTATCACCACAGGCCTTGTGTACCGGCGTGTCCGGGGATATTTTTAATTTCCCAACATAATTACAGCAGTGACGCAACCGCTTTGAGAATTTTATCAAAAGCCCGCATTTTGATTACTTTATATTGTAAAAACAGGAAGTGCGTTATCTCACTTAACTTAATTTTGTAGACCCTCCATGGCTTGGCTGAGACTGTAGTGAAGAGAGGCCATTGGTTCAACCCCGAACCTAGGCAAATTTTCTAATATGGGTGTAATTAGATTAAAAAGTCTCTAGTAGTTTCAGATACCTACGACACAAGACTTAGTAGAGTAATAACTGTGACAGAATGTTTTAATTTACTTTTTATAAAAAAAAATGAAATATTTATTACGTTTTTCGTAAGCATTTTACTATTTCATTTTATTTAATTCTCACATATCAAACGACCTCGTTCACGAAATTGTTGCTTAAAAACTGCGCAAAATATTCGCGTAATCTAATTAAAAACTTTATTTTTTCCTGCATTAAATACGGAAAATTACAGCACATTTAACATGCCAAGATTGCTAACAGAATATACATTATGATTATGGAATGTTCTGGAGTAATGAAATACAATTTTCCTGTTACATCTTTTGTATTTTCACCGAGAAGTAGGCCAGGGGTTTTTACATATTTAGATAAATTGAGTAGTCTCATTAATCAGCTAGCGTGAGTTATACACCGTGAAGTCCTAAGTTCGACGCCCAGGCTATCAATCCCTTTTGTGAAGTTTTCTTCTTTCTTCAACTTGAATCTAAAATGAAATGACGGCGTTTTTGTCTCATAAACTGGAAGAAATGTGGTTGGTACTATCTTCACTTTTGCTTACTTACCCAGCTTGAACTTAATACTCGAAGTCTAAAGTATACATATTTATCTAAATCAGTCTGTATAATGTGCTACAAAATCTAACTAAAATATTTAGGCTTACAAATACACACCTAAAATTATGTTAATACTTAATAATATCGATTGCTGTGACATAAACAAACCTATTTTAATAAAATCGTTTCCTGACGCTCAGTAGACCGCTCGCTTGTCAGTAACAAGCAAATTACAATACATGACTTGCAAAGGCATCGAATTTGCCTTGTTAATACAGCTGCGGTATGAGAGCTACTCGAAACTCAATGGCGGGAAGTCGACACGACTTTGTTTAATTTAGTTATTTAACACAAGTTCCAGCTTGTAGCTGTTATATTATTTTCTGGAAGTACTTATACCGTTTAAATATGTGATTATGATTAAAAATAGCAATAACTATAGTAGGTCACAGAAAGTGGCTGGATACGAGCCTCTTCCAACTTAGCACTCCATAGTATTATATGCAGCAGTAAACATCCTTTGAATTGAATATGATGATGATGATGATGACAAATGTCATTTGCAAGTAATCACTTAAAAGTAGAGCCATATTATTTTCAGTCATCACTCAGCATGAATGCACAAGCTCGTAGCCAGAACCGCTGTTTCACAGTAAATCGACGTGAAGCGACAGCTTTCTGTCGCGTTTCTTTCGGTGAGTAAGATTTTTGGATTGCCGGATTCCTAATACCCCTTTTCTCTTCCCATCCTTTTTCTTTCCCGCTTCCGTCCCGATTTAAGGGGCATATCAATGACCTAAGAGTTGTGGATGTTCACTTACCATGAAGTGGCCTGTTGGTTAATTTGCCGCAACTGTTGTATAAAATATGCTATAATATTATCCCAACCTATACCTATCAGTCCCAATGCAGGGCACGAGCATCCTCTACAATCGAGTGTACGATTGAGAAGGGTTAGGCCATATAGACCACCATGTTGGCCTGGTGCGGGTTGGTGGACTAAAAAAAATCCTCTTTGTAGTCTATCAAAATTGCTCTGGTTTCTATTACCTACTTCGATAGATAAGGAACCGCCTGATTGTAAGTGGCCATCACTCTTGAGGTTTGCCAAAGACGGCAAATTCAAGCCGCTATCGTCCATAAAGCACACCAAAATTACGAAAGATATGATCTCCAGGTAAATGCGTTCAGCAACTGCCAATAGTTTTATGACAATCCCCTTACTGTTTCATCTGCTTTCTGAGTCTTAGGATTGGACAGTGCAAAAACAGCGCTGGTATCTTTATATGGATGTAAACAGAGCCCTAAAATAATTCTATAATAAAACATTATTAATGGCATTTTCTATTGCCTCACTAAAACTTACGAATTCAATTGATAGTTGAAAGGGCATTCGCATTCATGTTCCGTTACTAAGGACAATAGTAATACTAATAGCTTACATATTATAATACGTGTAGGTATATATACGTTTCATAAAAGCCCGATAACCTAAAGCTAGATTTTTATGTATCACAAGTAGCATTATAACAGTTAAATATGAATAATAATAAGCTTGTCAACTCTAGTGTCTGTCATAAAGTTTTTACGACAATAGACTAGCAACGCCTAGTTTATTTTGAAAGTAGAGCAGAGAAATTTAATATAGCGCCTAGAGAAGAAATACTACATTTTTGTAGCAAATAAATTGCGAAAGTTTTTAAAATCATTGTCATTTGCAAATTTCACGCAAGTTATTTAGGTAATAAAAATGTGTAATATAACTTAACTTATATGCAGTTCTAGCCGCTATTTTCGTATCGGAAAGTATGTGTTTTGAAATAAAGTAATTGCCATCACCTATATTTATCTATAGTAATAAGTATGTATTATATAAAGCGCAGATCCGCCCGGGTATGGAGTACTGCTCGCACCTCTGGGATGGATCCGCCCAGTACCTGCTCGATGCCTTGGATGGATTGCAGCGGCGGGCCATCCGCATTGTGAATGATGCAGACGTTACGAGCAACTTGGAGTCGCTACAACTCCGGAGAGATGTCGCCTCTCTAAGCGTGTTCTACCGCCTCGATCATGGTGAGTGCTCTGAAGAATTGTTAACTTGCTCCCCTCCTCTCCATTCCTAACCAGAACCACGCGTGCTGGCTTGCGAAGCCATAGCTTGACGGTCCACACCATCCCGGCGCGAACCAAACGGTTCTCAAATTCGTTTCTGTGCCGCACCGTCAGGCTGTGGAATTGTTTGCCGGCGCACGTGTTCCCTCCTTCCTACAATCCTGGGTCCTTCCGCCGTGGTGTGAAGAGGCACCTAAGCAGGCCGGCATAATTGTTTCCATTGGCATGGGACTACAGATGCCAATGGATACTCTGCCTGGGCGGCATTGGCACTTTCCATCAGGTGCAATTATTAAAAAAAAAAGGCCATTATTAAAAAAAAAAAAAAAGTGGGTCCAGCCACGAATACAGGGAAATCGTAGGTGCGAAGTTGCCTTTATGAATGAGTAGGCTCGTTTCTTGAGTCACTAAATCATTTTAACTGCACAGGAAAGCGGGTGTAACGGTAAGAAATTCTGCAGAAAACCTGCTCTTGTAGGTTAACCTGTCATAATTTATTAAACGACTATTTTAAAGTATTATTTACAGGCTATTAAGTATTATTTATACCGTGCGAATGACTGAGAAGACCCAGTTCTTCTGGGCCTTTTTTGTGTTATAGTGGGGATAATCCTCGATAAAAATTTACCTATGTTAGGTAAACGAGGTGTGCCGACCTCCTACCGGCTCAAAACCCATGGAGGTTCTTTGGAATTTTAACATTTCTGGGCTTATCATAAAAAATAAACAGGAAAACCTGTAGTCATTACTCAATGGTTTACGTAATACGTGGTAATAATAAAAATAAGTCAAAGAATAGATGCAAAAAATATCATGAACGAGGTACCTATAAATGGTAAGTTTAAATATCCTGTGAGTATCAAGTTTTAATTCCTGCGACCTCCCGTCTCGTTGCAGGTGCGAAACTTTTTAACTAAACTCAACACTAGAAGGTATTAAGACTTCATACTAACTTTTGAAACTGTCTTATAGAGGGCACTGTGTTTTTATGCCGTAGCATCATTCGTTATAAAAGGTGTTGCAATCAATTTCCACATCGTGCAAATTGAATAGAAATAAAAATGTCTTTTGTTTCGTCGAATTATATAAACACTTTGTGACATCCCAAGTTTCCCATATCTAGCTAATTTGATAAGTAAGTAACAATCACAATTGTGGCTTATATTGTTCGCATATTGAAAACTAGCGGCCCGGCCCAGCTTCGTCTGGGTGCATATATTTTTTGATTCCACTCCACACCAAATACATGTTATTTTTCGTATAAACTCTTGTATACCTAAACTTGATGTAGCTGTCCTACTGTCCGGCTCAATCCCGTCTCATCCGTCTGTTCAGTCTCTTCCCAATCCATCCCGTCCTTTCTCTTTATTATCCATCCCGTCTTATAACGTGCATTTATATTTCGTCCTATCAAATCTGTCAGCTATCCCAGCCTTCTCCCGTACCTTCCACTCTATTATATCCCGTCTCTCCATATACATGTACATATAAAGATTGCCTTATGCAATTTTTGTGCAGCCGAAATCGTAATATTTTAATTTCACCACAACTTCAAAACCAAACGTCCAATTTTAATCATTCAAAGACCAAATATTATCAACTAAACTGTACTTATTGATGAAATAATTTATTTTGATAAGGATTAATAGCATGAGTAAAATAAACGCGTTTAAATGTAGTCAAAAAAAAATTCAAGATTTTTAAATAAAAATGTGGTTGTTGTGCCTCACTCGACATAGATAGGTATAGTGTGTCGCGGACTTTTTTGTAGATATTTATAAGATCTACAATTAATTATAACATTTTATGGTTCTATCTTTTGTAGTTTAGGCAGCGTACGCAAAATAAGTAACTTCTTTGGTTGATTTTTTTCAGTTTGTGTCCGAAAAATCCAAATATCTTACGGAACCCTATTTTTTTCCAAAATAAAATATAGTCTATGTTACTCGTGGATAATGTAGCTTTCGAATGGTGAAAGAACTTTTAAAATCGGTCCAGTAGTTTTTGAGCCTATTCATTACAACCAAACAAACAAACAAACAAAGTTTTCCTCTTTATAATATTAGTGTAGAAAAAATAGGTTAGATTTGTGCTAACACCAAATAAGAATAAAAATTAAAAGTCAACATGATATTATTGACTTCTTATAGGAGAATTACAAGTGCGTGGTGCGTGGTGGCCTGTTGGTAAACGGACTAGACGCGGCTGCCCACATGTTCACGGTGGTCGCAGGTTCGAATCCCAGGGCACACCTCTGACTTTTCGGAGTCATGTGTGTATTGATAATCAATCACCACGCACTAAAACGGTGAAGGAAAACATCGTGAGGAAACCTGCATACCATAGCGATTTATAAGAATTTCTATGGTATGTAAGTCTGCCAACCCGCACTAGGCCAGCGTGGTGGACTATATGGCCTAACCACTCTCAATCGTATTCTCGATTGTAGAGTAGGCCCGTGCCCTGCAGTGGGACGTATATGGGCTGATACAGATAGGAGAATTACATAATTATTTTTTTGTTTATTTCTTTGTGTGACCACACCACTTTGCAAATTTTGTCCCATAAAAATTATATGTCTAAGTTCTTTTGCAACAATGTCGGATTACAGAATTATTCTACGGAAAAAGGTTTAATGGGAAATAAACTTGTTAAATACACCTATTAGTGAATTACTTCCTTCCTTTTTATATTTATAAATTTTATTACCGTAAACTAAATTTATATATCCGACAAATTTCTCGAAATATTTCATAATAAAATAACGTATAAAATAAACCATTATCTACTCAATTCACGTGACTGTTAAATTGATGTGTATTTAATCACCTGTTTATACTCGTTTAAAATCGATAGCAGTGTCAAACGACCTTGCAATGTAGTCAAAACACTAGGCAATTACCAGAAACTTTAAGTGTCCTTGGTATGGTCAGAGACCAAGGGCAATGTCATCCAGGAATAGACAGGAGACAGGCATTGAAAACTCGTTGAAAAGATGCCAAACAACAGACAGAGGCAACAGAATAAAAATACAATCGTGCAGCGCCACCAAAACCAGATAATATGCGAAAAAATGCTAATGATCCTTCTGTTGGAAACGTTTTGGCAAAACAACATTAATGTGTCTATAACAATAGTTACAATTATTATAACTAATGCACATAAATTAGCAACTAACCGCATTACACTAAGCTTATCGATGGTGTATCCGATACAGTAATCGAATATTAATAAATCTTTTCTTTACATAACAATTCTTTTCAAACAATAGACATATTAAACTAATTTTAAAAGGTTTTATTTAAATGAGCGCTTAACAACGCAATGTATTCGTTCTGTAGGTTGAGAAAAATATACGGGTACAATCTTGTCAATGTTTCATGCTAAAATAGATCTAATATTTATTGTACAAAGATACTAAATTTCTTTGCACTCTTGGAGAAACCAATATAGCAGCCGACAATGATGGAATTATGTAACAGCTATTAGCGATTTTCGCATCGTCACTAGAGGTTCAAGATTTAGGTGTCAACACACATAAACTCTTCGATATCATAACAATATGACGATTCTATAGAACGACATATAAAATAAATAAATAAATACCTACACCCCAGTCATATACATAACAATAATCTACTATGTAAGGACCACAAATACTGAACTTTAGTGAATACACAGTACATTATACATATCTTTTAAGCTATCTTTTAACCTGATACTCATTTTATTGAGAAATCTTTTATTTTCTTATCGATTCAGTTTGACTGATTTATCGTAGACACAAAATCCATTTTCTATGTAGAAATAATGGTCGCTCGCTAACTTGGGAAAATATATTTGTTCATTAGTGGTTGTTTGTAAGTTGTGTTGTGACGTGATATTTTGAATGTTTATCATGAAAACTACCACGAAGCTATAGTGTTGGATTATTGTGGATGAAGTATTGTAATAATAAAATGAGATAAACCTCAATTAAAGTTAATGAGGTTTGTCATATGGATCTCTGTTTTAGTTACAGTTACAGTGATTTAAAATATTGCAACACGCGTTGCAGAATGTCGCTATGCAGGCTGGGGGGTTACTCTTTGACCCGATGCGAAGTTGGAATGTTCGGACGCCGTACGTAAAACTTCACTAATGTGCCTAGATACTCCACAAAATGTTGGAATCCTCTATCATACTTCGTAAAAATAGACTGACTTCGGAGAAAATGATAAATATCATAGAGAATAGTAATGATTTTTAGAAGTGAAAACACTTATCTATATTTTACTTCGGACGTCCAACATCCTCCAATAGATCGTTGTAAAGATATTTGGGCGATGCTTATGGCCACACAATGGACTTCTTGTGGCTGAAGAGTGTGTAAATTATAAAGCCTATTTGCAATGGGAAATCACTTACATTACCGTAAAAATAACTTTATATTTTTTATTAATTTATAACTAATAATCAAATGTCATTTTAGATTAATATCAGTGTCCTAACAAAACACTAGAATTCATTTAATAAATATATTTAATAATAATAAATAATAAACTTTATTTATTTTCCTCTCACAAAACCATAGGAACATAAGTTGCCTTAAAACAATTTTTAAGTACATACATATTTTGTGAGAAGCTGGTGTCTGCTGAAAGTTTTTTTAATGTGAAAAGATCATAAATACCAACGCATACATTGGACACATGACAACCACGCCTATGAGGCTATGAAAGGACAGAGTACAGACACCTATAGAAACATTTCGACACGACCTAAGTACCGTGAACGATGTAATCTTGCTTGACATTATGATAAACATTTCATAGATAAACAGGAGGCAAGCAAATGAACGGATATTATGCTCTTGGTTTTGTTAAGAATATGGTCTTATATGTAATTGAATAATTAATAGGTCAAGAAGTTTTGTTTATTGCTTAGGGTTGCCCAGGGATTAATGGTACTTCCGTGATCTAGTAATTAACCAATAAAAAATCGCTTTAATTACATACCTACTCATAATATTTATAAAACTTTTAGTTTCAATAAAAAAATGCAATTTGTATGTTGACGTTCTGTATTACGACGTCCTACATCGTAAATAGTCCGACAAAATTAATTGCTCGCCGTACTAAGTGAAACCAACAGTAGTACCAATCAGAAAACACATAAATATAACATTGTAAGTACACTTTGGTATTAAAAAGTCGGTTGTAACTTGTAGTTTATTACACCTGTTTCCACGTCTTTTATTTACTACGGTCGCTTGTGAGAATCATAATCGTACACTCGTAGTAGAGGCCAGTAAAACGTTCTTTACTCGCCAGCCAATGGCGGCGCGTTATTTTTTCGCGCCACTTACGTCATCCATAGTCTGAACGCGCCATCGACATATTTTGCAGTTAGCGGTTTAGAAGCATACATTTATTTTTTGTTTACGGCTTCAGCCAAAAAGGTGAATACTCAGTCCTCACGCTTTAAAAACGTGAAAGTATTAAAAGAATGACAAATTACGTTTCTATTTTATGTGTCCTAATCACGAATGCGTTAAGAGTGCCAAATATTTTTATCTGTCCACACGAAGTAGCTTAGGAATTCTAATAAAGAAAACAATAGTCCAACTTTTTGAGTTGCCATCCGGAATTTGTGTTCAGTTTGTTTTATTTTAAAAACATTTTTAAAATATATGAAGCAGAAACCTGTGGACAATGAAATCATAAAATTATCATTCATGATGTTATCTTTCCACAGGTAAGTGCTTGTTACAAGCGAAACGATTTGAATTGTCATCACAACTTAATTGAGTTGGAGACGATTCTCAATAAACCTCAATAGATCAATACATACCAATTAGAATCCAGAATGTTTATTTCTATTGCGGGATAGAAAAGACATAATAAATTAGCTTTGGATGGAATAAAACCAATATTTAGTTTTCATGACTTCCAATGTGGAAAGTAGTCAAACCAGACATGCGGGTAAACGATTGTTCAACGTAGCCTATCAATGAAGGATCACATAATCTGATACGTTTGCGGAAATATCGTAGTCACAACAGTACTGATGGCTGATGTTTGTGCCACCACCTCCGTCCCACATCGCAAAAGGGTAAGAATTTCGAAATAGAAATACCAGTGATGCAAGCATACATAATTGATGGCGAAATTGTTGTGAAAACAAGCGGTGACCTCGGCAAATGCCTTCCAAAACGCACACTCCGGCCTTATCGCTCGCGATAAGATATCCAAGTCTTTAGACAAGGAGCCGAAAGATAATTTTTCAGAGTTTCAACGCGTTATCTGACGAATTCGTACATTCAACTTGAATCTTCTGTAATTTACATGTTATTACACAAGGACGGCGGAGGCGCGACGATAATTACAAAGCGGAGTATAACCTACAATCAATGTGAACCGTTCCGTAGCCTCGCGTTTCTGTTATTGTCTTAAAATACCTTTTATCCACCGGTTTTTCTTTGAAATTAGTACAAAAGAACGAATAATAAATAGTTACATATCGTGTTGCTTTAATTATTTATTTAAATTTGAATTCTGTACAACGCCAACTTTCATTGGTGTTAGTAATTAGCAGACATTGGCGATATTGATTAAGGAAAACGTACGGTAATTTTCCATAGTTTAAAGTCCGTTAAATGCAAAGATACGAAGCTGGTAATACAAATTACAACACTTTATTAATAGTGTTTCGTGTTTAAATTGATTAATATGGTATAATTTGCATAACATTCTCGATATAAATATCTAAACCGGCTTGATTAAAAAGTTAATTGCGTTCTATAAAGAACATACCCATACAAAAGATATTGGGAAATCTCTGTTGACACTTGACATTGAACACCAAAACACCTGACCATTATTAGAAAGATTATGACCTAGAGTTCACAGAAACAGGTTTCCAGCCAGACATCTTGCTATTAGAAAATTGTTAACTACTGTAATATAATTAAATACTTGTTATAACCGGCCCTCTCTAAGCGAGTGGATGACCTAGTTAAAGTGGGGAGCCGTTAGATGCAGCCCAGGAGTAGACATTATTACTTAATGAAGCCTTATTCAGTAATGCACTTGTTTCAGCTGCGTAATTTTAACGCTGAGTGATTCTAGTAAAATATGTGGGAGATTTTATAGTTTGTAAGCGAGATTTGAGACAAATGCAGTCCGGTAAACAATTTTAGTTGATATTTTATCACAATTTTCTATTCATACATAATGATCGAATAATTTAAATAGATGCTGAGACTTCTTGTTAACAGTCATCCTAATCGATATCAGTCACGTAATGTTATTGGAGGCTCGGAAGGACCAAAAATGTATGCAACTCTCGTTCAATTACTTCTTTTCTGATTTACATGAAACCGGTAGAGAACATCAGATTGTACATTTTATCATAGCTAGTACACTCTCCAGACCTAAAAATCTATAAAAAGCACCCTTCAAAGTAGGTTAAGGACAAACATAAAACTAAAATTATGTAATATTTGATTCAACAAAAGACAGTTACAAGTGGGAATGGTAAAAGCAGAGCTAGTTCCAAGATATTCTCACCACGAGACGATGTTGACACTACTCAACACCGCATTTTCGTAAAAGCCTTCTTGTGTAATCTACCCACGAGTTACTCTAACTTGACATGTTATAACAGCTTTGTATCACTCTGTATAACATTTTGATTACTAATTTTTGAAAATAACTCATATGTACAGTATATCTTATGACAAATATTATTGTACAAATGTAATAGCATTTTATAATCGATTAAAATTTTATCACAGAATTATTTTTACTGATTTTTAAACGCATGGATATAAAGATTTATTTTAATAAGAGGCTCTGTTAACCAAATCTCCTACCAAAATATTGAAAATAATTTTGAGCGTAAATTTTGTGCTTATCAGATCTAAAAGTGTAAATCCCTCGATACATACATCCATCATAATCCTTAAATAGCTATTTATAGAAGCGCCCTTTGGAAACTTACCTCAATTTAATAAATACGCTTGAAAAACATGAGGTTGAACGGAGTTATTAAACCCGAACAAAATGTCCCAAGAATATCTGTATCATATTCCATAATATTAAAAGGAAATTTCAAAGGTGCTTTAATATAAAAGGATTATAAAAGGAGCGCTGACACAAAACGTTCGCTCGTTTCCTATAAACCTTGAACGCGTATGCCGACCTTACCAACGCAGAACTGTAACTCCAGTTGGTTTTATAACTAGAAATAATATTCGTGCAACAGAGAAATTTTTATAAACTGCATGAATAACCGATTTATAAATACATCGTTTTATTTCTGAAGCTACAATCTGAAAAAGAACAATACTTTCTAATCAACAGATAAGTATAGAAGCAAGACTGACATGCAATAATGCTGTATTACCTATTACCAACGTTCATGAATCCCCATTTAGACAAACATATAATCTAAAATGTTTATTGGTTAAATGGGTACTAAAAGAAAATATAGCCATTTTATGTTTGAAGTTATCAAGATCTTTTCATAAAAATAAATATTCCTTGTTATTAAAATGTACCGAGATGAAACAAGAACGCCTATAAACCTTGAATTCGTCATCGAGATTCAATGTGAAAATTAGCATGTGTGTACTAGCGATGACAAAATACGAATTTATTTTGAAACTGGACTTCTAACGAATCATTTGGAGGGTACACAAGGTTATTTAAAAATTGAATTGAGAAGACAAAGACAATTCGCTGGCACTCACTCCATAAACAAAGAATAATGTCAAAAAAGGCATAAACAGGTTATCGACACCAGTAGTTTATTTAAATAATTGCATTGAAATCTAATTACCATTATCTTAGGCAATAGATATTCAAGGCAAATTGACTCCATCTATACATCGAACTGTAAAACTGTTTCTAACCCATCTGTTTATCGTACTCAAAGAGGATGTCGTAATTGAGCGTTGGTTATTCATTAGCAGCATTAAGATCATTCGGCTGGCGGCACATACGCAGTGCCGCGTAACGAGTGCTTTCTCAGGCCCCAAGGTTGCAAACAGTTGCGAGAACCGACTGTCCATTATTGGTAACACACCCACTAGGCAACAGTACCTTGTAGTTGCGCGAATCGCTCAATGGACACTGCCAACTCAAAACTGAATACGTCATTAATAAAGAACACATCGGCTTAATCGTCACCTGAAAGAGGTAGTTCATTAATGCAATACGAGTTTGCAAGTGGAAAATTATTAGTTTGGTATACGAATGGCGCATATCAACGCAACATTACAAGCTAAACGTCCATTGTAATTTGTATGGAATCATAACGATTCTACTGTTCCACGACTAAGCATTGCGTGCTCGAATAACATCATTCATGACAATATTTTGAGAATCAATTTGCTTATGTAAGATTCAATACAATTATAGACTGGCATTGTACAGCTAGTACATTCCATACGTTTATAAGAAATAATAACTTTAAAAACGAACTCCCAACTGGATAAAACATTGCGTGATATACTTTAGCACACGTCGCAAGAGATTATACATAGGAAATACACATGTATGTTCCGTTTGTTTTTTGCTTCAATATCTGAAACTATTAAGGAGACAGTAAATTATTTACTAATATGTATCATTATAGCTTCACAACATTGTAATTTTGAACCATTAGCTAGTAAATGAATAATCAATTTTAACAGTAATTGCCCTTTGGCTAAAAACATAAAGGAGCAAATTTAGCACCGACTTAACCTAACAGCCGGTTCCATTAAGAAAATTTAATTCAAGCAAAGTCTGCGTGCAACAAAATAAAGAAATTAAAAAAACTGTAATACAATCCGGACTGTTGTTGACATTTGGCAAAGGAAGCAGACAGTTAACGTAGTTCCTGTGGGTAGTTTGAATCATCTGCCATTTGATATGTAGTAATATGAGAAACTTGTCAAAACTCCTTATTTTCTTGTGGAATTTGCAGCAAAAGATATATATTTAAGGCAATGTATGAATTAGGCTGAACATAGCAAGATAACAACGTTTTAAAACCACCTATTCAACCCCGGTGATTTAAAATGTAATTCAACCGTGTACTACATTTGTACGAATCAGTAAGTAGACAAGTACGCCTACATAGGCTTCTGTATTACATGTGGACAATAACGCAATATGTGTGTGTATAGTAAAACCTAAAAATATTTTTAATGCTGCCGACATTCGCTCGCATCGTCGCTATAAAAAAACAGGATTTTCGGAAACTGTTTAGCCTTAATGATGTTCTGATCAGGGTGACGTGCTGATGAACTTTTTTTTTATTGCATTGAATGGCGAGACAAGCATGCCGTTCACCTGATGGTAAGCGATGCGACCGCTCATGAACAGTAGCAAAACCAAACAACACCTTGAATTAGAAAGCAATGCTTGGCATTCCACTGCGCTCGCCATCCTGAGACACAAGATGTTAAGTCTCAATATGTCCAGTAGTTACTCTGGCTACAATGTCCTTCAATCCGAAACACAACAGAGCTTTTAAACTACTGTTTGACGGGAGAAATAGACATTGCGGACCACCGCAACCATACCAACCCACCCAGGCAGCCTCTCACATATGACAGACCTACCACCAGTACCTACTACCAGAACTACTGGGTACCTCAAGACTGCTACCGAAAACGAAGCCGGGTGATAGTTTTAGTGCCTACAAACACAATGCAACTAAAAATTTTGCTGAGAACTGCGACAATTATTTTTTATGATTTTTTAAATAACGTCATTTTTGGGTGGTATCTCCATAGTTTTCGCTAAAATAATAATTTAAACTCTTTTATACCTTAGATTATTTATAAATACACTATTATTTTATCAAAAGATGTATTTACCACCCAAATATGGTCATAGGAAAAAAATAACAAAAAAAAAATCGCTTTTTTTTGCAACTTTTTCTGTTGCATTGCGTCTGAAGTCGCTTAAACTACCACCCGGCCTCGTTTTCGGTAGCAGTCTTGAGATACCCTGTATATAAATACTTCTAGATATAATTAATTACCGATTTAGAAATTGTATAACGCTACTCAAACGATAATTATGTCACGTGATAAAAAAAAGACCACAAAAAAATAATAACACGTTTACATTTTTAGCCGATTAGGATGATGACGGTTTGATTGATCCGCTAGCATAATACATACTCTTAAAGGCTACGTGTAATCTCACTCATAATTGGTTTAGCATAAAGAATGTGCTGACGCGAATATGATTAGTTTTGTCAATATAAAAATAAAGATTATGCAAGTCACAAGCGTTTCTCACACAGCACTTAATTGGCAAGTCAATGTCAAGCACTATTTATAGGAAAAGTGGCATGCCGTGTTAAATTTCGCCAACCCTACCATATACAGCTGTCATTTTTCTTTTAGTTTGCCTAGTCTGGAGTCTCGCCAAGTTCCGCTAAAATCCCCTGTTACGCGACATTTAAACAGGAAGTCGCCGCTTGCCTTCCGCAGTATAATAGCAACTAATGGAACATTAACTACAGCCAAACCATGTCGGACACACCCGAACATCTATTACAAACAGAAGTTGCAAATAATTATGCAGTATTTCCTGGTTATTCATTCTGTATATGAACTAATTACATAAATTAGATATTTATAAGCAACAGTGAGAGCGCAAAAAGTGTGAAGGTTACGACAACATAAAACAATCATATTCATACATTCCGTCAGCTGGCAATGATGACAGCAGCCCGTTGAACATTTCGCTTTATTAGGAAGCCACGTATTAAAGCACCTCGGTTAGCCCACGTGGCTCGGCCGTGCTCGACCAAACATGCGAATAACGTCAAACAATACAACATACTAAGGCTATGTATACCTGTATGTGAAAAACGTTATCGACCCAACTCGTCTGCGTCTGAACATAGCAGATGTTGCCAAATGGCCACGTATAGCCAACATGGTGTCTGCTAGTTACATAACGCACCGACTCAAAGGAGCAACGCTCACTCGCTCACTCGTCGCTCGCAACACACAAATCAAACAAATCTTTTACTGTTACATCGATATTTTTAATTTCATCGTAATTTTATGGAAGATCAATACATGGTGACAAATAATTACTGAAATTATATGACTTTTTACACTTCAACTTTCAATGCTATAGGCACTCGATACAATAGATCTATACGTGAACATTTTAATAATAATACGCACAGATATAAAAAGACGAGTGTTCGCAAATACACATAACTGTCACACTAATGTTTATAATATCCAAAATGGCTTTAAAATGTTCACATTAGAACGTTCACGTCGTGAAGATGAGCAAGTTGTGAAGCTACTGGAATGAAGTACGCGGATATAGAAGCTGACAATGAATCTCCTAATTACCGGGAACACGATCACTCTATACTTATTTACAATCACTGTAACGTAGAATACACATCTGAAAATCTTAATTCGAATACAATCCTCGAAAGAAATTATGCATTTCACTCTACAAATTTTACTATTGCGCTTGGAGCGTACGCATTACGCACATCGCGAGCGGTTCAAACATTATTCGAAAATGTCAAACAATGTCCAAATGGTGAATGCCATTCGCTTACAAGATACAAATATCCCTTCACTTAATTACTAGTTGACGTCTGACAATCGTGGTAAATACGCAATTCTCAATGAAAAACTGGCAATAAGAACAATGAGTGGAAAGTAACATAAGAAACATTGCATTCAATATATGCTTTTGACTCTACCATATCAGTAAAATGCTTTCACATAAACGTCATTTACTCTTCCCTTAGAAACGCGCAAATTAATCAATTATCTAATTACACTACAAGCTAATTCTAAAGCGTTAAGACACCAAGCTATCCTTAACATTGCCACTTCATAACTTCAAGCATATTTAAGTTATAATGACGAAGTGACTAGCTACTTCTTAGAGGCTGAACAATTTTCATTTACAGTTCGAGACCTAGTTTATAGTATCACTTAGTAAAAACGGTGCAAATGTTAATACTGACTAATTAGTGTGGCAACAATACAGAACAAGGCAATGATTATAAACAAAGGTATCAAAAAGGATCTTAAAAAGAACTTAAAAATTGCTATGAAATTATTTACACACAAAGAACCACATCCAAAATGAAGATTTTATGGCACCAAATAAACAATAATAATATGAAAAAAAATAAATTATAAATAACAAGGACATTCCACCAATGAGGACATTGTTAACAACAATAATCCTTAGTGCTTAATTAAGAATTAGTAGTATATAGGTAACTTTAATCTTTCATCAAAAAGATAGGTCAGTTGACATTACTAGTGTATTAATCAGAAATGATGGACGATAATGTGAAATGATTACATTGATTCATGTACAAACAATTTGATATGACTCTTATATCTCATTTAGTTAGATCTGAATGTGAAGTTACATAGTAGGGTCAATATTTTTTAAAACAAAGAATGCACATAAATGTTACTAGCAATGTGCATGGAGCGTTTAAGTAACCTTCTCATCATATCAACCTAACAACTATTACCACAGACTCACAATTTCCACAATGTAAAATGCACTACGATTTACTAGATATTTTATTTGTACAGCCTGAATTCAAATTCCTACATCTAATAGCTAACAAACTTTATAATAAATGTTGCCAATTTAATTCCATTGCTGTATCACTCACTCCACAGTATGGTGGGATCTAAACGACAGAACTCTTAATTTGATGATGTGTCTCTTTACACTTACTTATTGATAACATCAGTCTCAATGACAAGATATAGCCATAGAGGCATTATAATGATTTACCACTAGGAATTTTTCAAACATATTCCAATTATGATTGAAAACAATGTTTCATATAGAAAAATTCTCTCGTGATACATTTTGTGCTGCATTCAAATACTGCAATGTATAAAACTACACAGATTAAATATGGCTGAAAGATTGCTTTCAATTCAAATAGGAATATGTTTGAAGTGAACACGTTAATAATTTATTGCTTTTTCGGAACTGATGCTAACAATAAGCCCCCGGTGACTGTTGTGAGCACCCTCACAGTGTTGGATTCATGTCCAGATTTCTTCTCATGCTAGTGTTTGGATTCACAATAAAATATCTACACTTAAATCTACAAAATAAGGAACTAATACAATTACACTTAAATCCAAATGAATCCTCACATCAGATCACAAACACATAGGTCAAATTGCACATGTGAACACAACTATGTGTATACAAATACAATAAATTAATCTCTTTATATAAATTTGATGTAGCTATAGTTCCTTACATTATTAAAAAATATCAACTGATACAACAATGTTAACTATAAACAAAAACCAATAGTCACATAATTAAAAACCTACATATAAACAACATTCCATTGATAAATACATAATTTTTAAGGTAATTCAAAAATATCGCACCAGTGAAAGATATCAATGCTAATTTCATGATTTCGTGATGTTGATAAGCATTAAGATAAAAATATTAATTGAGAAATTTGACTGTGAAGAAAATCTTAGAAAGCAACCATATTATGATTGATATATTATATTACAAAATTGTATTGTTGATCTCGTAAAAACAATAAAAAATATTATATAATAAAGCTTACCACATCCCAATTCTATTGTCAATGGCAAACTACCACATACTGAAATTAACAAGTGGGTAGAACATCGAGTGCTCAGTGTGAGGCTGGCGGACACAGGCTCCGCCGCACTTATTCAACTCCAAAGGGCACTAAGCAAATGAACGCCACCGAAATATCGGAAATAGTTCTACAACCACTTCGGCCACACTCCGAATGACTGGCACAGTGCGCCGACCCGGGCGCGCCGCAGCGTCCTCAGCACCGGGCGCGGCGCTCCACGACACTGTCACGGAAGATTCACTGATACTAAACACCTGACCGCGGGCACGTGAGCGCGCAGGCACCAGCTGCGCGCTCAGAACTCGGCGAACTCCTTCGCGCACTTCTCAGTCGATGAGATACGTAATGCTTCCTCCTCGTAATCGTCGAAGTTGCTCGTGTCGCCGGGACCCTTGCATCGCGGGATAAACGGTGCCTCGATCTTCTTCTGGAAGACGGCTATCCAGTCGGTGCTCGCGAACCATTTGTGACCCTTGATGTCGTTCACGCCGGCTTTGAGGTTGCCGTAACGTTTGGTCAGGTCCACCTGCAGCAGGTTGCGTAGCAAGTCCTTCAGATCCGAGCCGAAGTGCGAGGGGAAACGGACCTTACCCGACACGATCTTCTCGTAGATCTGAATGGGCTGGTCGGCAAAGAAGGGCGGGTAGCCAGCCGCCATTTCGTAAACCAAAACGCCGAGCGCCCACCAGTCCACGGCCTTGTTATAGCCCTTAGAGAGGATGATCTCGGGCGCGAGGTACTCGGGCGTGCCGCAAAGCGTCCACGTACGGCCTTTGACGCGCTTCGCGAACCCGAAGTCGGTCACTTTGAGGTAGCCTTGGGAGTCGATTAGCAAGTTTTCAGGTTTGAGATCGCGGTAGATAAGATCCAGGTAGTGCAGGTACTCGAACGCGAGCACTATCTGCGCCGCGTAGAAGCGCGAGTGCGGCTCTGAAAATCGACCCACCTTGCGCAGATGCGAGAACATCTCGCCGCCGGGCACGTACTCCAGCACCATGTACAGGTTGGAGTTGTCCTTGAAGTGAAATTTGAGGCTCACCAGGAAGGGGAAGTTGATGGCCTGCAGGATTCGCTTCTCGTTGAGCGTGTGCTCCACCTGTTTCAGCTTCACCACTTTCTGTTTGTCTAATATTTTCATAGCGTAATATTCTTTCGTAGGTTTATGCTGTACTATCATGACTCGCCCAAACGAGCCGGTACCTAAGGTTTTTATTCGCTCGAAGTCGTTCAGTCCGGCGGTGTTGGTAGGATTCTTCTTCCATTTCTCCTCGAAATCCTCTTTGGCCTGATCGAGGAACTCCTTGACGCTTTCGGCGGCGTCCACCTTCTTGTTGGCGGTGGCAGCATTGTTGCCCATGGCTCACACCACAAACCGCTCCGACACCCTAGATTCGCCGTTATTAGAGGCCGCCTTGATGGACTAATCGATGCCTGCTGTGCGACCGCGTAAGAAACGGGGCAGGTCAACACAGACCGATTTGGAACCCGTACATTCTTAATTTCTACAACACGATCACACGTCACGAAACACAATCGATGGAGGCACACATTGACACGATTATTTTAACTGCGGGATCCCACAAATATACTTATCACATTCACAAGAATAAAATGGCTTCCACAGCCGGACTCGATCGACAGAGCGAGATCGAGCGAACTATTCGCTCACGGGTGGCGGTCAATTAAAAAATGTTGCCAACATTCTTAGCCTAAATCTACTAACAACAAAAAACTACCAAGTTGCACTGATAATAATTAATTTTAAATAAAAAAATGTGATTGTAATCATGTATTTTCTAAAATTATGAAAATATGGTATTTGTTTTTAACTTGTATTCATTACTTATTCAAGGCTAAGTTAAAAAAAATATTAATCAGTTTGAAAATAACGTACACTTAATCTGTGTTAAGTTAGTTATTATTAATATGAGTTTTACCTGTTTTTATATAATCTTGGACTATTCAATATTGATGAAATAAAACGAACAAAATGACTTTGTTGGTCCTAACATTACTTTTATATATTTATGTACTTCACAACTTAATTATAAAATCAGCCAGTGACAGTCAGATATATTATTAAGTATTTACATTCATTTCACCCAGCATAAGTTCATTATTTGACAAGCAATCATATTATATTGGTCGGTTGAGTTGTTTTATTAGGTAAATAATATGTAGATTGTTGATAACTACATGCGATATGCAATATTTTATAAGTTGTACTTCTTTCTTTGGAAAGAAGAATAAGGACATTTATTTTACGATGCGCGCGTACACCTTCTTCTAAAAAACGAAATGACGAACTTTCACCACCAACGCATACCACAAACGCATGATATCGGCGGATTATATTTAATTTTTTCATCGTATCACAATTTTGTCATCTAGTTAAGTTCCAACTGGCCAGATTTTGTATATAATAAAAATATGATAGTAAAAAGAAAACAGAATATTAGGAATTTGGAAAATTGGGGTTAATTTCATTTATTGCATCAATATTTATTTTGGTGTTTGTAAATTATTTTAATTTTCCTGCCTTTCTCTCTCCCTTCGGGAATTCCATTGGTGAACATCATCCCCCAATAATCTCCACAGTTACGTGTTGGAAGCGGCCTGCACTCAGCAACTTCCTGAAACCTTAAGTTTAATGAATGGTTTTCTAGGATCAAATTGTGCCTGTTTTGGAAGAAGAGTTGACTAAAAGTAGACCTTTAAATCAATTTTGCTATGCATTCTGTATGTCATTTTCAAAACAGCGTCAGCAGTCAGCACTAAATGTCAACATATTATTTTCAATCGAATGGTTTCTCGACATTGCTTCATTATAAAACATTTGTGCCATTTATTTATGGCTGCATTATTTCTTAAACGATAAATCTTAAATCTTTCAATAAATTTGTATTGTAAGACATAATTATACATAAATATCGAACTATCAAAGTATATTGTTAACTGATATTTTTTATATTTTAGACCTTTTTATATATATCGTAATTCGAAATATGAAAATAATATGTTTTTTTTTTTATAGCAGTGAATGGCGAGACGAGCAAACCGTTCGCCTGATGGTAAGCGATACGACTACTCATAAACAGTAGCAACATTTCACTGCGCTCGCCATCCTGAGACATAAGATGTTAAGTCTCAATATGTCTCAATATGTTTTACTTTTATTTTGTGTTTTTCATTTATTTTACACCCTAGACTGCCCTTTCTCTCTCCTGTGTCTTATCTCCATCCAAAGGTTGCCTGGAAGAGATTGCCTAGTGCAATAAGGCCGCCGATTGTACTTATTTTTAATATTGTTTTAATTTCTGTTATTTTTTTTTTCTGGTGTACAATAAAGTTTATAAATAAATAAATAAATAAATGTCCAGTAGTTATCTGGCCACAATGGCCTTCAATCCGAAACACAACAGTGCATTTAAGCAGTGTTGTTTCACGGGAGAAATAGACATTGCGGTGGTACCTACTCAGATGGCCTCTCACATATGAGAGACCTACCACCAGTAGATGTATAACTTGTGTTGAGTACATGAACATGAGTATACGTGATTTTAAATTAAATATAGCGGTGAATTATAGCAGGCTATTGTTAAGGTTCATATAAAGTTACTTTTATCTTTAATACAACTTTTAAAGTTCAGTTATAGATTTAAATCGGTGAATGCGTGTATTTTCTTTTTTTTTACTTATTTATCATTTCTTTTAGAAACACCAAGTTGTGGCACACGTCATGAAATCTTTAATATTTTTCACTGTTATCATAAAGAAGTATAACTTATGAATAAATCATATTAAACTGACATTAGGTAAACTCTTGGCATTTAACATAATTTTCTTGTCCCAAACAGTAAAATTTTGAAAAATCCCTATTGGCAATTTTCTGATGTAAAATCTAAGAGATGTTTACATAAATATTATTTTTTCATCGCCAGTGCTATTTCACACGCGTTGTAGATTTAATAGTATTTTTTGAAAAATTTAAGTTGTCGCGAAAAGAGACTCAGTGAACAAATAACTTTATTATAATATTACTTTTTTGGCAGTCGGCGTGCGCGCTTATCGTAAATTTTTTACTCTCATATTTTTTCCAAACGTCTCAAAAGAAGTATAACTACAAAAAGTTGTTTATTAGGACCATGATTTAGTCTTTTTATAGTCTTCGTCTTATGAAGCTGAAAAGTTGGTGGTGGCAAATGCTATGAATAAAAAATCCCTAAAAGTTGTTTTTGCGGTCAAATTCTACTATAACAAAATATTTTTATGTGTGGCAACACTTTCTAAATTAGTGTTCAACTGGAACATAGATGGCGCCACATAATAACACTTATGTATTGCAATGAGTTTTGTCTCCGTCGCTGTGGCGATCACGAACAATTTGCAATTTGGCCCTGGTAGAAAATTCAATTCATTTTTCAAAAATCTAATTTGAGTAAGTAATATATTTAGAATCGAATTCATATTAGTAATAGGCGGAATCATGTTCCAGGTTTTGTATCGTGTATACTTACAAGTAAAATATTAACAAATTATCTACGGACATAAAATATCTTAGGCTGTCGATGTGCAAGTACAATTAGTATATTTGAATGTCTAATTATTATTATTTTATTGGTTGCAAGACTAGACAACCTTGACAACACCGCGTAGCAACTACGTTAGACATTAAAATGATTCAGTGGTTATAGGTATAGGTATTTATTTTGCAAGTAGAAGTAAATTGATTCAAATTCAATATCGTATTTTTAAGTAGGTACAAAGAATTCTGGTTAGGTACTACGTTAATTCTTTCCTACGATTGAACAATAGACAAACTACTCCAGTAATTAAATGACATATTATAATATTGTGGAACTTTTTTCTTCATAAACTCTTAAAATGAATAGGTATTCAAAGTTTTATGATAATAGATATTATGTTTTCTTAAAATTACACTTTTCGACATCGAATTTTAATATAGCGTCATCTGGCGGTACACATTTACACTTCTAGGCACCAGGAAATAAATTAAATTAACATTAATTATCAAATCTAAAATAACACCAAGCACATGCCAACCCGCACTAGGCCAGCGTGGTGGACTATATGGCCTAACCACTCTCAATCGTACTCTCGATTGTAGAGTAGTCCCGTGCCCTGCAGTGGGACGTATATGGGCTGATACAGTACAGTACAGTACATATAACTTAATATTACCCCAACTGGATACTCATGATGATGCAATGGATGATACGGAAATCGTAGATTCTCTCAATTAAGTATAAAAGTTAAAAAAGACACAACACACAATTATTCTTGAGACGTTAGCGATAATTCGTAACATGTACACAATAAATTATTTAATGTAAAATCGCCGTTCATTTAGATACATGATTACATTATGAATCTACATAAAAATACATGAGTTGATTTAAGTTTATTGTGGTGTTAGTCTAGACGAAATATTATAAGATATCGAGACGGTAAATTAAAAAAGGGCGTTCTAAAATATTGATCATGGCACGGACGCGGCGCAGCGCGTTCTTTTTAATTCTGGCACCCCTCAAGCTGTAGGGGCGCGATGCTCCCCTTGTTGCTGACGCTCTAGACAATAGAACACAATGATGTAAAGCCAGAATCGTCTACGTCGCATCGTTATTCTTTATGTTAAGTCTAGTCTGAATATTTTGTCGCCAGTCCCCGCTATTTGTAAGGTTTTTAGAATATTTTAGGTAATCCTTATGGATATTAATGAATACATTACTTATAGTGTATTCGAGCTCTTTATTAATTATATTGCATGGTAACTCCAATAAAAATTGCCTTGCACCGGAATATCAACCCACGCATCAATCGTAGTAATGCTCTAAATCTACGAGTACATATCACTACTACAACCTACTTGACTGACTTGACTTGACCAAACAATTAGTATTATTATTCGGGCAACCTAAATTAGAAATGTATATGAAATCGGATTTGCATTTGACGATACGATAAATCTTTATTTATTCAAACTATACGGGGCCGTGTTACGCATTGGACTTTGAATTTAATAAATTAAAATTTTAACTTTCAATATGAACTGGACGCGTATACCTGTTGTTTTCACACGATTCTGAATAATAAACACGAAAATAGGTCGCAAAGCCGCTTGAATCCAGTTCAAAAACGAAATCAACCTTGATGTTGGTACTTCTGCAGGGCGCGTCATCGTTCATGTATAATACCTACCGAGTCATAATGGAATGGATGACATTTGCGAATATTGGCTATTCATTTTGCATCTCATTCTTTTACCCTGCATTTAGGAGAGCATGACTTACACGCTATGTATAACAACATAAAAAATAGCAACTATATAAAATAGTCGCTTGAATTGTAACAAATGTGTTGATTCAGCGGAAAGAATAAGCATTTAGACGCGAAAAATTAATTTAATTAGTGTTAAAAGAAGTGTGGTGTCTTTTTCAATCTACAGCATGTTATAACAAAATTGTTGTCTATTTCCTTACCCATTATTTTATATAGTCGTAAAAACTATATAAGCAAAGGATATTGTGTTTTAAAACACTCCAATACATGCGAAACATGTGTGAATTAAGTTATGAACTTTAATTCTTTCAACATTTGGAAAAACTTGGGAGGTCCGTAGCTACTACGAATAAAAAAAAAAACTTCACCTCTCCGTAAACTAGATGGCGCTACTGGTAGTTACAAAATGAATTGTCTCTCACAATAATTACTATATCGTCTATTATGTATAGGAAAATATATTACAATTAAGCAATTAAGTTTCTATTCTTAAAGAAAACTATCCAGTCACATTAATTCGAAATATGTAGGTACTAATAACAAAAAAAATGAGACTGATTTTTGTGGATATTACATACCTATAATACCTAGGTATAGGTATCTAGATAACAAGTCTTGTTCGCATAAAACAAAAACGATACCTACTAATAAGACAGCGCAAACGGCTTCTAAATAATTTCAATTTTAACACGAAATTGTGTTGATACAGCTGATTAAGAGACGGTAATGAGTAACGTGTTACTATGTCGAAGCATAATACATATTACTAGACGTAAACAAGGACAAGGTAACCCTTTAAAAGTAGATTTTTTTCAAAAATAAACTTTAACACAAGGAAAATACAGTTGGAAATCGAATAAGATATTTTCTAATCATGTATAGTAGAGTTAGAATAGTTGAAAAGAAGCGATAAGGACTGCTAGTGTGCTGCTAGTAACAAGAGAACATTGACGACTCGGTTCATTTTAATTAACACATTACTCGAATTAATTTGATTACGCGAACAATTTCATTCATTACAACAACTACCTAATTGAAATAACTCTACTATGTCCTCTTTTAATAATTATTCTTAATTGGTTCAAATTACAAAGACTACTTCACGGTAACAGATTTTTCGACTTTCGTGCAATTGGTTTACTGACATTGTAGTCTGTGAACCTCGGTTTGATTCCGGATTGGACAATCACTTCGTGTAAATTGTGTGGTTTGAAAAATGTATGAGTTTGCTTGGGAGTGGGGACTTATATTTGTGTCCGGTATAAGGATAGGCCAATCCTATCTTATGATGGAAATTAGCCCGACGAACAGTATGTGACTTTAGGGGTACGTCGGTTCACCTCTTGAGTGATACTCTCTTCCGTGATAACAGACATAAACTTATGTTTGAGTGTTTGAATTCATGATGTCACCGACATTAAAAGTTTTAAATGGATGATGACCACTCCTGGGTTGTGGGTGTCTATAAAACTGGCTATAATTACAAAGTGGGCTGCTTACTAATTTCCTTCGCATATGTTTAAAATAACATTTTAGGAAGTAAATAGTGCTAAGTGCTAACAAACAATTGCATAATATAGATATAATTCTAAAATGCAGCACAAACATGTTGATTGAACAATAAGAAATAGAAAAAGAAATGTTTGCAATTTTTATGTCAACTAATTGACATTCTAACATGCATTCTTTTAAATTATCGCAATAAAATATAGGGCAATGTCATGTATTTTAAATAAGCTGCATGTGGCCTTTGCAAAAAGAGCAATTCAATTTAAAACGTTTATATTAATTCTAGTTGCTGAACCAAAACACTACAAATATTAAATGATGGATATAATTAATTATGATCTTCACTCCGCGTCCACTACTGAACACAGGCCTCATTCAAGGATTTCCATAGCAACCTGTTGGAAGCGGCCTGCATCCAGCGACTTCCTGCAACCTTCAATAAGTTGTTCGTCCATCTTGTGTATGATACAACTACAGTGAAATTACAGTAATTGTTTTATTGATATTAGATAAGATAGCAAAATGAAAACTGACATGGGTGTGTGACACAGTGGGCCCTCAAATAATTAAGTAATCAATTACAAAATAGCATTGAAAAATCGATGAGTTTAAACTTTAATTGCGTTGGTGTTCCGTGTTCTTGCCAACGAATGAAACACATCAATCGATTTGCGAGTTCCATTCGCATTTATTCTTTATTTATTGTGGCATCGTAAGATTTAGAAGATAACACTCATCGTGTCTGCGAAAATAAGTATTACACCTGCTCGGAATAAAAGAAAAATTACAGCACAAATCAAAACACGATCTATTAAAATGCTGATTTTGTTGTTGCGTGTAAGTTGTTTGTTTGAAGCATGATATCGTATTATTTTGCAAGGATGCACTTATTATTCTACTCTATGCCCTACGTATGTCGACCATGATAGGCAACGCATCGCATTAAAATTTTAATTATTCTATCAACTTCCTTAAGTACTAGATAACGTCATTAAAGGTATCGTCATATTATTTCATACTGCACAATATACTAGGACTGTAGCACTCTATAATGGTCTAATATTAAAATAAAGTCTTTTAAAATTATCGTAAATATTTTATCACAATATTTTTATTAAGTACTAAAATCTCGGTTCCTTTCATTATTAAAACATTTTGTAAACATGCCTTGTACAAAAAATATATTAGCTCGTTTCCAAGGCCGTAGATCAACATACATACCTACGTACATACATACATGTTGTGCGACTGGCAGGAGGGGCGAACCCTCTCATAAATTCGAAGGGTGTTTAGCTATATGTATGTCTATTCGCAGATAATTTGTATGAGTTAGGCCTCTCTGCCCATTACGGCGTAACATAGAACGTGCTGTGAACGTTTCAGACAAAAGTTTTATTTCTATGAATTACTTTGGAACATCATCGGTCGGTGACGAAGCCCTCTAGATCTAGAATATCGTCTCAAAGTCATTCAAACATACAATATGTTTTGTGATTTGTCTGATACGTTCATAACATCGTCATGGTACGTAACCATTGAGGTATTATACTAGAGTCTAGAGCGGACATCGGGAACAAAATTTGTGCATATGGTGCGTGCACACGGGTACACAGTGAAGCGAGAGGGAAAATAGTGTTACTTCGTAGGCGTGACAGAGACAGAAATAGAATGTACCCTTCATTTTATTACAAACATTTTGTATGCAGTGTCCCCTCTAGTATAATATCTCAAATCTCAATGTACGTAACGTTATATTGAATAAAAACCAAAACGTATAGATATTACAACTAAACGTAGTGCGAGTATGGCTTGTTTCATAAATGTGAATTTAGATATTTCATTAAGTACCTAATAGCATAATTAATGAACAGGTAGAAAACACAAAAGAATTAAGTCTTAATTTGATTTTTAAAATTTAAAACGAAAAGAAGAATTTACAAAAGCGTTGCCCTAGCATGGCGCGGCAGTTAATTAAACATGCCCTCAGACACGTGTTCAAAATTACACTTCCGCTCACTTCCGCTACCCACACTGTGTACGTGTAGTGTAATCAATATAAGTATCGGAACAGGCTTCAATTATAGTAACCATAAAGAGAAAAAACAATAAACCAGCCCATACACGTCCCACAGCCCACTGTGGAGCACAGGCATCCTACAATCGATACAGTATCAACCCATACATACGTCCCAAAGTAGGGCCTGGACCTCCTCTACAATCGAGAGTACGGTTGAGAGGGGTTAGGCCATATAGGACATCACGCTGGCCTAGTGCGGCTTGACTTTACAGTTTACAGACTATCGAAATTCTTTCAAATCGCTATGGTATGCAGGTTTCCAGCATGTGGTGATTCACATCATCACATCATCATCAATACACACAATATGTCACTGAGAAGTCAGAGGTGTGCCCTGGGATTTGAACCCGCAGCCATCGTGAATCGGTTTGCTAGCGTTTTGCGGCACAGACAGATATTGAGATGGTCGCAGTAATCCCGAAACGCGAAAGACGTGGGACGTAATAATGGATTCCTATAACCACTAGGTACGGTTAACTAGCAGTAATAACTTCCATAAGTACATAAATAGCATTAGACCAATATGACGGCTCAACATCAGATTAAACATAGCCAGAAATTAGAATAAATCTACTTCGTCTGTTTCCTACAACTTGGACCTAAATTACAGTATGCAATACTTTGTCGCCATTTGAGATTCTTTTTCCTTGAACACTTATCAAATAGAAGTTTAACAACAATTTGGTGTTTTGTGAATTGAATAAACGTAAAAAAATTAAAAGAACACTAAAGTTCATTTTGGCGCGATAACATGTTCGGCAACATTTAAGTGACATGTTACTTTAAGAGAGATGTAATAGAGTCTATATTCCTTTAATAGTTCTTATCCCTAATAGGACTAGATATTTTTTGTCAAAAATGTATTTAGCATCTGTACTTAGGTATAGTACCAACTTCCAATTTACTAGAAATTTCGATATTGTTAATAATATTATCTAGGTTTAATCATTTGTGAATAATCTTTAGTCATTTATTTATAGTACCTATCATAATCAAAGAAATTCCCATAAATGACCCTTGAAACAGTAATTCTCATCATATTTTATTTTAGTAGCTGTTATCGATTTCAGATTAAAAAATGAGTCATTTATGTACGCGGATTTCCAGAAAATTCTAGATAATTCTCGGCGTCTCGGACATGCAATACCCATTTCATCGATAAACGTGGTCTTTTCAGTAATGTTTAGATTTCAGAATTGATTCATCTTTGCTGTGCAATGTGCTTTGCAGGTTAGCACTTTTTTTTGGACTAATGGTGACTAATTTTAGAAAAAATATGCATTTTATTTCGTGAGCAATGACAGAGCATTATCGATTTTCATTCAAGACAGCCACGTGGCCACATCGGATCACGATGGTTGACGAATTCACACTCTGACGAAATCACAAACTACTGCCAAGATTTCTTTTAAAAGCCATCGACCTACCAAAAATACTACGTTCTCTTTTCGCTCAATGCAGTTCGTATGTTTGCAGTATAAAGTTCATAATTCGTTGCCTTTAAACTAAGTATAAAATTTGTTTCACTCGTAACTCCGATTCTTACATTTTGGCTCAATGTGAACTACTCAGGATGGTGGGAAATAACCTCGTATTCATATGAGGTTATAATTTTTGTAATTGTTATGAAAAAAATAATATTTCTGTGTACTATCGAACAGAACGTAAATGCATAAGCAAATATTATGTGCGAATGAATTATGCACACAGGTAGATCACTGACTGTGATCTGTGCGACAATCGGTCAACGAACTTAGAAAAAATCCCAAGTTGATAATTTAAATTCATGGATAAAATAATTTGCATGGGCGAAATATATTTTATTTGTAAGTAATATTTATACTTATATCTCAATTTTAAACTACTGATCATGCTCACAGTTTAATTACAGATGAATAATAAAACTATATTCTCTAATATTTTAATAACACTCATTTATTTAATTTGTAAATTGTATCCAATGGAACATTTTAACGCTTGTATTTTCAAATAAGATAGAAAGAGCAAAGTAGAATGATAGGTGGCCCTCCCCCTCTTTCTAAGTAAAACTCAAGGTTGTTAGTAGATGAACGCTAAACCTATATCTATCTTATTCACTCAACGGTAAGGTCCTATAACATTGATTCAGTAAGCTGACGTATACGCGCAAACTTCACGGCAGGTGCGCGTCCCGCGCATATTTTTTCCTTCTTCCTCCTTCATTTGGTCTTCGGTGTTTGTGCAGTGAACGTTGTTTTGCGTTGTGCGTAACACGTGCTATAATTTAATTCTTAATTTCGAATTTTCGTATTAAACCTTGCTAATAATAATGGCAGACGCAGCCGTTGAAAAGAAGTAAGTTACTTTTACATTATTCATTCATTAAATGTAAGTTTTGTGAATTTCAATTTTTTGGCGGCTTCGTAAAACGTGATCAAAATGGCTTCCTATTTGTATGTAATAGTGTTTTATATTAGTTTACGGACTTTTTATCGTAAGTATTCACTGCATAAGTTACAAAAGCGATTGTTACTTCTTTCTAGAATTTTGTTATGGTAACTATCGATAGTTTGGAGATGCTTATTTTGTAAACGTTGACAGAGATAAGACGCGGGAAAATTGTTTTTCGTTCTGTTCACTATTATCCGGTTATAATTATGACGTTGATTTACTGTATCTGGTGTAAAAGTAGTAGCGGAAAGCAGGGCGTCGGTTGTATTTAATGATTTTTCTCGTTACGATGTATTATAATAAATGATGCGAGTTGAAAGCACGCCGGGCAGCGGGCGCGGGGGCCAGTTGTGGCAAGATGGCGCCACCTGCGCGGCGTGCCGGCGCGGCGGCTGGCCGGGCCGCGTCCCGCGCGCCAGTTTGAATTCGCCGAGACCTCGAGTTTTGCAACTGTGGCGGCAAGTCGGGTTACGTTATCGGCAACGGGCGCGTGTTGTCATTAGTTATTTTTAACGCTTCACAAGTCGCCAGCGCGCTGCGATCACTGGCTAGTTGCAGTGATGTCCAGCGGAGCGAGTAACGCATTCATTGAGCGGCTAAGCGCGGCTCACGTTCAGTTTCCTCTGTTGCAACTTTCCCACATGCAGCCTTGCGCAACAGCCACTTGTTTTGTTCCGGCAGACTTTTCCTTTTACGCCGCCCCACTTAGTACTTGAGAATTTGTAGCGTGAATTGTACGACTTTGTTACTACCCGGGCCTTTGAGGGCATTGGGTACTAGGTAATCTATATTCTATTTGTTTACATTTGCTTGTATTGCTAATTCCGTGGCTATGTATAGCTCAATAGGGATAATAAAATTATGACATTTACTCATAATTAAAATTCGCGTCGTGTTTAGTGATTACGTTGTAACCTCAAATGGCGGGAAAATAATGAGCGTAATTTTCTTATTGTAGTGCAACCGAGAGACTTGGATACATTATACAAATGTAGGCCTTCGGCTTCGCTGACGAATTTATTATTGTTTATGCAGAAACATCTGGACACATTAACACTTCTGACTCGTAACACGAGAGTTAAATTATAATATAATAGAAATTAACATTCATTATAAATTATACCAGGAAATAATTCATTTTGCCGGTTTGCTAGTTAAGTTATAATTGCCCATTTACAATATTAGACAGTTCCAAAAACTATTTTATACTTAATTCCGAAAATATTTAGTTAACACTGACTTTACCTTATTCCAGCGACGTTGCCGCGCCCGAGGAGGTGACTTCCACGGAAACCAAGGAGTCCCCAGTCAAAAAGTCTCCTGCCAAGAAGGCCGAAGTCCCAGAGAGCAACGGCAAAGAAAATGGAACAGAGGAGGCTGCTGAAGAGGACGCGCCGGCGGAGAACGGCGACGCCGAGGAAAGCAATGACGCCACCGAAAATGGTGACGCGACAGGTTAATACATCACTATCTATTGCATTACGTATGTAGTCAAATACAATACAAACAACGCTACAAGTTACACTCGAGTGGTCAAACACGATAACAAATCCACGTGATTGACGCAGCTCGTGTGATAAAGTACCAAAACGGTGTCATTTTCTTGTGCAATGTTGCATAAAATAGTTATATATGTTTATTTCAATTTACAGAAAAGAAGGAAACCGGTGTGAAGAGGAAATCTGCGGCGGCTGACGCTGAAGCCGTAGAGAAGACCACACCCGAGAAGAAGGCGAAAGTGGCAGACGAAGCTCCGCCGGCCGAGGCAGAGGAGGCGGCTGCCTAAGGCCACACTCACCACACTACCTCGCTTGGTTTACTGCAATGCATTGACGTACATTAGGGCTCAACTCCCCTCTCATATCCCGAACCCCACACGACATATGCCAAAACCATAGTTTTTATACAATTTTGTACATTGTGACGAGTTGAGCTCTTTTGCGACCGCACTTAATCTTAGGTTTTATAATACATTGTGTATTACCTTACCTGTGAAGTACCTGTAAATTGTAAATTGAATGTTACTGCAGTGACTGAGTGTGCATCGCAGTGAACTGATCGCACGAGCCGGTCTACGTGTCGCATGCTGTTTTTGCGTATGTGTCTACATCAGCAGACTCGGGGTTACTGAATTGATGGACATGTCACCGCTATCGCCAGTAACGTACTGCCAAAGTAATTCACCATGAGTGAAGTCAATTCACGATCCGTTCTGTGAACGACGCGTTTTGTAAAACAGCTTCCGGATTTTTAGATAAACTAAGGTTAATTAAAAGTTAGATAATTAATTCAGTTGTAAATTTAAGTTAGCAGTTAAATGTCGCACATTTATATATTTCATAGGCATTATTACTTAACCATTGAGACATTCCTTTGACATTTCGGTAAGTGATTGCAAGTTGCAACGTGGACGAGGACCGGGAGCTGCGCCCGCCATGCGACAGTGTTCGCCGTCTAATGCTATGTTTAAGATTGAAATTTAATTAAAGTTCAAAGTTGACAAGGTGATAGTTTTCATATTGATATACTAACTCGCGTGCTATTTTTGTTTGTAATTCTATGGACGTCTATATTCTTATATATCCTGTTTTTCTAATTTATTTTCTTTATATGTGATAGTTAACAGACCTTGAATATAAGATAACCTTTATGGAAACGAATCTTCATTTTTATTGTCATACATGGATTGTAACAGTGTTCCTTACTAAGGCGTAAAAATTAAATAAAAATTTTGACTAACTTTTGTCCGATTTGTAACTACTTCTTGTTCAAACTCGTTTTTAATACGATTAGTATTAGAATATAGTGGCGTGTACAGTTTGACACTTCCCGCTACTTTGGATTAGTGATTGTAAACATTTCTGGCAATAAAATAGTCCAATGAAAGCATTGTTTCTTTGTTTCTTGTTATGTGAATACATGTATATTTAGAGTTTTTTTACTCTCCTAATTATTGTCCCCTTATCCCACTTACGTTCCATTCGGCTCAGTGTTATATTTATTTTTGATTCTTGGAATTGTCATTGTTTTCAGATTATTTCTATTAACTATGATTTGTGCTCTGTGATCGGACCAGTGCAAGTGGTGCCGAAGGTTAGCTTCTCTTGTTTAAGTCAAAAGTATAATCAGTGTAAAATAATCGCATTTAAATTCCTAGTAAAGAAATAGTTCCTATTACTTCCAAGAATACAATATGCATGATGTAGCTATTATTTCTAACATTGTTTACGGAGTATCGGTTACCGATACATTTACACATGAACAATGAAGTAAAATTTATCCATTCATGCGCATATGAATTTTAACATTGCCTTTCCAATGAGTACCTACTACAAATTTAAATAATACTATTGGGTTACTATTTCAACCACCATTGTACAAATAAAATACGATAGAAGATGAATCAATTTAAATTGAATATGTGGTATATGGGCTTTTCCGAAATTCAGGTTTATTTTTATCGGTAAATGTGTAAACGTTGCTATTAGATGCTCTACAAGAGACTTATGTATCAAAAATAACTCGATTCATAACAATCATAACCGACATGCCCATCATGTATAACAAAATAATTTATGAGGCACCCTACTTCAAAGCCACCACTGTTTACTTTATGTAGTACTAAACTACGTGCATGTATCTACAAGTAATACGGCCGTGTTTGCGTCGGTTGTCAAACATTATTAGTGATGAGTTGGAACATCAATAGGCCAGGGCGATCCAAGGACGCGTATTTCCGTGGAAACTGAACAGACAACAAGGGGTACGCAACCCTCAGTCGGAGAGAGGCGTATGTAGTGGTAACACAAGGAAGTGGGCTAGTACTCATAACAGTATTGCAACATGCCGTCATTACTCGTTGTTTTTCTGCTCAACTTTGTTTCAATCAATCCTATTTTTTCTCAGACGACGCAAAATATTAATGTTTGTAAGTAAACTTTAATATGGTTAAGTTTTTTGAGTGGTTTGTGTTACGCCTGACGACCCGCTAAGGCCCAGCGCTCACCAAAATACCGTTTTTTTAATAGAAATTGGCTAAAGTTTATTCACCGCGCCAGTCTCGGATTTTGAGCATATAATTATTGTAACAAAGCAAGTCATTATGTGTTGAATTTAAGTTGCACTGTGTTTAGACGACTGTGTGAAGTAATATGTTATAGGAAGTTTACTAAATAAAATCCTGAGATTAAATTTAAAACAACTAAAATAGACATCATGTAGGTATCACATATATGCTGAAACCCGCATATCAAGTCAATATGTAAGGAGATAACAAAATGTGGGAAAAGAGATGCGGGTAACAATGATACTCATATCCTTGAAAAGACAACTAACTAATCTAATGAACGCTATATTTAAATATAGATTGACAAATGATTACCTAGGTACTTTACTCAGTACCCTACTTAAAGAGTAGCATATTAATAAAAATAGTTAAATAAATGCATTGGTTTTAGTACTAATTAATGAAGAAAACAACGCTTTAGCTGAAAAGTCTTTTGAAGTTGCAAAAGAATATGTGAGGCGCAATCCAAGCTTGGGTCTCGCCGTAGAGCCCGTAATCGTGGTTGGCAACAGATCAGATGCAAAGTCATTTTTGGAGAACGGTAAGCAATGGGTTTTTATAACATTTAACAATTGTGTGCAAACATTTTCAGCAACATTTTTTTTAAATTACACTAAAAACGACGAGACGACGTCTCAAGGTTTTTCCGTGTTGTCTAGAAACGATTAAACTAACAATAAGTGTAACAAATAGACAACGTATTCTTAATTCTTATGTTTATAGTTTGCAGAAAATACAATGATATGTTATCAGCGAAAAAGACTCCTCACGTGGTATTAGACTTCACGATGACGGGAGTCGGTTCGGAGACGATAAAATCTTTTACCGCCGCGTTGTCATTGCCAACAATCTCGGGTTCATTCGGTCAGGCCGGTGACTTGCGACAGTGGCGATCTCTGAACTCCAATCAAACTAAATTTCTCTTGCAAGTTATGCCTCCCGCAGACGTAATGCCGGAGTCTATTAGAGCTATTGTTACTCAACAAGACATTACTAACGCAGCAATTCTCTTTGATGAGTTCTTTGGTAAGTCTATTAAATTAAGAACTGTAGATTAATGCATATAATTTAATGCAAAGCCTATATAATATTAAGTAAAAATGTGTGTTTTCAGTGATGGATCACAAATACACATCCCTCCTTCAAAATATTCCAACGCGTCATGTAATTACTCCTGTAAAAAGTTTCAATAAAGACGAAATCAAAACTCAACTAAGAAGTCTCCGAGAATTAGATATTGTTAACTTCTTCATCATCGGTAGTTTGAGAACGATAAAAAACGTCTTGGACGCAGCTGATGAGAATCAGTACTTTGGCAGGAAGACAGCTTGGTTTGCGCTATCGCTTGATAAAGGGGACATAAGTTGCGGTTGTAAAGATGCCACAATCATTTACATGAGACCCACACCAGACGCGAAGAGCAGGGATCGTTTGGGAAAGATTAAAACCACGTACAGCATGAACGGGGAGCCCGAGATCACAGCAGCGTTCTACTTTGACTTGTCTTTGAGAACGTTTTTAGCCGTAAAGTAATGACCTTTACTATTCTAGTGCTAACGTACCCGTTTCTACTTTAGTGCACCACGTGCCATGTGGTTTGTCTAATTATAGCTTGGCTTATTCCATGAGAGTTCGCGTTTATGAATTTCCAGATCCCTACTGGACTCTGGCAAGTGGCCAAACGACATGAAATATATTACATGTGACGATTACGACGGTAAGAATACTCCTAACAGGACCTTGGATCTTAAATCGGCTTTCCAAGAGGTGCGTTGACACATTTACGCGATTTCCTAGCAATGAAAATGTTCTTTTATTTCGTATATTCCGTCTGTCATCGCTCATTAATTACTTCTAGGTAAAAGAAACACCTACATACGCCCCGTTTTATATCCCGGAAGACGATCCAATAAACGGCCGGAGTTACATGGAGTTTAGCACGGATTTGTCAGCTGTGACTGTTAAAGACGGCGCGTCTATAGGTAGTAAGGCACTAGGCACATGGAAAGCGGGACTTTCGAACCCTTTGTCCTTGATTGACCCTGAGAATATGAGCGATTATTCAGCGCAGCTTGTGTACAGAGTCATAACAGTCGAGGTGGGTAAATGAACTCGGCATTGTTTAAAATTCTGTTGGCAACTTGATAAAATTTCGTCAGTTTGCTTAGTTACAACTGAGCAAACAATCGTATCATTCTTACTACGTTCGCCTGGAATTCTGATATTTTGTTGCAAGCGTATTAATTGCGAGCCAATTTTATGTTTCAGCAACAACCATTTATAATACGGGATGATACTGCACCGAAGGGATACAAAGGTTATTGTATCGATCTCATCGAAGAGATACGAAAGATCGTGAAGTTTGATTATGAAATAACGCTGTCTCCTGACGGCAATTTTGGTACTATGGATGAAAATGGCAATTGGAATGGTATTATAAAAGAACTTGTTGAAAAGAGAGCAGATATAGGTCTCACATCGCTTTCCGTTATGGCCGAGAGAGAGAACGTCGTAGATTTCACAGTACCCTACTACGATTTAGTTGGAATAACTATCATGATGAAACTGCCTAGAACGCCAACATCGTTGTTCAAATTTTTAACGGTCTTAGAGCATGACGTGTGGCTATCGATACTGGCTGCGTATTTCTTTACCAGGTAAGTTGCAATGACATCATTCGATATTTAATGCAGAAACCAGTTCTGAGCGAGGTTCATCTCGGCGGCAAGACGTCATATTTAACAGTTTCCGAATACTTTAGCAATCAAAGAATCGTTTCTCTCCCTCTCTCTCTATTACGACCGGAAAGATAAGGATGGTCAATATACGTTTTTGAGCGCGAAACATGCTTTTATATCGGGCGTATCGAAATGTAATGTATATGAAAATGGCCGACGATCCGTGACATTTTGACATTTATTACGATACACACAGCGATCGATGGCGGGTGCCCACCTGCTTCCATTATTTCTTATCTGATTTTGTAGAACGAGGTCAAACGATGGACCCGAACACACGACTGTAACAATTTACGATTATCGCTAATGCACGTTTGAAGCCATCTTCGTTGGATGTAGGAAATTCTACACATAATTAATAGTATTATGGGAGTTTAAAACCTATAAAAAAATAAATGTATATTTATATGCCACAAAACTTCTAGTTATTATACACACACACACAAAAAGACACAGTTCTTTCGTTTATGTGTGTTAGTCAACGCTTGGTGGGTATACCTACGTTATTAACATGCCTACATGCATTTTTAAATATATTCACTACATTTCTATGAATTTGTACATATATAGGTTCAAAACAATTACGCCTTTTCTAATAAGGCATAAGCATACGAGTAGTTGCTACCAAGACAACCTCGTGTCATCTTGTGTATTCCGTCACATAATGCGGTAGGAGGCAAGCCTATTGCAATTTCCAGGACAAATTCTTGGCTCCAGGGCAATAAGGAATTGAAAGATCCAACATCACTTTTCCTGTCCCGAGATTCGAATCCGAGATCTCAGCGATTTAAATATATAATTGAGTCACCGAGCTAGTCTGGATACGTAAATATCTACATATATCTGTTTTATATTAGTAACAACTTGATAAAATGTGGGGTAAGGTCTACCGTCTATGCTTAGAAGTAAGTCAAACATAGATTCATACTTAAGATATCGATCTTAAACAATTGTAAATAAACTATTATTAGTACGTTCACGAGATAGGCGCTTTCACAGGCAGCTTGCGTGAAATATTGTTTGTTTGTGACAGTAAAAAAAATTGTAGACCTTTGTAAATTATACGTTGCATTTCCGGCACAAAAAAACTTACCTATTTTAACATTGTTGCGGCATTGCAAAACATATCTCATTAACAAAAGTAAAAAAAGACATGTGGTTGTAATGAACCATATAAAAATGTGTAGTCTATATTCCGATACGCCCTCGAACCCTGTTTACCTAATTTGGCGAAGTTAAGATTTTGTTTTAGTGGTATTTAAATTAATTTAAAATATCAATATTTTCTTTACTCTGGAAGTGTTCCTAGTCCACATACCAAAAGTAATTAAAATGCGAGTTAATTACAAAAATGTGTATTTATAGACGCCTGTCGAAATGTACTTGAAAATAATATAGCAACAAGCCATTAAGCATATTCAATGCATTTTGAAACTTATGCACTTGTTATAAGTTCTAAAGTAATTTCCTCAAGAGCGTATTAAATTCGTAAGTATGAGCTGTAATAATCGAGTGAATAAGCCATAACACATCTTATTTAGCAAACAAATGTACTATACGTTGGTTGGCTTTGAGCCAATTACGTTACAGGGCCGCGTAAAACCTACATTGATACTAATTTTATGGGCTAACTCAACTAGTCAACTTAATTAAATACAGTTCCTAATACACTTTTTAATCTTTAATAGGTGTGACGTGTCAAAGATATTGGAGTGACGATCAGATTTGTAAGAATACAATGTTAATATTTTGCACATTTAGAATTAGAGTCACTTAACTAAAAAAATAAATATTTTTTGGTAAACATTAATTAGAGATTTGTAACATAAGATATTTTGTACTTATGGAAGATATATCTAGAAGACGGATTTATACATCTTTCTGCCTTTCAAGCGACAATAGGTCCTTTTTTAACTACTTCTTCTTTGACTAGAGCTAAATCTTCGTAGTTTTATTTGATTGTTTTTGGAATGTTATATAAATAGAGAGAAAAACGGTGATGGAAACCATCGTGAGGAAACCTACATACCGTTGTGACTTATAAGAATTTATATGGTACCTAAAGTCCGCCAACCTGCCAACTGCCTGGCCGGCCAGGGTGGTAGACTATATGGCCTAAACACATTTAATCGTACTCTCGATTGTGGAGGAGGTCCGTGCCTTGCCAGAAATGGAACTTATATGGGCTGATACATACGAGTATATATCATAATTATGAATGATTGTATTAATTACATTCTTATCACTGCTAAAGCTTAATATCACACTGCCAAAATATCAAGGAACTACACAATTGATGTAATTTTTAATTACGATAAACAAAAACAAGAATTTCCCACTTTTTAACCGACTTCAGAAAAGGAGGAGGTCCTCAATTCGACTGTACATAGTTTTTTTTTCAACAAACAAATTAAAAAAAAAACACTGATTTCTCGGAACACCATTCGAATTCTTATTTAAACTGAAACCATATAAAATAACTGCATAAATGTGTACTTAAATGAAAATAAAAAAAGATTCTTATGAAGGTGCTTATATTTTTTTTACAAATGATCACAATTTTCAGTTTTCTCATGTGGGTATTTGACAAATGGAGTCCGTATAGCTATCAAAATAATCGCGACAAATACAAGGACGACGAAGAAAAGAGGGAATTTACTTTGAAGGAGTGTCTATGGTTTTGTATGACGTCATTGACTCCGCAAGGCGGCGGAGAAGCACCCAAGAATTTATCTGGAAGGTTGTTGGCCGCGACGTGGTGGCTTTTTGGGTAATGTATTCCTCATTTAATTATCATAAAAAAACAGTATGTGTGTACTTAGTTATGGTGGCCGAAGAAATATCTGCAAAAGTTGCTAACTTTCTAATATTTGGTTCATATTAAAGATACCACATAGTTGGACGAATTTCTTTTATTTTAAAACGTTATCTTGGGTTTGGAGACAAACAAATAGGGCGTAAACCTCTTATTTGATTTGATATCGAAGTTCAATAAAATTAACAACATTTCAATATGAATTAATTAAAACAGTCCAGTTAAAATTACATGTATTAATATAAATTAAGTATGTCTGAGGTTTATTTGCATACTTATAAAATGTATAAAGGTCTAGGTTGACTAAATTTTAAATTCATTTTCACCAATTGACTTCAATTAAATCCGTTTATATTATTACTTAATTGTATTATATTGTGGCATACATACATTTTACACAAGGATGAAGCTATTCATAATATTAGCAATATTAAAATTATGCCCACCATAAAACAAGTTGAATCAGAATTTTGTATTGCTTATATTCAGTCTATAATTTAAATAAATCATTATATTAAACATTTATTGTAAAACAAATTAAAAATTTCGAACTTTGTTTTAACTAAATGAATACTAAATTAATTTTATTTAAATAATCATGCATTATTTACTAGTTCGTTTTTAAATATTGTATGCCTACGTCTTAAATTGTTCACATGGCTACAAATCTGCCGTTTTCCATAACTGAAACATGACGCATGACGTCATATCTTGAGTATCATGGCTAACTTTCACTTGTATCTATTTGCGTGTCCCAAATGTATAGAATACATGTATATTACTACCTCATGCTTTACAGCCTAATACGTAACACCGTGCCAATTGTATTCGTGTTTGTAACATAAAAATAATTCAATGAAAATGGTTCCTTTTATGTCTAAACTTGGTTGCCAGCTCAACAATTGGCTGGCATGCCGAGTTTAAAGTTTTAAACATACCATAGAAGCAATATTAAAATGTTGACTCTTTTGAATACATTATGAAGTCATAAGTGATTGATTATACTTATATAGGTTGTGGATATTATAAAAAAGAGCAAGATATTTCTTCCAGTTCCTCCGAATAAATTACCTTTTGGAAATACTAATATTATCAACCACGAACTTTTTTCCCAATGATTGTGTCTTTCCGCCGTTATTCAAGGCCTTTAAACAATATTTAAGGAGATCTTCCGTTTCCTATCGATTTCCATTGTAAATGGGCGGTAGTTTCAACGGTGGGGGTAGTTTGCAAAGTACCAGGTTTAGCTCTCCTCCATATTCTTCATTGTTGGCTTAATTTTCGAACTGAAATCAGATGATTTCAGTTTTATTTAAATAATTTGATTATTACATTATAATAAGTGACGATAATAGTTCGGATAATATGGAATATTCCGGTTCGTCTTTGTCGACGTCTAGCGACGGGAATATTCCTGTGAACGTACGGCAAGCGAAAGGACGTACACACTACACGTTCTTTCAAGTTCCAACAAGGCTATCAATACGAACGATGATGCAAGGACTAAGGTTTTAAATGACTTTTAAAATAGGTCAGTAAATCCATTACTTTTTCGCTAACATGCCATCGCATCGCATTCGCCATCTGCGATGCGGTGGTATCTGCCTGAACAAAGTGCTCCTAGTGTTACTACTGACAATTAAAATTATGATGATGTGTTCAATATTGAAGTGTTTCAATTTGCCTAACCACGTTAAGAGCTCTATATTTTCAAATGGAATTCATAAATAGAACATAGGCAATTATTAAATACCCTAAAAAAATATTTCCGATAACTGGACAATTATTCGAGATTCTGAAATTCGTATAACATACAGCGCCCTTCCGGGTTTTACGAATTTAAAAATTAGGGATAGAATAAATCAATTAGCAAAAAATATAGTGTTAGTGGCAAACGATAAATCGCTAGGTACATAGCACGTGCCACTATAATTCAAAGTGATGCTTTGAAAAAAAAAGCGTAATTAATTTATTACAAATGAAACTACCGCCCATTTACTTGGGACATCAACAGGACACTACTAGGTCACTCAAATATTGTCTACAGGCCTCGAATAAGGAACTCATTATTTTAGATCTGCTTTATTCCTAATAATAACGCTAAGTAATGCATCACTTTCAGTTTGTTGGTAAGTATTGTAGAAAGGCTTTTATTGGAGGTAGTTTCTTTAAGTTTTTATTCGTATTAGTACACGTCTAACTCTATTCTCTTAAAGTCATGATTCCTAGTTCTTAAATTTAAATGTTGCCAATACTGTTTCATTATCATGTATTTTTTCCACAGATTCATCATCATAGCATCATACACGGCGAACTTGGCAGCCTTTCTTACAGTGTCCCGTTTGGACACTCCTATAGAATCCTTGGACGATTTGTCCAAGCAATACAAGATACAATATGCGCCCCTCAACGGTTCTGCAGCTATGACTTACTTCGAAAGAATGGCGGCTATAGAGGTGAAATTTTACGAGTAAGTATGTTAAATATGCAATTTGTGTAATTGGGTTTTGCAAATAATCACGAACACATGACGCCCGGTTTACCTCGTTACAGTTTTGGGACAAAAGAGTTGAGAGATATGTAGTGTGTTAGTATAATTTTATTTTAATTAGGAGCATTGAATCTTAATTGCAGTTCCGAGTTCAAAGCGGCAATAGATATGTATACCTATTCTATTCGTATGAAGAGATTTATCACTTGCTTATAAAGCAGATTGGGCAGTAGGGGGCTAAAAGTAGCAGATAAATATTGTTGCGTGTTGTGTTTATCTAATTAAGCGATTAAAAAATAGCTTTAGTTATTCTATTCTGATCAGGTCTTCTATCCTTGTTATCCTGGCTAGTTTCAAATCTTCATTTGATTAAACGGCTTAAGTTTATAATACTTTCAAGAAAGAGGATTCAAAATCACAGATATATACAAATAAAATCCAGTTTTAAAAGGAGAATAGATAAAATAAAAGAATGGAACATTCATTATCACAAGAAGGCACATGAATGTTATTCAAACTTATCTCGCGTGTTATCGGTCACACCTCTGGATCTGTGAATTTAGCGATTAAAAAATATCTCGTTTATTTTTAAATTTGAAACACAAATTCGGGGTCGTTGAACTCGTAAAATCGACTGTGGGCGACATTAGCGGACCCGTAGCAACTTGCATACATTATCTTATGTGTACCTACTTTTGGTAATTTGTAATTTGTCTGGTTTCTATGGTCTATTTACTGACGACGACTGACTTTATATAATGAGACATATTGTTTGCTAACAGATGTCACATCGGTCAGAAACATATGAATTAGGTATAATTAAAACTCCGACTAATGTTCTTTATTTATCGCTAAATATATTTTTTTTTTTAAATTTCAACTACGTGGTTTTTCCGTTATTCGCTTATAAAGTTTATTTCAAATAATGTTAATGCAGATGTTATCAGTGGAAGTGTTTTGATTTTTTTATGGTCCTCAGAAACTGCTAAACGGAATTCCGTATGACGCATTGCACAAAACCTAAAATTTTTATCTACCGTTAAATTCGCTTATTGTTTGAACTTAGGCCTTATATAGTGATATTAACAAAAAGTTATTACCTATTAGATTTGTACTTTAAATCACATTTTACATGTGTATAATGTAATAGAGATTTGGCATTGATAACTTATTGAGAAGGACGGAAAACGATAACCACGTAGATATAGTCGCGATGTCAACAAATTATATTACTATCTTTATTATATAGCTGTTGTTCTTCATATTTATATTTGAATAATATAATTGCATAAATATTTATATATAACTTGAACCAGTACTGAACATTGAATCAAGCTATCTTTACGAAGATATCACCAAAAGATGGCGGAATGACCATCACAAAGATGGTAAAGTCAAATAAAGGGATGATGACGGGTAGCAGCGTCGGTTCTTTTTATTTGCCGATGCCGATTGCCGTTCGTCTGATGGTAAGCGATATGACCGCTCATGAACAGTAACCAAACCAAACCACACCTTGAAGTACAAAGCAACGCTTGATATTACACTGAGCTCGCCATCCTGGGACATCAGATCTTAAGTCTCAGTATGTCCAATAGTTATTCTAGCTACAATATCCTTCAGTTATTCGGTACGAAAACTTAAGCCCTGCACTCGCTAAATCAGCCAAGCATCGCGAGATTTGGCAAAATATTCTCATATGTCAATATTTAGTTGTAGACAATAGCTGTAGATGATGAAATATCTACCTTTATGTATCTAATAATCCTTTTCTACCAGGATATGGAAGGAAATGAGCTTAAACGACAGTCTTAGTGACGTGGAACGCGCGAAGCTAGCTGTCTGGGACTATCCAGTGAGCGATAAGTACAGTAAAATGTGGCAGGCTATGAAGGAAGCGGGACTGCCCAATTCAATGGAAGAGGCGGTGCAAAGAGTGAGGGATTCTAAGGGATCGAGTGAGGGGTTCGCTTGGCTAGCCGATGCGACTGATGTGAAGTATTATGTCCTCACTAGTTGTGATCTTCAAATGGTGGGAGACGAGTTTTCAAGAAAACCTTACGCGATTGCAGTTCAGCAAGGGTCGCCGCTGAAAGACCAGTTTAATAATGCGTAAGTATTTTTGGATTATTATTTTTGAAAACAAAAATTTTAAGCAAGTTTTCGAAGCCGTTTTTCACTTTGAAAATTCTTTCTACGTTTAAAATTGACTTTAGCTAATGATGACTATAAAAAGTCTAATTAAAACCTGGCTTTTATAAAATATAGTAGTATATATGCAAATGTTCATTTAGACTACAAACTCGAGCAGCACAGATGAGAATAAAATAGGATTAAATTATTTGAGCGTCCTCGTTTTCAATTCCTGTGAAGGATAGTTAAATAGCAGTAGCATGATATTGTACGTATTCAGATATACACAGTGAACAAGGAAAACACTTATTTTAAACGCTTCAAAGAGGAAACTAGATGTTTCATGTTTATAATCTAACCGAAATATTGTTTACGTAATGTTATATATTTATTATCCCATATTGTAATGTTGTCCTGTTCTAACCTTAAAGATTTCTCGCTCTGTCCCTCTCTGTACTCGAACATTCGACTTTCAATATTATTTGACAGAAATGATATTTTGTTTTATTAGTAATACTTTATTTAAAGCGTTATTTCCTGGTTGATGTAAAAAAAACGTAGCCTCGTGTAAAGTTAAAATCAAACTAATATGGCATTGCAATGGCATGCGTAGACTGTAATATTGCTGTTATGAAAATTATATTATAGTGCATCCGCGTTCAGCACACATCTATTGTAATCTTTAAAGTATATTTTATAATTGACTATACTCTACAGAGCTACATATTTGCATTATATTACAAGATCGCGTTCCCACGGTGCGTTAATTGTGTGTTCAGTAGCGCCATCTAGTTAGACACAGCATAATCTTACGCATCGGTACAATAATCAAGGCAAGACCAAAAGAAAATTGATACACGTGTCTAGGATCTAAATCAAATGGTTTAATGCAAATGTCGATGCATAAAGGTGAATAAGGTGACTTTGCTGTCGTGAATAAACAAAAAAATAGTTGTAAGGTGCAAATTATTACCGAATACTCATTTCGATTTTGCAATTAGGTTGGCTTGTTGCATTTCGTACATTTTTCATGTGTAATGGCAGTAATAATGACGTCAGGTGGTTACTAATCATCATAACTGGCTTTATAATTACGTAAATATGAAGGAAAGCGGCTCTATAGAAATTAGTTAGCGAAACGAAGGGGCCGTGATATTATTTAGCATTAATTTCGCCATTGTGTACAACCACAATTAAGCATTTTTGCCTTTGAATTTGGATTACACATTCCCACGTACCTTATAAATATAAAATATATTACAAAAGTTTTTAAAATTGTTAGCGGACCTGTGCATTCACTTTCAGTGTAGGAACGAGATAAACACGGGAGATAAAATAAAATATTTACCTATTGAACATGCAACTGTACTGCTACCTATGAATAGTTATTCTAAAATAATTACACGTTTTCTTATATAGCCGATAGATGGCGTAGAATTGAAAAATGAGTGTTCCAATTAGTCATGTATTTTTCATATAATACTTGGATGCAAATAACCATTAACAGATCCTATTTTGTATTAAAACAAAGTTGCCGAAGATATTTCCTACTTGCGGAGTAACTATTAATGTGTACTTTATTAGGGAATAGATAACAATTGGAACGTAAAGGTTAAATGCAATTAAAATTATCGGTACCCTAGTTATTTTCAGGGCCATAGTCACTGTTAATTGGAACTAAAACTTTCTCACCTGCCGTATTTCTTTAACCTTATTCTGTTTTCACATCAACTCTTGATGTCCTATTTATTATGTTTTGTGTTCGTCTACGAAGGGGAACACCTTGAATAATATGAATATCTATTAGTAAGTTCACATATCACACTCAATGACAATATTCCGTATCGCGTATGAAGTAAAAGTAATTTTCCGTTAAATTAAAATTAAAAGTATGTATCATTGCATGACGCCATGTTTGGCGGGCGGCCATACGTAGTTATGTTTAGAGTTATTGCCGCCAATGTTTATAGAACGTGACTCTTATTATCAGATTCAGAGCACAATGGCGTCGTTCGTTTTGTTTTTATACGTTTTCTATAGAGGGGTTTACCTGTAGTACTATAAATATAGAGAAAGCTGCCATATTTAAAAAGTTTACATTGTAGTTGCTAGCGATTTTTTTTGCACAGCCCTGCCCTCGTCACTTTAACAATTTGACTTATCCATTATGTTCTCACGTCTCATAATGCCCTCTAAAGATTATTCGCTAGCTACAATGACCTATAAAATGTAACAACATTTCCTATATTGCAACTTGTAGTAATAATAAATAAAGCATAGGTAATTACCCAGACAGCCTCCACATAAAAGGAACCTAACATCTAGTCTATAAGATTATCTGATAAGGCTTATGAGTAGACTGGTTATTAGTCACGGGTTTTGAACACCGTTGAAGTTCCGAAATAAAAAAAATGAACATTTGTAATTAGAATGAATCGAATATTATATTTATAAACATTTTACTAATGTAATAAAAATGGACTTTATGAGAAATATTGATAAACTACCTAATGTTAATTATTGAGCATAGTTGTTAGTTCATGATGGTCAAATAATACATAATAATTAATAGGTAGAGCTAACGAAATAATTATAGTTTTTATCAAAAATTGCATTTATTATTTGCTATTTCAGAATTCTCAGACTCCTGAACGAACGTAAATTAGAAAAGCTGAAAGAAACTTGGTGGACAAACAACCCCAATGCAATGAAATGTGAGAAACAAGACGACCAGTCGGATGGTATATCTATACAGAATATTGGAGGAGTTTTTATTGTCATATTTATGGGTATTGGATTGGCTTGCATCACTCTGGGAATTGAATATTGGTGGTATAAATGGAGGAAACGACCTCTCATTGGCGACGTTACGCAGGTTTGCTAACTTTTTTATATCAGGCGTAAAATATAATTGCACATGACGCTTCTTCGCTTTGTTTGCGCTGTGGGCAAATAGATGGCGGTAGACGTATTAAACCAACTCAAGCCACTTGCAAATCTAATTTATTTTAAGTTTAACGTAATGAAAACTAAGCAATATTATATGTAGTTTTTTATGTGAATTTCAATGATAACGTGCGCTATAACTAAGAACAGCGAAGTTACGGTGTTAACAAGAAACAAAACGATATTATAGAGTTTATAGACTATAGTTCCTATTTTCAAATTTCAGGTCGAACCAGCAAAAGCCACACGTGATAATGTCACAAAAGGAGAAGGCTTTAGTTTCAGATCTAGGAATTTAGGTCTGTCCAACTTAAAGCCTAAATTTTAAACAAGAAGAAACAAAATTTTAAATTTGAATGAAATCTGTTATAAAGAGATATTTATCATGTGTTCATTCTTAATATTTCCAAATAACGCATAATATATGAATGTAGGTTCTGCTCCAAAAATTATGTTTGCAAGTGTGTGAATAAACACGTAAGTAGCACCACATCGACTTTCAATTATATTCAAATGAAAACAAGTATTAATTGAAAATATTTTTATTATCTACAATAACTTAATGCGCATCCTCAAACGCATAAATCGAAGGCTAATTTAATGAAACTAGTAACAAAATTTACAATAATTTAAACTATAACGTCAGTTACTCGAGTATTGGATAATGTCACTGACACGTGACGGCAAGATATCTACGCTTAAATAATATTTACAATAGCCATTTGTTTTGGTTACAGCTCAATAGTCTTGCCGTGTTTGTTAAGATTCTTCATGTTTTTGTTGCACAGTTCTAATTCCAGCCGCAGTCCGTCGACTTCTGCTTCTAGAGTGCGCGATCTCTTGAACATCTGTACGTAGTTCAATTGTAACTGCTTCTGGTATCTCAGTACCTTGTCTTTTTCCTCTGACCACTTCCTCCTTTCATTATTGAACTGTGTTTCTTTAGATTCCAGCTCGCATTTGAGTCGATCGACCATCGCACTGGCGGCACACTGGTCTCCGCAAGTGTCTGGCAGTTCTCCGTTCAGTCTTTGGACCTCTGCATCTTCTAAGGCACTATCGCTTGAGGTCCAATGGTACTCGTTGTTCTTGCAAACGTCGTAGATGCCTCTCATAGTCCGTCCGCATTCGATCCCTTCGTATCCACTTAGAGAAACATCAGAAAGTTCCTGTCTAAGTTCTTTCAATTCTGTTTTTAGTTTCTCTATTTCGTTTTTGCTTGTCTCTTTAGTCTTAGTGACGTCGGCGACGCTTTCCATCAGGTCGTTGGTGAGTCTGTCCACTTCTGATTGGAGTCTGTTCACTGTTTTTTCTTTTTCTTCCGATTCAGCTCTGAGCCTCATTATTTCTTTCTCTTTTTTGTCAAGGGTCTCCCTCAGTTGGCGGCAATCGGCTTTCAGTGTGAGATATTCGTGGCCTTTGGCGGTTTGTTCGTTCTGGAAACAATATCAACAGTAAGTTTATTGTTCTATTTTTATTCAGAAAATTTGGTTTTGGAAATACGCATCAATAATTATTTTAATATATAGTTCAAAAATTAAATAACCGTTATTAATTATTGTAAATTGCATGGTCTTTCGTTCTCTTTTATCCGTAATCTTGATTTATCACGGATTGGTTTACTTCAACTAATGTGACCTACATTTCTGGCTAATTTATATAGCTTAGACTTTATAGACATAATAAATCGATGACGAGTTAATGTAGAGGCTTTAAATAAATCAGCATTAAATGGTGCCGAAGTAATAAAACTTAAATACACTGCTATCACGAGTGCATTAAACGTTTAAACATATGAATATAATTATAAAATCCAGATATGCGTGTTTCTGTCTTAGTGTATCGAGTCAATTTTCTTAGTCAAATAATTTATGTAACCTTAGTTTTTATACGTTTTTTTAGTACGATTGGATAATATTTTTATACTGATCAAAACTATGCCAAGATGTGAAATATTTTGAAAGCAGTTGCTTCCAGTGTTTTTCATTGACTTTTAGTGGTATTAGATTATCATTCAATATATTTTTTACTATTTATGAGTTAGTGCTCTAATTTTATAGTAATTTCCACATGCCTATTTGACTTGCTCTTTTTGACCTTTTTCTTTGTTCTTAGTTTTCCTCAAATTACAAGGTGATATTGACATATGGCATTTAATTTAGACCACATGTTCCAAACCACCCCAGGTAACATTGCTACCAAGTTAGAAAAAAAACTACTTGGCAGTTTTGTGAGAAATCTAGATTTTAGTTTTCAAGTGCTTTTGATCAACCTGTATAGGAACGAGTCTTTTTACAGCTCAGAACTAAAGTTCCGCTTGCGGTAAAAAAACTCGTATCTATTCGTGGAGGACAAAAATCGGGAAAACTAAAAATCATGATTTTTTGACAAAAAGATCATCAGATTTTTTCAAATTTTGTCATCTGGTGTGATAATAAACACGTGGGTTAAATTAAATACTATAATATGTCAATATCATCCTGTACGCGTAAGATTTTTTCTACCTAAATTGTTTCACATTTGGTTAGGATTTTGATATCTAAATCTAATTAACAAATTTAAATTGTGTTCAGGATCCAAACATAATTTCTTACATACAGCGTTTCATCAATTAAGACAGTCGACTTTCTTCATAGAACATCGTCTACGACCGGGTGCTCTGTGGTGCCAATCTGCAGGGCGTCGACCACATCTGTTACGTCGACGATACGCTACACATCACGAGTCGGGACCTCAGAGGAGGCAGCCTCCTTCGCCATGGTACGGCCAAGCTACGCGGTGAGGAGGATAAGGTAACATGGCCTCGCCGTGGCCCTCGGTAAGCCCGAGACCATATACTTCCACTTCAGGCTTCGGAGAGCGCCACTGGCAAGAGTCCAATTGAGGATAGTGAGCGTGGCAATTTCGGTCGGCTCCACCATGAAGAAGTGCCTGGGAGTCGTGCTGCACAGCCGGTGGACCTTTCGCGCCCACTTTACCCACCTGAAGCTGACGCTGGATCGGGCGGCAGACGCGTTATCTACCCTGCTGTCCAGCATTGAGGGTCCCGGCAATCCTTGTCGAAGATTATATGAGGTATTGGTGCAATCAATGGCTCCATATGGTTGTCCCGGTTTTGCCGCACCCTTGGACAGACGCTGCATTGCTCTGCTGCTTTAATCCTAGAGAACTAGGACAGCGAATGTTTACGGGCTATCCGCCCGATTTTCCATAAGGTTGCCTTGTATATTGGCTGGTTTGCTTTCTTGGGATATCGACGCCAGAACCATATTGTCGGCCTACCGCTGGCATCGATGTTCCAGGGAAGGAAACCTTACCAAGGAAGGAAGCCTTATGGAAAAATAATATAGTCTGTGAACATTCGCTGAGCGACCTTTCACTAGGATAAACGCAGCAAGAGCAATGCAGCGTCTTTCGAAGGGTGCGGCAAAACCGGTACAACATATAAAGCCATTGATTGCACCAATCCCTCATACAATCTTCGACAAGGTTTGCCGGGACCCTCGATACTGGGCAGCACGTTAGATAACGCGTCTGCCGCCCGATCTAGCTTCGGCTTCAGCTGGGTGAAGTGGGCGCGAAAGGTCCACCGGCTGTCCAGCACGACTCCTAGGTATTTCGTCACGGTGGAGCCAATCGAAATTGCCAAGCTTACTATCCTCGATCGGGTTTTTGCCAATGGCCCTCTCGGAGTCCTGTGGAAGTAGATGGCCTCGGACTTATTGAGGGCCACAGGAAGGCCAAGTTACCTTATCCTCCTCACCACGTTGCTCTAGCGTATTGTCGGCGTGACAGATGACGCCGACGTCCTAGAGGTTGGCACCATAGAGTACCCAGTCGTAGCCGATGTCCCATAGGAGGGGGATCGAGGACCGACCCCTGCAGGCATCAGGAATCGCGGAGATTGTGGTTCACCCTTTGTGGATCCTGAAAGACCGATCCTCTCCTGGTGGTCGACGAGGCGCATATGAATGTCTCGCTCGAAGAGCTTCGCGACCTCGTCGAGCAGTGCAAAAGGCCCGTGCCTTCTTTATTGAATAGGACCTACTTCCCGGTCTACACGTGACGGGAAAAGGTCCTCTAGGTATTCTGAGGCCCACTACATCCAGTACTAAGCCCCGCCGCACATACCCACACTCGCATTAGCCATCCCGAGCTGCGTGCGAGTGGCAGTATTTAAAACCTATGGCGCAGTACCAAACCCCGCATTTGCTCTCACGTCCTGCGTCCTGCGTCAACAAGTAAGAGCAAATGCGGAGTTTGGTACTGCGCCATAGGTTTTAAATACTGCCACTCGCACGCGGCTGGTGACGGCCAATTCGAGTGTGAGCGTGTGCGGCGGGCTCATCCACAGCATCCTACACACCTGTGCATCCTTAAGCTGCGTCTTCAGCAGCGCTATCTCCCCGGCCCGCTGGCACAGACTCCACTCTGTGTCCTCGAGTCTTTGTCTCAGCAGCGCGCGGTCTCGTCGCACGCGCGCCAGTTCTGTGTCTCTCTCGTCGCGAGTGCGCCCAAAGCTCTGCAGCATGAGGCCCCGAGGAGCGCGGAGACGGACCTCGTGTCCGCGGAGACGGTCGGTTGTGCTGCAAAAATAAATAGTATATTTAAATCTTAGTTGATAGTTCTTATTCAGACTTAGGAGAACCATTCAAAAACAAATAGTTATAATATTTAAAATGGTAGTTAAGAGTTGCTTTATCTTCAGACTTCGGAAGACCACTGAGCATTGGTAAAGACTCAAGACTATACACAGCTAGTTTTAAAGTAAAACCAATGTGCATTGTTTTTTGACTATAAAATTAGTTTCAATGAACATGATGCTGAGTGAAAGTGATCCTATTATTAAAGTCTAATTTTTTTTCGATGTAAAAATAGGAACTAATGAAGAATAAAAAAGGCTGGCTGGTTTAGAAGTACAGTCAGCAACATAAGTCGCTACACATTCGTGAGATTTGGAATTGTCTTATAATCCAAAATCGTAATTATTTTCAATATCTTGTGGCACTTCTCGGCATAGATAACTTTACTTGGTTATATTTTACGACTACAGAGTAGTACGTACAAATTTTCATTCATAAAAAGGTTATCAAAAATGTGAAGTGTTCAGCGACTTATGTTGCTGACTGTACTAGGCTAATTAATTTGAGGAAGTTCTGTATCAAAGAAAGTCTAATTTCGGAAACGCAATTTTCAGTACAAGCCAAACGAACGAAAGCCTACTCCGGAATTAATTTATGAGGCCTATATTTTTTGTTTAGAGAGAGAGTTTCTGCTGCATAGATCTCAAACTATCTAACGAGGCTAAATAAGGAGCAACACCATTTGTTAAGTATTAATTTCACGTTATAAATTATTAATATGGTTTACCGCAATTACCTTGTGTGCACCGCCATAAAGAGAGAGTGGGCGACGTCCAATATATGTGTTAATTTTATGCAATAGAATGAAAATAATCTCGATCTACATTTTGTTATTTGAAGAGCCGTCGTTGAATGAAACTTCGAGCAATCTTTGTGTAAATGAGTGCATAATTTTGCATAATGCTCAACAAGTTTTTATAAAGAATGTGAAAATGTTATTATGAATGAAAATGTTGATAATTTTGACGTAGATTTCCATGCAAATTAATTTGAAAATCTTAATATATATTAGAAGATAAACATCGAATTTAATCAAAACCAAAAACAAAGATCTTTGAAGAACAACTTAAAAGTAAAGTTTCAAAGAGCTAAAATTGTATACAACAATTATTGATAATACATTATTATTCATCGTCCATAAACAAACACGCAAATCAACATTAGTCCTAACCGTCGCGTCGCGGCAATCTTTCACACTATAAATGCAGAAAATTGAATTCTCATGAGATAGATACCCATAGTTATGTTAAAATTAATAGAAACGAAGTCTAAATGTGTAAATTCAACGCTCATGTATCGTAAAGTAGAAACCAGTGGGTCATGAGGTAAGTAGTTTTACAACTCAAGGCTGGTATCAACCGGATCCGGAGCGACTAGTCCGCGATGCCATGGCGATTCTATTGGCTATTGTTTTGTAGATGCTTCACTAATAACGTTAACTAGAATAGCAGACTTGTGGTTTCATAAATAACATTTGCATTCATCTGGTTTCGATAAGTATGTCGATGAGAAAATATTGTTATCGAAGAAATTCACGCTATTGATTGTAAGGTTTTTAAAAAAGTAGTTCGCCATAACGACAATACTGTACGGAACCTGTCAGATATAGTTTTAATACAATTATATTGATCTCCGCGATTGTATGTTTACAACTTGCTCAAAGGACCTAATATTTTAGTACGGAACACGGGAACCGCCAACTGATTCTCAGCTTACAAGATTAAAGCTGTTGTAAAACAGGATTATAATGAATTCTAAACGTGACCATGCGAATATTAGGGCGCATTTTTCTTTTAGTGACAGTTACACGAAACTGTATCTTGTCGTATATAAGGATGACTTGAAAAAGTTTTATTTTCTTTACTGTAACTTATCTAATATCTACATCTCAAATCTTAGACGTAGAAGGAAACAACAGTCACTATTGCATCTGCAAATATTTCACACTAGTTTACTTTAAATCATGCAGTTGTTTACTGTTTCCAAATAGCCTGAGGAACATTATTGTCATGTACTACATTCGGTATAATGAGAAAACTAGTTCTAGTAACATCACGACTAAATTATGCGAATATTCTCAGATTAATATCAGAAATTCATCATCATCAGCCTTCCATGCCTTGTTCTCTCTAGAACACTGTCAGCAACAAAGGTTTCCAGACCTTATTAATGGACTATGCTAGCATTTAGAAACTACCCCGTCTCATTTCTCTTTATAAAATGAAGTTGCTTATAGTATTGACTTTATTAGTTCGCCAACCCGCATTAAGTCAGCTTTGAGGACTATATATTAACCACCATTAATCGCCCTCTCGATTGTAGAGAAGGCCCGTGCCCTGCAGTGGGACGTGTATGGGCTGATACAGTAATAGTATTTACCTGTAATCATGTTGATCTCTCTCCAACTCGGAGACTCCAGAGTCAGCGGGCGAGGGTGCTGGTGCCGGCTCCTTGCTGTCCGCGCTGCTGAGCACAGACGTTGACTTTGTTCTGGAAAATGAAACACATTCATCAATACTTTTTCCAGATTACCTCATTTCAGAATTCCTATCGGCGCAATATGAATAACAGTTTACGAAAGACGTCCTGTATTTTCATACTATCACTACGCGTGACAACTTGTGCTTTACAGATCAGTAGGACAATTTTAATTAAGGGATAAGTCACCAAAAACGTAATAATTAAGATGGAAAAAGCAAAATAATACTCGCATTAAAAGCTCTAGCTTGATTGTATACTTCTGGCTCATAAAGTATCTATTAAATAATAGGTATGTAAGTTTTGACGCTACAGACTTGGCTTAATTATAGTAGTAATGCGTTTGGCATTGTTTAACTAAATGGCGTAACGTTGAGGGCATTAAACTTTGGTACATCTTTGTTTGGAGTGAGCTATTCTCATAAGTAGTAATTTTGTAATTTGTTGAGGTCGAAAAACTATATTCGTTATGTAAACGAATTGATAAAGCACAATGGGGCTTTTACGAAGTTGGTTGAATGCCTTTTAGAGGACTGATCAGAAATTATCGCTATTTCAATTTATTTTGATTTTTTAAATTAAAGTATTACTCTCAAATTCATCTAGGACCCGATAGTCGTAAGAAATCTATAAACAGATTATGGTACTATTACACTTAAATGAATGCACCAAGTTACAAACACAATATTTGCAACTGACACACAAACGGCATACTTAATTTGTCCTTTGGTAACCGGATAAGCCGCGATCGGGCAGATTACTTTATTAAAGTATCGATATCGGGCAAACGAACTCGCGGAATTGAATGTGGGTCATTTTCAGGCCGCAGTTACCGAATATCTGCACTTGTGCCGTCTTATCTGCCAGCTGTCGTAATCATCTTGAAACGGTAAAAAGCGGTTAAAAGGAGTTTTTTTATTAGTTTGTTCTGATATTGCACATCATTACCTCAATAACAAAACTTACAGTGAAGATCTTAGATAACAAGTTCAGATAGACTTTATGCCTTGTAAGTTTGGACATCGCTTTTTCCAATTTCCTTAATGTCGTAGTTTGTTGTCTTTGATATTGCGGTTTGTATAGGATGAATTAAGATTTATTACTTCAAAGGTTACCCATAACAAAAAATTCTGTCAGCCAAGATAAGTAGTGGTCTCCAAGAATTGACACTGAGCAAGGAAACTTAGCAAAGACTGAGCGACTTTCGCCTGTCTATCCCTCTGCGACATTAAAAATAAATAAAAGATCTATATTGGAGATTATATTCTCCGGCAGGCAAGTCATATGGGTTTGTCTATTCAAATTCAGGAGTGGTGACATCATGATGGCGACTAGACGTAACACCATTAGTCACATCTTTGTCAAACCTGTGTCTATAATATGCGCAGAAGATGATAGATCCACAATTATTAATATTGATTCCTATATCATGCTAAGGGTAAAAAAGAGGGATTTTTAAGGATTTATTTGCAAAAATGTTTCACGAGTTTGAAATGTTCGTTTTTTTATTTGCAGTTAGAAAGTATTCGAACCACCAAATGCCAAAAGGTTTGCCTATACATTATTATAAATTAGTGTCAATATACTAAACAGTACAAAATACTATCGAATATGCCAAAATAGGTATGTATGTCGATGGTACTGTTAGGTCTTCAGTATGATCTTAGGTCAACTTTTTAGTTTTTGCCGATTGATGTAAATGCTACTTTTCTGTTGTAACGGTACCCTTAGCAGCGGCGTCAGGTATAAATAATATTTCACAAAGAGATCTAATGACATTCATGTTTATTACCTCGTTAAGATAGGTAATTTTTAACGGTATTACATTTGCCTACTCAGGCGTCACGCTTAAGGTAATGGTCATTGGAGAAATGGCGAAGACCTTATTTTAAAGATGCCTAAGTTCACAATTTCCTTGTAAAAACTAACAATCTACTTAATAGAATGATGAATGATGTTGAAACTGTTTTAGTGTGTTTTAGTGTTTAAAACTGTACTAAACATTTTAATAACAACAGCAAAACTCATACAGTAAGTATTCTACGAAACAATTCCTCGAGGTGCGATAGAGCCGATTCATTCATATTGTACTTACATCTACCTAACATACACTCGCAAATAAATCCAAACAGTCAGTAAGCAGGTAAACTACAAGCTTAATCCTAGTAATTACAACAAAAAAATAAGGTGAATGAAATAAATCTAGTACCCGTACCGTACTTTCCTCGAAGTTCTTAAGCTAATGGTCTAATGGTGTGTAATTGTGATATGAAAGGCACGGTCGCGGTCGACGGAGCGTCTTGCTTCAGCGGCCGACCGTGGCGACTCGCTTGTTAGTTGGTTAGATTCGTTTGTCTCTATCGTAAGCCTTAATACTACTTCCATTGAACTTTGTGAGGTAGCTTAGCCTAGTTTGAAATATAACGTAATGTAAGAGGTGCGTAATAGTTACATCAAATACGATACAGGCCAAGTAAACTAAGCTTTTGGTATTGTGAAACTCATTCAATAACTTGTCTTGAAATCAGCCGGATTTAGTCATTTACATCATTGTATTATTTTTAACTTCTGCAAACGTGAATAGGTTATTTACACAAAGAAGTGTTTGACATAACGAACAACAAAGCATTCAAGAGCCGGTGATGCTAATAAACATAAGTATAGACAAAAGACTGGATTACGTTCAAGTATATTTTGAATTTTTCTTTTGTACCAACTAATCTATATGTTTATTGTTTATGCATAAGTAATATTGTGATATTTTGGGGTTAAATAATGTTAGCGCGTGTTCAAATAAGCAAAGGCTTACTTCTGAAGTTAAGAATAACCTAGTGAGCCGGGTCGAAGGCTGAATTAATTGCAAACTTTAAACATGTTGATTTATATACCTACTCATGTTAAAAGCATAGAAAGGTTGGAATACAATGATATTAATTTAAAATCATTACAGATTGTCGCTTTGAACCAATGTTCGTGCTTGTGTTGGCGGAATTAGGTTAATTTCAGAGTAAACATTTAGTAAAAAGCGAATTTGCATTGCGGCTGAAACGGTCTATAAATATTTCCATTTGGCACAAAAACAGCAAACAAAATAATATACACTGTTTTCTGTTAACTAATTTTAAAAACCTTGTTTTAATGTTTCTCTATAAGGAAATAAATATATTATTACGCTGCTGTCAATGTTTCTCAAGATCTAATATAATACGTTTAGCAAACAAAAAAATTGCGTTCCAAATGTTCATAATGTGAAAATTCAAATGCCATGATTATATTTAGTGTTTTAAATATTTCATTGAAAGTGAATTTTAGTTGATACACTAGAACCAAAGAAGTTACATTTTTATTAAAGATATCTGACATTGAAACGTTTGGAACTGTTCACTCGTATGAAACTTACCCATAATAATTTTATAGAGTGCTAGTACAGAATATCCTGAAATCAAATTTTATTGCCAAAAAAAGACTACTTATTTTCAGTCAACAGTAATTTTATTACAATGATAATTTAATTACCAGATTTAAATAAACTCTAACTGCTGCTGTGATAATGTTAACTACTCAAAGGAAATTGTGGTGGAGGTGGTGTGGTGAGGAAATCTTCGAAGTGTTAGTAAATAAATAGTAAGTATAAGATACTGTTAAATAGGTATATTGGGTACTGATATTATATTTCAACAAATGTCTATCCAAAAATAAAGTATTTTATGGTTGTTTGTGGTTCCATTTTTATATTTATGTTTGTAGTTTCACGCTTTTCAAATTAATACGGTCTGTTGGGTGTTTGTAAAAGTGTATCACGGCATGGTTTTAATTAGGGCCATGTACTTAATATGTATGTGTTGAAAAAACAAGTACAATATAGAAAATAAAAAATACAAATTTTATATTTTCTGAGATATTTTCTAAGCTGGCTATAGTGGGAGCTAAGAATAAATATATATACACGTTTAATTGCGGGAAACTGCCACCGATAACGTTTGATCCATAATGGATGGAATGGATCATCCATTGTCCACCAAATTGACCCTATCCACGTGGGTGATAAACAGAATTTATAAGACTAATGGACAATCTCATTTCTTAGTCATTATTTGTGTTTATAATATGTATTTTTTCTTTCTGCTATAACTGATTTGTCTTACCAATATTACGTACATAACCTTTCAAAGAATGTTTCTTCAGTATTCATTATGTCAAGTAAATAATAAATAAAAAAGGAGCATAACATAAAAGATAATTCACACTAGATTCATAAATATCAAAGAGAATATTTTGAATCAAAGTTACAACGTAACTCTGATATATCCGTTCGTATTATGTTCCCAATAAATCATACCGAAACGTCAAGCCTATGAATCTACTGCTTCCTTCATTACTTCTATATAAAATACGCCTACGGGGAAGTTAGTGTGGCACGCATGTTGCAAAGTTGCAAAACGGATCGGATGCAGGAAGCCACCGGGTTCAATTACTCTACATTGGCGAAAACAAAGCCTTGTTTTTTGTTGCCTATTGTTAATGTGAGGTAAGCGAAAATGTAAACGGTATGTTGCGTGCCACACGTGTCGCGTATAGCCTGTGAACTGCATTGGAAATATTATACTTGATATGTTGAGTTTTACAAATTAAGCTTGGATTATGATGAGGAAATTTGGCGGATTTGTATATTAATAGAAATTCACAATTCCTTCCTCCACTGTTCTAGTGTTTGGTGATTTATATCAATACACAAATGAATCCAAAAAGTAAGAAGATGTTGGCAGCTGCATCGGACCCGTTTACCAACAGGCCACCACGCATTGCTAACAAGAACAGAAACAAAACTATGATACTATGATTAAAAAAAAACATACGTAATATGTGACGATGATGACCAACACAATGTTGCAAGCAGGGCAATAGTCGCTACTCGGTTACAAAGCGTGAAACATGAAAAAGTCTGAATATTTTAGCACTGTATGCAAATGAGATGAATAGGACCACCGGAGCGCAGTTCCGTATTTCATCTGGCAAGTGGCAGCCACACACAATGGCTACGCTTTGAAGGCTATATCTATACTCATTTATAAACCTCAACAGTTTGTTGTTATGCATTAATTTTAGGTAAAACTATTAGCTTGTATTGAAAATTTATTTAAGCGAATAATCTAGGAAGAAGAAATATCTAGGAAGACAATAGGCTAATTAACGTCACATTATTAATAAAAGAAATGAACCATTAATGAAAGTGCGTGGTGGCAACTGGCATGTTGGTACAACTTAAAAGGACCAGACACTGCTGCCAACATGTTCTCAGTGTTCGTAGGTTCTACCCGGAGCACACCTCTGACTGTTTCGGAGTCATGTAGTAGATATTGATAGGCAATCACCACGTACTATTATACCATAGCGATTTGTAAAATGTTCATTGTATGTAAAGTCCGCCAATACACCAGGGGCCCTACTATATAAATCCGAAACGAAGTTCGAAACTTCGTGACGTTTTTCGTTTCGAAACCTACTCACGAAGTTCGAATCTTCGGATCGAAGAAAGAATTATTCCAATATATCGGCAATACGAACATTTGCAGAGTAGGTACATACGTATCGTCACAAACTTCGTTCGTCTGAAGTTTCAAACTTCGTTTCGGATGAATATAGTAAATAAAAATGTAAATGTTCGGATTGCCGATATATGCGAATCATTCATTCTTCGATCCGAAGTTTCGAATTTCGTGTTACAGAGTAGGTTTCGAAACGAAAAACGTCACGAAGATTCGAACTTCGGATTTATATAGTAGGGCCCTAGGCTAGCGTTGTGGACGATACAGCCTAACCATTCTCAATCGCACTCTCGGTTGTAGAGAAAGCCTGTACGCTACAGTTGGACGTATATGGGTTGATGAAATATGTTGCAAAATATTAAAAAAGTATTGGTAACCGTGCGAAGCCAGGCCGGGGCATACATACATACTCGTACATTTCAATTATGTTTTTAAACATAAACTTTTGTAAAGTCAAGGCCATAACGTGAGATCTTTCGGTTTAGTATTATTGACAAATTAAAAACGTAGGAAGTGTTTTACGGTGTTATATGCATTATTGTTAATTTTTTTGAAGGTTAAATATTATACGTTAGAGGTTAGGAATATTGATTCGTATTAGTAGGTATACACTTCAAATTCCTGTCATTTTGTATTTATGACTCATAGAACAGATATACCATTGATGGTAATGTGTTATTTTTTCTTGATCGGTTCTTGGTAGATATAATTCTTACATTCCCATGAATATATGTAATTTATAGTATTAAAATAACATATTTTTTATAAAATTCAAACTCAAACTGCTGTATACCCACATAATATACATAAACTAAAGAATTTATTTCACCCTCAATCGTGCCACATTTCTGAATAAATATATTATCGGATGTTTCCGATATAATGTTCGAGATTTACCAATACGCAGGATGTTGATAAAACATTATCTAATGTAAACGCGTAGGAGGCGAATGCTCAGAGGAAATGACTGAGCGATGAGTATGCAACGATGCATTCCATGATAAAAACTTAACTGTTACAAATAAATTATCACTTACTGTAATATATTGGGTATGAAGTGAGTTGTGACGTGAAACTGTTATAAATCTATACATATAATTTTGTAACCGATCGATGTCTCTATATGGAATATAAATGAATATGGGGGACTATATTAACGTAATAGAGATCAAAACAATGATTCCATCCCGTGGCCACAAAAGCTGTAAAGTAATCGAAACGTCGGGAACTCAAAAAATGTAAAAATTAAACCAAATCCGCGATAAAATCCGTAAATAATAGTTTTATTTCAAAACAATGATTTTTAGAATTTTGGGCTGCGTGTTTGGTTGTGCGCGATGAACTCAGGATTTAGAAAAGGTTGAAATTATTAGCCGACAGTTGACATCATTAATAATTAGGTTACTTTTTATCCCAAGTGTAGTATTCCCGTGGGACGAGGAACTTTTTTTATTCTAAGAGATGTGATGGGACTGGATATCATGCCTTATGTGAGAATGAGACGGGATGGGTCGGAAAAATCACAAATAAATAATAACGTCATTCGTGGTTCTAGGTTTTTCTCTTTTGAGTGAAGAAATGGTAGAGGTATAAGGCTTAGGTTAGTATGTATCGATTTTTAAATATTTAAAACATACTGTAAAAAACAGTTAATCACGCAGATGAAGTTGCGGTCAAAAGTTAGCTATCAAATATAATACAAAGATAGAGGAATATCGGCGGATCGAAGGATGTAAGGCAGTGATTCATTAGGATAAAAAGGTCGATTGTCATGAAAATAAAGCTGGCACTTCAACCAACTACTACAACTTCTATCTAGAGTTGTTGTGGGTTGTGAACCGTGAAGTCTTAAGTTCGAATTCTAGGTCAGACAAGCCACTTTGTGTGAGTATTTCGGTCTGATTCTTTTGAGTTGTCTCAGGTTTGAAATTGTGATTGATTGAACCAATATCACATTATGGGATAGAATAGGCTCGGAGAATTGTGTTGGTCGCCCCGCGTTTAAATGTGATATGTTTCCAACTCTTATTGGATTTACTCAAAATTATGGCAAATTATGACTGGAATGAAAACTAAAATCCTCATATACGTATTATTTTGGATTACAATTGACCAAAGGATCACTTGACTATCTATGTACTTGTACAGCTAGATTCTAGATCGTGTATCAATATCGTATAAGTGAAATATCGCAGACAAAAAAAAATGCACCTAATATGAACAAGTTATAACCAATATATAATAAGGTTAACTAGAGAGGTAGTTTTTCTTATAATAACCTTAAAACGAATTTGGTTTCTCCTGTAAACTATACTTAGTGAACTGGGGTTGTATTTTTAACTAAACGATACGGCGAAACGTGTGCCAGCCTAAAATAAACTAAATAAATAAACTTTTACAACCCCCAAAATAAATAGAAGGGGACCGTTGGTATTATTAGACTGTCGCCCTAACAGAATGAAAAGAGCTATCAATAGAAGCTATTTACACAAACGAACTGCATATTTCCAATATTGAAGTTTGAATAAGCAAGGAGGTTGCCATCCTAAGTGATTAATATCAGACTTGATTATCTCTGAATTCATGCTTTTCTGTTTTCTGAAGATTACTTTTTGGCTGACCTGAAAATATGAGGAAATCAATTCCTCTAATTTTTATTTTATGATATTTATAACTATAGCGCGTCATGTATAAATCCAAGTAACTTAACATCATGTGGAACAAATACGTTACTTAGTCATTCATTGTCCCTCTAATCTAAATTAGCTTTAATCTTTTACCTTTATCTACAAATTCACGAATGAAACCCAATGAATGTATCAAATACTACAGAGCGATATGAATGGCAACATACCAACACAAAAAGGGCCTAAGTGCAGTGTCTCGAATCTCGATACACATGTATGAAAAGATGTCAAGGATGTTATACGATATTTGACGCGATCCCGTGTCATAATAAACCGAACAATTATGTTGCACTTAACATGCGATTACATTCACACTGCAATCTTGAAGGGACAAAAAGCCTTGGAATTGATGGGGAAGGGTATTTCTTTAGGAATTTGCAGACAATTCTATTTTTAATACTTCTGTCATCGCTTTAATGCTTTGTCCACACGAATATACATTGAAGAGTTTATAATTTGAGATGATGACGAAATATATATTGATCGGAGATTATATACATGATCTCCAATATTAAAACGTATTTAATTTAAATTCTATACTTATAGGAGACTTTCGCCTAGCTACTAATTGGACCAATATGGATTGATACGAAGATACAATAATCGCTTCATGTTATGAGGATCTACAAATTCATCTTTACGCTAGCTTTGAAAATCTATGGAATGAAATGGGTGTTCGAAACCTTGCCAGATGGAAATTGAATTTGAATGGAAAGGATGAGAATATTCAGTGTTGTAAACCATAGTGATTTTAAATTCTGCTTACTTTTTTTTATAGGTAAACTAGGAAATAATAAAATTAATGCTATAGTGGAAACTCGCTCCTGCATGACATCATCATTAAATTTTGTAAATCCTTTTAAATGTAGCATTTTCTTGATTTTGTTTTGTCTTTAAATGTGAAATCCATTAGCAAATAGCTATACCAATTAATTTCTCTGTTGATAAACAAGACATAACAGATGAATCAATGTTATTTGAGACATTGAAAGGCACTATTAATTTCTGCATTCACCAATTTGTTAGCGTACTTTCATTGATTTTGCAGCAATTATTAAACAATTCGTGATACTTGTAATCAAAGTAAATGCAACAATTTTATCTCGTGTGTTTTTATGTTCTTACTTGGACAATGTTTTCGTATCAAAAACATCAGGTATTGTAGGAAGAGTTGAATTCAGGTAAGTGAATGCGATTATTTAAACGTTACGTTTTTGCAATACGCACGATAAAAATATGTTGCATTGACCTCCTATTTGTTAGAGTTACGGGTATATAGAAAAATAATAATTATGTAATCAGTGATAAATAGGATTAGTATGGTAATTCAAATGTATGGTGATTTGGTTAAAGTTATCCTCATAGTTGAAGAAACTGGGGCTTAATGGCATCCAGAAATATTGTCAACAGCATTCTTGGAGCTTATCTCTCCTTACTAGAAGAGATTTCTAATTATAGATTGGTTTCGTTTGTTAATGGTTCTAGTATAAACAAATACCTACTCTCCTACATTGTATCTTTGCACGTTATTTTTAAGTGTTAATACAGTCAAACTTTGTAAACGAAACCGTACAGTCAGCAACATAAGTCGCTATATATTCACGAGATTTGGAATTGTCTTATCATCCAAAATAATAATTATTTTCAATATCGTATGGCACTTCTCGGCAAAGATGACTACTTGGTTATATTTTACGACTACTGAGTAGTATGTACAAATTTTAATTCATAAAAAGGTTATCAAAAAATGTGAAGTGTTCAGCGTCTTATGTTGCTGACTGTACCTACTCATGATGAAACAGTTTACTACTGTAAATTTACTTTTATTTTTATGGCTACAAAATATTAGTATTGATGTGTCCAACGTGTCTTATATAATTACTGTCCAGTTAAAAAATCTTAAAATGTATGATATTATGTTAAAAATTCCAATTGCTTTGAGATAAAAGGAAATGTAACATGTCTCAACTTGCGGGTCCTAAATTTCTTTCATTCATGTGAGATGAGTCACTGGGTTGTTCGCTGGGAGATACCTGTATTGGATATTTAGTGCCTACTGAGAGTCCATTCACTGGGGTTTTAAGATAAAAATAACATTGCATAAGGAATAAGATAACTTTATACGTAGAACAGAACGCCAACTGTTCGATATAGTGTTTGAATACCTTCAGTAATATAAATGTTTGTCAAATATGCTCATGTAATAATAAGTGCAGGACTTCCAAAATTATTTATTGTCAATATTAACAGACCCTAAACCAATTGGAAGTAATATTTGTTATGCCAGAAAAGGCAAATTAGGAGTCCTAATAGTCGTCCAGCCAATAAGGAGATTCAAAATTAATTAATAACACAATTAAGATCCAGAGGTGAATTGGAAGAGATTGTAGACACCTATCCAGTATTGGAGGCGCCACATATGCAAAAATTCATGTAGGTATGCATTTTTTGCGGTCAATACCATGATTAGGTGCTAATACATATTCTGAAGGTCATGGGAACGGAGTTATCAAACCGCTATCTTTTTTTTACCTTTAACGCCACACTAACATTTGGTCTCACATTTTTGATATCAAATTGATAAACAGATATACTTTTTTTTGCATAATATATACACATACATTTAGACTAATTTTTCACTCACCGATTCATAAGTGCGCCGGTAATCCTTCACAATTCACATTATATCACTCGAGGTCGGTTTTAAAGCAGTCCTATCCTGTGGGGTGACTAGGGACAGTACAATCACTTGAAGTAAAGTGACGAGTAGTGTATTAGGGAAGTTTTAACGTGTATATAGAGGCGCGACGGCCCGTCTCATACGGTCGGCGTTTTGTGTGAGACTACGGAGCACGGAGCGTGGCGCGTGCGGCACATACTATGCCGTTTCACACGAATATTTGTTTGATGACAAACTATAAACAGGGTATTATTTGACGGTATCTGTGTGTTTTTGTAGGTTTTATGTTTTGATGTTGTGTTTTGATTTGGAGTAAAGGAAATGGTGGTGTCGGGATGGTATTTGTTTTGAAAGTTGATTAATATTTCAGAATTAAGTCAGTAAGTAAAGGAAAATAATCATTGCAAGGATCTTGATTTTCATGATTCATATTTTATTCTAGATAATAATTGTGATAGTGTATGTATTAAGCTGTAAATTTTCAAGTCCTTAAGCGTATCAGAACAATTTCCGTGCATTAAAAACACAGAATTCAAAATCGTACTGAATTTCTAGGAAGTATATTCATTTTCCTATAATTTAGAAAACCAAAATTTCTCGGCCCTTTCATTTTATCATTCAACATTTCATATCAAACATCAATATTCCTAAATAAATAATATAACAGCCATGACTGATAAGTCACAAATATCAACAAAAAGTAATGCACCCAAAGCGTCATTTTACTTCCACGTTTCTAAGTCATTCATGTCTTGATGCTTGTACCGTGTATGCATCACGCGACCACTTCACTAATAGCTTTAATTAAAGCATAATTGAGTGCAACTACCGTCTCACACGACGACGGTTCAATCATACTTTAAATGGTAGAAAACTCCTTGTTATGCAGCTTGAATATTCAACGGAGTTTTTGATTACATGTTTTAGGCTAATTGCTTGATTAATGATTCAATTCTAGGGTCAGATGGAATGTCTGTTATTCAATTTCTCATCGAATTGACTATTTACTTTATTATTAAAGCTGACATTTTGTGGTATGTGATTTTTGTATTATTTTTATGATACTTGTAAATTCGGCCCTAAATTTACTATTTGTATTAAATGTATGTTGCACTAGTTATTTTAAGCTTATTATGGGGGTAGCTAAATAGATGTTATTACTTGTATTTGTATTTTAACTTATGTCTGTAATCAGTAGCGGAGCATTATTGGAGATCTGAGGGTGGTTCCTACTACAACCCCTATCGTCCACCCTAACTTATTCGAAAATCTGGCCTGAGGCGACCAGGGCCCCCGTAAGGGCTACTGGCGCCTGTGTGCAAAAAAAAATTTTTGGCGCCCCTTAATTTTGAATTATCTTTTTTTTATGGAAGGTAGGTGCTTGAAATAAAGCAAAGAACTGAACTTTTAAAGTCATATGTATTTGTAGACTATAATATCAAAATGAAATAATAATAATGAATTCTTGTTCACACTCATTTTAAAGCATTTACTTAACTAATTGGGGACAGACACGTTGTTTATAAATACAAGAAAATAACACAAAACTGAAAATCACATTTTTTAGGAACAAATAACAGAAATATTGCCTCATGTCTACATGTTACTCATGTCTACGTGTTATGGAGAAAGCGCAAAACCTAAAATTTGTTCATAATCGTGATAGTATAGGATCCCGCCATACATCGACCTTCACCGAGATGTTTATTTGATGAAACCTATTTTATATGCAATTTAATATGTCAATAAATATATTGTATATGGGTTGCCTTGCAAATTTCAGTCCAGAATACGATTAATTAATTATTAAAAAAAAATATTTTTTACACATTTCACCTGTTTGATTATTAAACAAATTCTATACCAATCGAAAGTATGAAACCCATAGAATATGTAAACGTTAGGTTGCCTATTTTTTTCCGGTCACAACCCTCAGGTTGCCAGGTAAAACAGAACACAGCATATACGAGTCTATCGCTGTCCTTTTCATTCTCAAGAATAAATAGCATGCGCACCCTCTTTCTTTATGAGCGGACTTCGAACAGCTGCTATGCTGTGTCACTCGGAGCAATATTTCACTTTTCTAAATTCGACAACCGCAATTCGGGACTGATTTTTCGCAGGCAACCCTATACCACCGTGTTCATAATAAAATGATCTTTATTTTCATTTAATTTCCATTCAATAATCAGACCGGCGCAAAATGCTAGTAGCGATTTACCTGTTTATACCTGGCAACCTGAGGGTTGTGACCGGAAAAAAATAGGCAACCTAACGTTTACATATTCTATGGGTTTCATACTTTCGATTGGTATAGAATTTGTTTAATAATCAAACAGGTGAAATGTGTAAAAAAAATTTTTTTATTTTATTAATTAATTAATCGTATTCTGGACTGAAATTTGCAAGGCAACCCATATACAATATATTTATTGACATATTAAATTGCATATAAAATAGGTTTCATCAAATAAACATCTCGGTGAAGGTCGATGTATGGCGGGATCTTAGACTATGAGTAGAGTCGATTCCACTAATAAAAATAGGGGTCAAATTTGAATCAAAATAATATTCGTAATTCTTTTATAATCAAAATAAGTTGGCGTGTCTGAGGTTTTGCGCTTTTTCATCAACACGTAAATAAGTATCACTTCCTAATTATACTACAATATGCAGATACTTTAATAAAAAGTACCTAGGTAACTTCGTTATAAAATCAAAAAAGATATCTAGGTACTATAGAAAAATTAAAAAATAGCTGTTGTACTACTGTAGCGATATTTTCCGAGACTATGCTGTTGCAAATTCGTTAATTACATCGCTGAAATTTATACCATCAAAAATATCTTGTAAAATGGCTAATATGGCTAACCCAGACAATTTTTCTTGAAGCGTTGTTGACCTTAAATAATGTTTAACTTTGCAAATATCGCTCGCCAGAAGCTACAGATACAGGCAATGTCAGAAGAATTTTTAGTAAAATACATACATTTGGAAGGGTGGATGTTAAATTGTTTTCAAATATATATTGTAAAATACCAAAAGGGTCAGGGCGAGTATCATCAGGTAATGAAAAAACTCTAAAGGTTATTCTCATATTTCTTCTATACACCGACATCGACCGGTTACGATTTTATTATTTATGTTTTTTTTTTTTTGTCCGAAGAATCGGGGAGGATACGATAACTCTGAAGTCTGGTAACCTGCTCTTCTACTGGGGGGACAACCAACAGTCCCGAGGAGGTGTCGGACTTCTTGTCCACAGGTCTCTCATCAACAACATCGTATCCGAAACCTATAACGGTAGTATACCTTATACTCAGAATATCAAAAAGATATTCGTTGAACATATTATACAGGTATACGCGCCGACCCTCGACACATCCAGATGAAGAAGTAGAGGAAATGTATGAGGAGGTAAGTCGGGCCATACATACTTCCAAAACCTACTTCAATGTTGTTATGGGGTACTTCAACGCAAAGTTGGGCAAGAGAAGCGATGCAGAGTTGAAAATGGGGCAATTTGGACATGGGCAACGAAACTCCAGGGGTCAGAGTCTGGCCAACTTTCTGGAGAAAGACACCTGGCTGAGTCCTGACGGTTCTACGAGAAACGAGATAGATTTCATCTTGACGACGAATAGGCAGATATTCAGAGATGTCTCTGTGATCAACAGGGTGACCACCGAATGGTTTGGGGTACACTGAATATCAATATCCAATCAGAAAGGCGGCGCTTCATGAAATCTACGCTCCGACCTACTCGCGCCCATATCCAAAACCCCGAGAGCTTTCAACTCAAGCTGACATATCGCTTTGACTGTCTAGAAGAAAACCTTGCAGTGGACGAGCTAAACAGCGGTTTGGTAGAAGCTGTCCATACGGTGGGATCTAAATATTTAAGATCTTGCCGTAGAGATAGACCACAAAAACTCTCGATCCCGACTCATGACCTCATGGCTGAACGTCGATCTTTAACGCTGCAGTCTTGCGTTGACGCTGAAGCATATCGGCGGCTCAATAGACGGATCCGGAAGTTCTTGCGACACGATGTCCGTGCTCACAATACTGTGAGCATTAAGGATACAATTAAGCGGAACGGAGGCTCCAAAGTGTTTGCAAGAGACTTGTCTATTGGGCAAAGCCAGTTGTCTAGTCTGAAGACGGACGACGGTCGCGTGGTATCGACGAGGGCAGAGTTATTAAGGTAGATCAAGAGGTTCTACGGACAGCTTTACACCTAGGTTGCCCAACCTGTTGTTAGGTCGGCTGAAGACCTGAGAGTCGAGTTGATCTGACAATTTAGCGATGATATCCCGGGCATCAGCCTGCGTGAGGTTGAGATGGCCCTGAAGCGACTTAAAAACAACAAGGTGCCGAGCGAGGACGGAATCACTTCAGAGCTTCTGAAAGCGGGCGGCACGCCAATACTGAAAGTCCTTTAGAGGCTCTTCAATTCTGTTCTTCTCGAGGGCTCAACGCCGGAGGCATGGAGCAGGAGCGTGGTGGTCTTGTTTTTCAAAAAAGATGATAACACTTTGCTGAAGAACTACAGGCCCATCTCGCTCCTGAGCCATGTCTATAAGTTGTTTTTGAGGGTCAACACAAATCGTCTTGAACGCAGGTTTGATGACTTTCAGCCTCCCGAACAAGCCGGTTTCCGAAAAGGCTTTAGTACCATAGACCATATCCATACGCTTCGGCAAGTTATACAAAAAACCGAGGAATATAACTTGCCGCTTTGTTTAGCGTTTGTGTACTATGAGAAAGCCTTTGATTCGATTGAGATTTGGGCTGTGCTACAGTCTCTCCAGCGGTGCCATATCGACTATCGGTAAATCGAAGTGTTGAAGTGTATATACAATAGCGCCACAATGCCGGTACGAGTACAGGATCAGAGTACGAAGGCTATTCCACTACAAAGAGGCGTGAGACAGGGAGATGTCATATCTCTGAAACTGTTCCCTGCCGCGCTGGAAAATGCCTTCAAGCTCTTGCAGTGGAAAGGATTCGGCATCAACATCAACGGTGAGTATATCACTCACCTTCGGTTTGCCGACGATATTGTAGTCTTGGCAGAATCGCTGGAAGACCTTAGCACTATGCTCGAAGACCTCAATCGAGTCTCCCAACAGGTGGGTCTTAAAATGAACATAGACAAAACGAAGATCATGTCGAATGTCCATGTTGTGCCCACCCGAATCGGTGTTGGGGGCTCGACTCTTGAAGTTGTTGACGAATATGTCTATTTTGGATTGTCGGACAAGTGGTCCGGTTAGGCAGGTCCAACTTCGAGAGAGAGGTCAATCGTCGAATCCAGCTCGGTTGGGCAGCGTTCGGAAAACTACACGACGTCTTCTCGTCCAAAATATCTTAGTGCCTTAAATCGAAAGTCTTCGATAGTTGTGTGTTGCCAGTGATGACTTACGGCACCGAGACGTGGCCTCTCACTATGGGCATTATTAGGAAGCTCAAAGTCACTCAACGAGCTATGGAGAGGGCTATGCTCGGGGTTTCTCTACGATATCGAATCAGAAATGTGGATATCCGTAGAAGAACTAAAATAACCGACATAGCCCAGCGGATGAGCAAGTTGAAGTGGCGATGGGCAGGGCACATAGCGCGGAGAACTGATAACCGATGGGGTCGAGATGTGCTCGAATGGAGGCCACGTAGCGGAAAGCGCAGCGTGGGACGTCCAACCACAAGGTGGTCAGACGACCTGGTAAAGGTCGCGGGACGTCCAACAGGTCTCTGTGGGAATCATTGGTGGAGGCCCACGGTGGTTTAACTTAGAACAAACAACGACGAATTCTTATCATTAGTTTGACTTACTTAATACCAGAGGGCGAAAAAATCGTTGGTTTTTACGGGTTTTCCCATTTTACGTAGATTATATTTTACGCGGATATTATTGGCCTTTAATTACTTCCAACAACATTAATTCGCTTATTTGCTGATTAGTTTATTTTAAAACAATTATTAAATTTATTAATATTCATACTCATGCGGAAATGAGTATTTTTATGTTCGCATTTCTATACAGAATAATTTGTTTCAAATAGACAACATTCAAGTCGATTCCGTTGGATGTAATTCAGGTCCAAACCTCCCTAAATCTTTTATTTTCGTATATAAACGCAATGAAAGTAAGTTTAGACATATTACGGGATTGTTTTTCTTACTTAATTCCAGAGGGCGCTTTGAATTGATTGAGTGACGTCTCTATGTTAGTATGTAAAATGTACTCTGTGGGGAGGCCTATGTTCAGCAGTGGACTTCCTTTGGCTGATGGATGGACATAATATGACATTTGTTTTTTTTTTTGCAAACTTTAGTTTGGGCCCTGGATTTTGGCGCCCCTAAAAGATGGCGCCCGTGTGAATTGCACACTTCGCACATATGGTAGCGGGGGCCCTGGAGGCGACCCTATATCACTTGCGCCCTGGGCGGTCACCCAACTGCAGCCTATATTAATTTTAGCTCTGTCTAAAGTAATTTAAATCGACCCCATCTGCAAAGGTCAGCGCAAAAAATAAGGGTCCATAAGATCTCAATAAAGGGTCCCCTATAGTGCAAAATCGTATTTAAACAGGTCGTTAAACTAAACATGTTTTTACGCTTTGTTTTTTTATTCATTCATTTTTTAAAATATGTAGCGTGTTACTTAAGGTCGAAACACATTTGTCATGAATGAATTATAAATATTATGTACAAAGTGATGTTTTATCATAGAAAGATTGACAAGGATAGCGGATGAATCTATTAAATTATAGAAGATATAAAATCGCAACATAGAAACTGTTTTCTATTGTAATGGCAGCAAATTAATAATAATAAAAAGATAATAAAAAAAATACAATAATTTAAACACGCAATGATATGCATAACGCACAAAACTTAAGAAAAATTAAATCCGTAGTCACCAATGTTCATTATTCGTAATTAATATTAAATTATTCTCACTGCCTTCTACGTAATAATTACGACGCTGAGGTCTCGGTTTCGAATCCCAGGTCGAGCAAAGTGGTATTGGATTTTTTAACCATTATCAATCCGGAGTCTAGAATTTGTACCTGATGTGACGAGAGGCTTGCCCCCTATCGCATTGTGGGACGGAACACTAAGAGCGGAATGTTGGTGTTTTGGTAGCACATCAGCCTACCTCGTATGGGAAAAAGGCGTGAGCTTATGTAGGTATGTAATGATATGATAAATACTATGACGTTCATTTAAAATACTTTTATTCAAGATATTCTTCTAAGAAAGAGACTCTTGGGGTCGAAGGCACAAATGTATTTGTTGGGGCGCAGTTGGGCGCTGACTGTGAAACGAGAGTTGAGACCGAAAAGTCTCTTATAGTTTCTGATATCCACTACTGTATCAGCTCATATACGTCCCACTGCAGGGCACGGACCTCCTCTACAATCGAGAGTACGATTGAGAGTGGTTAGGCCATATAGTCCTTCACGCTGGCCTAGTGCGGGTTGACGGAGTTAAATACCATAGACATTTTTATAAATTGCTATGGTATACAGGTTTCCTCACGATATTTTCCTTCACCTTTTTAGTGCGTGGTGATTGACTATCAATATACACATGACTCCGACAAGTCAGAGGTGAGCCCTGGGATTCGAACCCGCGACCACCGTGAACATGTTGGCAGTCGCGTCTAGTCCGTTTATTAAGAGGCCACCACGCACCCACTACACGAGACTTAATTGATCTTAATGTGGGGTCAGGACCATGTATGTAACTGGTGTATTTATTTGACTGGCGAATGCCCCATTCTGTAAACGTCTACCTTTTTGTGTCAAAACCTTGGTTATTCCCAATATTCTATCACTAAGTAAAGTATTATAATAGGTGTGGTAATAAAGTTCGCCGGACGTCGCGATTAACACCGCTCTAATGATTCGCAGTTTCGCAACTCTGTGACGGCGTTCAAATGGAACTAATGACCAGACATAAGCTTTGTGCCATGTATGAAATCATTTTAATATGTTCGTTTTCTAGGTATTTGGGCTGGAGTGGCGCCTTGGTGAAGGATGCCTTATTATATTGGTGGGTAGTCAGTACCATCAGTTGGAACTCAAATATGATCAGAATCGGAGTGGTAATTTTCGTAAACTACATTATGAAATAAATCGCCATTTTGAATAATGTTACATTTTGATTCAACCACCCTTGCACTCTTAGTACATGGCCAGGTTTTAAATTTCTTACTACCTTAAAGGACACCTAATTTTAATTTCATTATAATCTTAAAATAAACAACAAACTCGACGGCAATTTTTATACTGTGCCAATTACCGGGTAAAACGAAGATTAAGCATAAAAGCGGACCCTGTCTTAAGCCGTGATAACACTAGAATATACGATTAATGAATGATGAGTACTCACACAATGGCAGAATGGTGCCGCTGATGAAGAGGCGCTGACAGCGTGGAGGGTGGCAGGGCAGACAGCGACGCGGGCTGCGGAGAGCCGCACCAGCGCCCCTCGCGGACGTCTGATGAACCTGGAGACCAGACAAATTGTTAGACAATGTACATAGTTCTTGAGGCGTTTTTTTTTATTGCAATGAATGGCGAGACGAGCATGCCGTTCGCGTAATGGTAAGCGATATGACCGCTCATGAACAGTGGAAAAACCAAACAACACCTTGAATAACAACGCAATGCTTGGCATTGAGCTCCGGCCAAATAGCAGTGTAAATGCACTATTGTGTTTCGGACTGGACTTATTGAGACTGAACATCTTATGTCTCAGAATGGCGAGAGCAGTGAAGTACCAAACATTGCTTTGTAATTCAAGGTGTTGTTTGGTCCTGCTATTGTTCATGAGCGGTCGTATCGCTTACCATCAGGCGAACGGCATGCTCGTCTCGTCATTCACAGCAATAAAAAAAAAGTAATTTAGCCTACATTATTACCAAGTCTTCTAAACACTAGTAACACGTTATGATTAACAAGCTGCAAGGCGCAGACGTAGCGTCCATGACTCCACGAGCAAGTTTAATGCAATAAACATGGCTCAGTTTACGCATTAACCTAAATTACATTACGTTACTTTGAAAAATTACTAAATATAACCATATTAGTATACGCTTAGGTAATTTAAATCACTCAAGGGTGAAGTATAAACATTTTAACATGAGTAAAATTATACATAAATGGGTTCTTAACAAAACGCACTTATAAAATGTTATTGTTGTTGGAACATTGCTAGTTAAATAAGTATGCAGCCCTATACCAAGGGTTAAATGCTGCGAAAACAATTTAACAACAAATTAATATTTTTTCTTTATACTATAATTATTGATCCATGGATCTGCGTAATTATGGTCAGTTTCAGGTAGTTTGTGAAGTTTTACTGGCGTTAGGTACTTATAATATGTTTAAAATCCAAATAATTAATCAAAAGGCCTTCCGAATCAGGGGATAGAAAACATGAAAATCAAAATTATGTATGACCTGCTATTGTAATTGAATCACCTCATATACCAAGAGTGCTACCGAAAACGAAGCCGGGTGGTAGCTTTAGTGATTACAAACACAATGCAACTAAAATTTTTGCTAAGAAACGCGACATTTTTTTTTATTATTTTTTATTATCGTCGAGTTGTGGTGGTAAATCCATCCACAAAACTTATGTTGCATTGTGTCTGAAGTCACCCACCCAGCTTCGTTTTCGGTAGAAATCTTGATATACCCTGTATACATATAGAGAGTATAAGAAAGAAGGGTATTGAACTCCTTCAAAATCGAGTATGATTAAATAGGCTTAGCCTGTAGTACATGACATTGGCCTAGCGCTGGTTGCCATACGCACAGATGATAGTAATGAATGGTAATGAGTTACTTACTGCCATAAAGCGTCATGTGCGAAGGCGGTCTGCTGGCAAGGACCGGTGTGGAGCCATACCGCTCGCCGCCCGCCGACAAACGCCCGCCCAGCGGCTTAAACGCGATCGGACGGATCACTGACTTGCCCTGCAACAAACACACAACATTAACTTACAATAAACTTATTGGAACGAATGTTGTAATGACACTTTAAAACATTTGACAATCGTTTTTTACAATTTTAGTTTGTTACTTTGCTGTCAATCATCAACCCTTCATTTGACTATTGACTAAGATATACGACTAAGATATAAGATATACGACTATGTACATATCGTAGTCAATTATCACTTAAATTGAGCCTACTGATTAAGTTTATTATTACATTATATTTGTAAATCATATAAAAATATTATAGAGATATATAAAGAAATAAAATTTTATTACTATTCCTTCACTAATTAATCAAAAGGAATCTCGTTCCATCCGGGTGTCCCTTGATACCTCTCAAGTTTTGACTTATAATAAATTGCTAAACCACATTAGGCCGGCGTGGCGGCCTATATGGCCTAACCACTCTCAACTGTATTTTCGATTGTTGAGGAAGCCTGTGCCCTGTAGTTAGACGTATAGGGACTGACAATATGCTTATTTGAATAAATAAGTACGTTATAACAACTACCACTCACGGTGAAGAGCATTACATTAAACAATTTGAAGTTCAAATACTTATAAAAATCTTTACTCTATTTTCTATCTATGAATATAAAACTATGTATACGAAGAATAAATGAATTTAATAAACCACAATACCTGACTAAGGTGTCCAAAGTCCCCACTCGGTCCGACGTTTTTCAATAAACTAAGAAGAGGGAAATCTTAGCAGTTACATTTATGAATAACATTTGTTTTACAACTACCTACAACTCTATTAGTCGATACCCAATAATTAGTACGGAAATACATTTCGTTATTAACGCTCATCGCTTTATATTAACAAATCTTTTATTGGATAAAATAATTTGCTATTGTAATGATTTAATGAACAATGCTATTACTACAAGCGCACAATCTCATTTATCTGTAAAGTGAATTTGCAAAATTAATTACATAAATAACTAGTCAACAATTATAAAGGTAAAAATGTAAAAAATATGTGAACGCCACACAAGTGTATACACTTAAATACACAGTAAATATTTTTCTCAAAGCGGTTCTTCAATAAATGGCACACGAATAAAGCTAAAGCAATGTTTTCGCGGAATAAAATGCGGGTCTCATTGTAATGTTTCACTAATGCCGTACCACCGACTGTTTTAGTTATTCGATGTAAAATCATTTCTGCGAGTTAAAAGCTTTATACATTTGTAATGGTGACTTTATTAGTCTACCTACAGGAAACATCCTGCAAGTAGGACTACATGGAATTTAAATGCTTATTTTTCCAATTTTACTACCATTCATAGTTGTGTTGGATACACAATATGCAGGAAATCGATTGTGCAGAGCAAGAATATCGATTTGAAATTAAATTATATAATAGTTAAAAAAAACTAAAATACACGCTTTAATAAGATATACAACTAAAAAAGTAAAAATAATTGATACTGAATTTAAGATACGAAAATGGAGTAAAATACATATATTTTATTGTTACAAAGCGTGGGGTGTTTACAACAATTACTTATCCTCCTGCACCCCACGCTTTGTAACAATAAAATATATGTATTTTACTCCATTTTCTTATCTTAAATTCAGTATCAATTATTTTTACTTTTTTAGTTGTATATCTTATTAAAGCGTGTATTTTAGTTTTTTTTAACTATTATATAATTGTTTTGACTAAAAACATCCATCTACGGCTGTATTTCCAATCAATAACGCCATCTGTTGGTCAGTAGTAACATTTGACACTTGAAGAATACAATGTTAACGCCATCTAGCGCCATATATTAGTCAGTAGCAAATTATGTTCATCTATACGCCACCTAGTGGTCAGTAGCAATGGTCATCAATTATAAGAATAATTAATCCTGGCGAATCTAATCAGGATAATTATATATTTTAATCGAATTATTGTATTGTCATCGGTCTTTGACAGGTGTGCAAAATTTGAACGAAATCTGGCCGTTTAAAGTGGGTCAAAATCGCGCCCAAAGAAGTCGGTTACAAACAAACATACAAGTGAAGCTAATATAAAGCGTGTAAAAAAAGACCACGATTGAAGAAGATAGGGAAAACTAATAAGTACATATAAAAACGATCGTATACTTGAATTACTCCTATTCATAAAAGAAGTAAACTAGAAAACATTCTTTTAAATATAATGTGATCTATGAATCGATTCATCGTAAATCGATTTCAAATAGATACAATCCAATTAATTGAATCTGATCGCCGGATCTGACATTGCGTTCCAAAAATCTATTTGTCAAGGAAAACTAGACGTCTCTAAGTAATATCTATAGAGCAAAGAGCATTTCCTATTGAACGGTTACACAGTATGTGGTCCTAAACGACGTCGATTCCAGTAAATCATAACGTTCTTCTAAACCAGGATATATTTATTAGTTTCTATCGGCATTTCTTCCTTTATAAAGCGTCATAAGTAACACTTACATCAAAAGCGGTTATAAAAATAGATTTTTATGTTTCCAAATGGTTTGGGGTCAGTGCAGTCAACATTTGTAACCGACCAACCCAAATCAATGTATTTGAAGGGCTGTGCCCTCCATTTCGCCTCTTATGCCGGCTGATAGCGTATCTTAATCGTTATTGATGGTAATGTCCCAACCCTGCTTGTTTTGAAATTCGACCGCCAGTAGCAGCCAATTTTAAGATCAGGGATTAGTTATTAATACGACCATTTAATTATTTTATTGCTTTTAAGCTCCGTTAACCTGGATCGGTTTAAAAGGCTATTCATTAATTTTAATGATGTCTAATATTTTTGGGTATTTGTGGGAGTTCTTAATTTAAATTCTATTCTGAGTATCTAGCAGGTTATCTAAATATTGAACACTAGTCAATTTATAAGCACTGAATCAATTCCTCTTGATGGGATATTGAGATTATTATTGCATAGCACAGGAAGTAAAGGAAATTACTTAGCATGATAAGCCAGTGGGGTAAGTGATCACTAATAACTTTTTACTTACAGCAGTGAGAAAATAAATGTTTATTTACAATATTTATGAAAAATTATTTTATTCCATGCATCATAACGTGAAGTTACTATTACTAAATTATGAAAAAATATTGTAAACCTGAATATGTTAACAACAAAAAGTTACAATAGTGATCATCAATAATGAAAACCATTTGGATATCTATTATTATATTTGAAGTAACACGCCATCTCATTCTAAATCATCATGCCCTGACATTTTAAATTATGCTCAATCTATTATAGTTTAGTTATTATGAGAACTAGAGTAAGGACCATTTAGAGGCTGTGAGGCACACTTGGTTAATATATCGGCTGTAACGAGAGGTAGCGGGTTCGATGCACTCAGACTATTGTTGTATAAGCGTTAATTTTAAGCCTGAGTCAAGTCTATCGTAGTTTTTCATATCCACGACACGAAAATTGTATCTTAACGGGCACAAAAGATGGTTTAAGGTTGTGAGTCACTGGGGTTGAGTGATCCATATTGATTGGACGTCTGCTCTAAGCCAATACGCAGGCTGTCAAAAGGCTGTTAGATGTATATATTATTATTTATCACGACCATACAATATCCAAAGACCCATCGATGCAATTCCCAAACAATGAAACATTGCCCATTGTCAAGAAAGGTTCGTGTTCGGTCCAGTCCTCCGTGTGAAAACAATTAAGTTTTTAACCACATTAGTTACAGTGTTTAGTTAATGCGAGTCCCGTAGTTATCTGCTTGGTGGTGCACGGATTTGACATTTCATACGCAAGAGACGCTGCCCAAATGTCACGGCACAAAGGTCAGCACTGATTTACAGGCCGACACAACTGTCAGCGGATTTGGTTTGGAAGTTACAAGCACTTATGCTAATCAGTTGTGTTACAGATATTTTATTAGTCCTGCTAATTTTATATTGGTTGGAAACTTGCGTAATAAGTGAATATCAAAGTGTGAAATATCTATATAAATGCATATCTATAAGATTTTGTGGAGCTATATAAGCCAGTGTTGTGATCGAAGATTAATTCATCAGTAGTAAGATATTTGCATGTCTCCTTTTACATTTATGCACAAAAATAAATATTTAATATTGAAAATACATCTTCGGTAGTCGGCAGTCGTACTACGGTACGGTTACAAACCTCTCGGGTTCGAAGCCCGAGTCGAGCAAAATGATATCGGACTTTTCTATTCAATATCAGCCTGGTCAGTCAGGAATTTGTGCCTGATATGACGATAGGGTGAGTTTATCACATCGTCAGACGATACATAAAGGACAATTTGGGTATCATGGCAGCACCACTGACTATCACTTCTGGGAAGGCGTGAGTTTATTTATGTATGTAAAAGTACATTTATAACTCGCAAAAAATACATTCTAAAACCAGCATCAATTAAACTTTGCCTCGCTATCCATACATGGGTTCGTGTCAATGTGCATTACTTCCAACAGCTACACTTCAAGGAAAATGTCTTGCAAGTCGCGACACTTTAGTTTGCTCTGCTTCGGAATTCCCCCAAATGGACCCGAGAACAAAGGCGGTTCGCCAACAACTTCTCGTCGTAAACATACAAAAGGATTTATTACGCAGTATGAGGAGCGGTTGCTATTAAAGGCTGGGAACAACATACTTTACATATTCATTTGTTGTAGGTTTGATATTCATTGAGTGACTAATAACACTGGCGTCAGATGGAGCTAAGATATTCAGATGAGCTCAATTCAGATTTAAGGATGATAAAAAGAAATTACGATCAGACTTACATTCATCTATTCGAATATATCGTCATCTTCAGACTGATGTTACAGCAACTAGGATACTTACTTTCAGATCGTTTATCGTCTATAAGATTAAAACTATAACAGGAAATGCTTTTCTGGAATGATCCGGACTTTTAGGGATGAGAAGAATTTTTTGGGTCCCAATAAAAACCAAACAACATAAAATGTATTATTTACCCTAGTTAAAACCCAGTATTAAATATGAATTCTTACCCGCATATTATTTGTTGATTTATTTTCTGTGAACCCTAATAAAAACTTACTATTGGGGAACACGTCAAATGTGAACCTGCTAATTTTGAGAAGTGCACATGCACTATTGAGTACTTAACATTCGACCCTAAAACACATGTACGCGTCGGTGTTTGGGAGTTGGGACAGAGAATTAATGTTAAACCATCAGTTTCGTTACAGTCCAAGAAACAACCTTACCTCTAACTTCAGATAAGGTCGGAGTCAGGACCATCCGTTAACGAAAATACACGAGGATTTTAATGAATGAAGAAAGATTGAGGGTAGAGAAAGGAAAGCCTTAATATATGCAACAAAAAAATAAATACCATAACTCTTCACGTAGGTCTTCGTTTAGACAGGAGTTACATTTTCATACTTTATTTTAAGCTGACTAAAACAATGTTATTCATCTGTAGTCTGTAACCCCATTTCCATGCCATTTCAAACGCAAAGATAAGCTTAACTTACTCGAAATCATACTTTTTCCGTTCAGCGATTGCTTCCAAACATTGCTAAACGTTACTAGTAAATGCAAAATGACATACATTTAAAACTCATATTGCTTGTCACAAAGGCATATTACATGTATAATGTACTTATACACGGAAGATATAAATAGGCATGCCAATGATCTCCATAGAATACAAATTGAATGACCATTAACGTCACAACAGCGTACAAACGTATCGACGTTTCTTGTTCCATTAAATCTCAGACCTCAGTTGCCTGAAATAAGTACCAAATATAAAATTACAGGACATCCATATCGGTTGTAAAAGTGCCAACAGATCAATCAAGCGGAATGACGCACGGTGGGACGGATTTCGAGGCTCCTTTACATAGGATTTTTCAATTTTTTTTTACCTTTTTTCTCAAATCTAAGTATGAGGTATTATTGTTATTACCATAACATTAACTAATATTAGAATTTTGAACCGATTGGCATCTCAAATATTGAAAAAAATGACTTTGAAGATTTTAAATGTATGAAAACGGATTTTGTTTTCGTCCTAACTTTTTTTTATATTAAGATGTAAAGCTGAAACTTTTAGAGATTATAACTTGAACCCACACAAAGCCATACAAATTTTGACCTTGACCCCGACCGGTCCCGTTTAGGAGATATGGGGTAAGCAAATATGCACATTTAGCCCGCATTTTGACACGGGCTAATGTGTTTGCCTTTTACCTTTTTTCGCAAATTTAAGTATAAGGTATTATTTTAATTACCATAAACTTAACTAATGTTAGAGTTTTGAATCGATTTTTATCTAAAATATTGAAAAAAAATGACTTTAAAGATTTTAAATGTATGAAAACGGATTTTGTTTTCGTCCTAACTTTTTTTTATATCAAGATGTAAAGCTGAAACTTTCAGAAATTATAACTTAGACCCACACCAAGCGACACAAGTTTTGACCTTTACCCAGCCCCGTCCCGTTTGGGAGATATTATGGGCTAAGGAAATGTGCACATTTAGTCCGCATTTTGACACGGGCTAATGTGTTTTTTTTTACTTTTTTTCGCAAATCTATGTATGAGATATTATTTTTATTACCATAAAATTAACTAATATTAGAGTTTTGAACCGATTCTTATCTCAAATATTGAAAAAAATGACTTTAAAGATTTTAAATGTATGAAAACGGATTTTGTTTTCGTCCTAACTTTTTTTTATACCAAGATGTAAAGCTGAAACTTTCAGGGATTATAACTTAGACCCACACCAAGTCAAACAAGTTGTAACCTTGACCCCGACCCGTCCCGTTTGGGAGATATGAGGTAAGGAAATGTGCACATTTAGCCCGCATTTGGACACGGGCTTAATGTGTTTAAATAAATTAAATTCTTACATTTTTCTGACTGCTAATGGATATTGAGCTCAGGTGCTGATTTTTTCAAGTTTTATGAAAAAATGTGGTACGATAATCCCTAACTAATTTATGACTTCATAGTAATTCATTATAACATTAAAATATAAGCAACCAGGTGACGTGGATTACTTACCTTGATTAATAGAATTTTCTAATATAAGCTAATTAAACATCCCGAAGATGCTCCGATGCTCCGATCTTGTTTGAACTCCAAGCAGCGGGCTTGCTCCGCTGACAAAGCATTGGGTATTGCAACTTCTTTAAAGTTATCTAAGTGGCAATAAATGTCATTGAGGAAAGAAACAAAGGATTTAGGATGTGATATTTTTCCATCCTATAATTGTGTGAGAAATGAGAAACAGGAATGTTACCCTGAAAAAGAAGACATGACAATAACCGAATCTGAAGTCAAACTTAAGCTGCAGTCAATTTTAGATATTACTGTTAAAAGATTATTTAAAACAGTAGAAACTGATTCTACTAGTTGCAATTTGACTCTTACCACTAAATGGGGATTTGACGGTGCTTCTGGATATAGCAACTATAAACAAAAAATGGACGGTGACGATTCCAACGTATTTATGTGTTCATTTGTTCCATTGAAGTTGACAAGAGATGACACTGCTGAAGCGGTATGGGAAAATCCGAAAGCTTCTTCAACGTTTTACTGTCGGCCAATATATTTCAAGTTTGCAAAAGAAAATGATTTAAATATTAAGGAAGAAATGGCTTCAGTAGAGAGAGAAATTGCTACTCTACAGCCAACTTTGTTTGAAGATGTAAGCGTTAGCCACAAATTTCACATGACTATGATTGACGGAAAGATATCCTCGAAACTGACCGATACATCTACGGCAACATGTGACATTTGCAAAGCAAAACCCACAGAGATGAATAATATCAATATGCTTTCACAAAGAAGTCATCCCGTAGATATGCTTAGGTTTGGTTTGTCTTCTCTCCATACATTTATAAGATGCATGGAATGCATATTGCACATAGCTTATCGCCTCGACTTTAAGAAATGGCAAGCTAAAGGTGATGACTTAAAACAACAATTGGCTAATAAGAAAAAAGCAATCCAAGATCAATTTCGAGATGAAATGGGACTTCTCATAGATGTTGTGAAGCAAGGTTCAGGGACCACCAATGATGGAAATACTGCAAGACATTTTTTTGCCGATCCCGAAACTACTGCGCGCATCACAGGTGTAGATGCACAATTAATTAGCCAGTTGAAAGTCATCATCCAAGTAATTACATGTGGAGAATTTGTTAATGTCGAAAAATTCCGGCAATATTGTACTTCAACAGCTCATAAATACGTCGAGCTCTATTCATGGTATTACATGCCATCTACTGTGCATAAATTACTCATACATGGTGCAGATATTATTGAGTTCAATAACTTCATTCCAATAGGGAAGCTCTCTGAGGAGGCATCCGAAGCTCGAAACAAAGATTTTAAATATTTCAGAACTTTCCACTCACGCAAAAACAGCAGAATTGCTACAAATGAAGACATTATCCATAACCTACTAATTTCATCTGACCCATATCTGTCCAGTTTTAGACCTAGAATAAGTCAACGTGATATTCAGCCACTTTCAGAGGAAGCCAAATTATTGTTAGAATTGTCTACTTCTAGTTCAGACTAGAAAGTAATAGCTTAAATAATGGATTTTACCTTACTATGATAGAGTATTGTTTTTTTTTTCAAACACCCTTTCATCCACTATTGACATAAACTTTGTAGAAAATATGATTATTTCAAACCAGACAACTAGTTTAGGCTATGTATTTCTCGCTCAATAATTCTATTCTATAATTTTCATATTCCTGTAATTTTTGATTTGTAACTTTTGAATGGAATTCTTCAAGATTAAGGTCAAAAGTAATAATATAGGGCCTGAAACTGACGTGTTACAAAATCTCCTGTTATTTTGGATCGCAAATTTCAGGTATAGGCTAGTTACGAGAGCCCATGTAACAACATACTCAGAAAATGCACTTTTTAATTATTCATATCTGTAAAACAGTGTCGTTCAAGGTCAAGGTTATGAGTTGCAGATGTTTTTAGATATCATATGATACTATCACATAGACAAATTTAAGAATTTAATTTATTTAAACACATTAAGCCCGTGTCCAAATGCGGGCTAAATATGCACATTTCCTTACCCCATATCTCCCAAACGGGACGGGTCGGGGTCAAGGTTACAACTTGTTTGACTTGGTGTGGGTCTAAGTTTTAATCCCTGAAAGTTTCAGCTTTACATCTTGATATAAAAAAAAGTTAGGACGAAAACAAAATCCGTTTTCATACATTTAAAATCTTTAAAGTCATTTTTTTCAATATTTGAGATAAGAATCGGTTCAAAACTCTAATATTAGTTAATTTTATGGTAATAAAAATAATATCTCATACATAGATTTGCGAAAAAAAAGTAAAAAAAAACACATTAGCCCGTGTCAAAATGCGGACTAAATGTGCACATTTCCTTAGCCCATAATATCTCCCAAACGGGACGGGGCTGGGTAAAGGTCAAAACTTGTGTCGCTTGGTGTGGGTCTAAGTTATAATTTCTGAAAGTTTCAGCTTTACATCTTGATATAAAAAAAAGTTAGGACGAAAACAAAATCCGTTTTCATACATTTAAAATCTTTAAAGTCATTTTTTTTCAATATTTTAGATAAAAATCGATTCAAAACTCTAACATTAGTTAAGTTTATGGTAATAAAAATAATACCTTATACTTAAATTTGCGAAAAAAGGTAAAAGGCAAACACATTAGCCCGTGTCAAAATGCGGGCTAAATGTGCATATTTGCTTACCCCATATCTCCTAAACGGGACCGGTCGGGGTCAAGGTCAAAATTTGTATGGCTTGGTGTGGGTTCAAGTTATAATCTCTAAAAGTTTCAGCTTTACATCTTAATATAAAAAAAAGTTAGGACGAAAACAAAATCCGTTTTCATACATTTAAAATCTTCAAAGTCATTTTTTTCAATATTTGAGATGCCAATCGGTTCAAAATTCTAATATTAGTTAATGTTATGGTAATAACAATAATACCTCATACTTAGATTTGAGAAAAAAGGTAAAAAAAATTTGAAAAATCCTATGTAAAGGAGCCTCGAAATCCGTCCCACCGTGTGACGCACCGACAGATGGTCGAAAAAACGAATAACTTACGACCAATGATGTTGCGACAAAGCGTTCGTGAAACAAGCAAGAATGTACAGCGCGGTGCGACAAAAACTGGAATCTCGGTAACGCATTGCAAAACCGCTAAACGCTCCGTACGATTACTTGGACTGCATTTTAATAAACAGGACTGCATCTTGTATCTTATTTCATAATTAAGTTTTTGTTATGTACACGTGAAATGAATCCTGAAATTATTTCGTGTTATCCGTCATACTATTAATTGAAAAAAGTGTTAATTAATTTAATTATATTGCTGAAGTATAATAATCTAATCATATCGCACTAAGTGAAGGCGTGACGATTTTATGATATAAGCACAAATTCATTTAAAAGTATTTTGATAATTATTACCAATTTGAAATTGTTACGGCAGAATATTTAGTGTTGTTAAGTTATTTTTTATACTCGTGATCCTAAAACGCATAATTAATAAACACTACAACACCAATGTTTACCTATGTCTAAACACTAACCCTAAGACAATATTTGAGTGTGTAAGCTAAAGCAGCCAAAGCAGACAACAAGCTAGTACAAACCAGTTGAGAACAAGCTGTAGTTTGTCCTAGAGCCAGAGGTTTGTAGGTTAGCCGCGACAAGGCTTCTTACACCGCCACCCGACAAGTGTATCTCAGAGTCCAGCGCGCAAGGTATGAGAGATAGCGGGAAGTATATTATATCAGAATTTTTGTGTTTGGAGATCACGGATTGTAAACAAATTGTTTTTGTTTGAAACTTCTACGTGTCGAAAAATTCGATTTTAATTTTAATACCGATTACCTGAATACATTAAATTGATTCATCTTTATTATAACTACGAAACAGTGAGAAATCTTAATACGCAGTTCCCCAAAATACTATTGTAATTGAAAGGAGCGATCAGTATATGACAGAAAATAATTTATAAATAAGTAATATAATTTTTAAAAGGATCCTTGAAGAAGTCACCAGATGCAGACCACTTCCAACAGTTTGCTATGGAAGTCGTCAAAGGAGGCCTAGTCAGCAGTAGATTTCTTGTATCTAAAGATGATAATTATCAAGGGTTTTGAAATTGAAACCGATTCCATCATGTCATTCATTCAACTCTTAACTGTCTCTCGCCGTTAATTACACCCAACGTAATTCTATACAAAAAATATTTATGACAAAATCTCTTGAAGTAGATAAATCGCACCGAACCATAACTATCTCCATGTTCCTACGCGGAACCTAAGTTGACAGCAACCATTTGTAGACCCTTGGAGGTAAATCGAGCGAAGAAGCTGTACTACTCAGTGTCATTTATTACATCAATCGGGAAGTGTAGCATCATGTTGATTCCGATGTTTCGTATCTTATTAATTAAATAGCTTTATTAGTAAAGCTATAACTTATTATAATAGTTTTATTTCAATGTGTAACATTCGCGTAAATCTAAGAAACCATTATGAAAGCTATAACTGTCATAAAGGTATTTGACGCGGTTCTTCAGTTTCGATATTGAGAATATGACATCATTGATTGAACAGTCACATTTCTTTAAAGTTTTTTGTGACATTTGCGTCTTCTTGATTTCTTTCGACAGCTATGACATGCAAAATATTATGAGGAGACAGGGAAATGACTCAGCAATAACTATTAATAACCGATTTATGGATGTCTGCTAGTAATTTTTGCTACTGCTGATAAAAACTAACCGCACTTTACGGTCATTTATACTTTTTAGATAGGTCTGCAAACTCACTGAAGATGTTATCCAACTATTCATTTCTTTAAAATATCAGGAGCGATTAGTACGAAAGAAGTTTTGTCTAAGCAAGACGTGACGCTGGTTACTAAAAAAAACTAATCGGTATAAAAAATGTTCGGAGCTTTTTATAACACAACGATTTTCTAAGTTATTTGTCGGTTAATTCCATCACGTTTACTGGCTTTCTGCTGTTTGTCTTATTAGTGGAAATGATAGAATGTGTTATATTACACTATAGTAAATTGATTTCATTGTTATTATGATTAGCATCAATAGTTGTGGTTACCGTAACAAATGTTGATTCAGTTTTACGACCGGCCAGTTTAGTAATATCAAAGGTTTCTGAAAATAGCTTTAGAATTAGTTCCAGTCGGTTAATAGAGAACACCAAACTGCATTTATTCTTTGAGTATCCGCTTCCCATAATTTACTATTATTTTTGTTTAAAATTCTACTAATTTGACTAGGGTTACTTTTAACATTTTTATTATTTAATATCAAAACCATATTGTATTAGCAAACTTAGTAACTTGCTTATCGAAAGATGTAGGCATTTTATGTGCCGTATTCACACCTAGCGAAATATAAAATGTTTTCACTTGTCAATACTTTTTATTGAGCTTTATGTTATTTGTCACTTGGTTCGTAAGCCGTACGTTTATTTTGCGTGCGTAGTGAATGGTTTGATTGACACAGTTATATAAAATACATTATAATTTCTAGACCAACATTCCAATCTAGATCCGTCAGGCTTAGTTATCGAATTATGACCATCTAAATGTACATAACAAATAGCATAATGTGTTATGCCACGAGCCGGAACCGGTAATACTGATTGACGAGGTTTAAAAGAAAGGCTTATTTGTTTAGGAAAAAAAAATATTAACATCCTGTAGAAAATTGAAGTGAATCGAATAAAAGATAGCCCAGACGAATTAAACAGCACTAAGATAGTTATGTTATTAATATAATGTGAGATTCCGTATCGATCAATATAAATGTTAGAAATGCTAGTTGTGGTAATTTCCGCAACTGAGTAATTAATAGCTTGCTATCCATAAGCAGGCTATATAATTTAAACGTAAAGCAGAACCAAAGTCCATTTTATTTCTGATCAGTTTAATGTCCGTAATTATAGAAAATAAATTGTGACGTGGACAGAAGGCCACAGCTTGGCTTTTAAGGTTCGTTTTGTGAGTGAGATTGTCGGGGACGAAAAGAAAGGTAATACAAGTGTATCGGAGAGGATTTTAGCCACCTCAGTACTCGATGATGAAAAGTACGTTACAGTGAACCATATAAGTGTATCGGGTTTGGGTTCTGTCTTATATCCTGTTTCAATCACGTATTGTGTCAACCAAATTCCCTATTTGGATTGAACTGCACAAAATTATTTAACCTAAACCTTATGCAGATTAAATTGGCTACAGCCGGTCGTGACTCGACAGTGATTTGTTAAATATGCACCATTTCATGTCAGGTGTACTTTCATTCATTATATAAACACAACATGGAACCACTTGTAATTATGTAGTGATTTACAGATAAGAAAGTAAATAAGCATTGCGCAAGACGTCCTGCAATCAATTAATAGTTTCACAATCTCCTACTTAGGTTCAGTTTAAACGGATCATTACCGGTATGGAGGCGATTTTCTAAGTTGTAAAAAGGCGACTATGTTCTAAAAGATTATTGCCGGTTGCGCAATTTCTTGAAGCCTTATTTTCTGTAGTAATGTAACCACTAGCTTATAAAGACTAGAAAATAATAGTTTTATTTTATCCATAAGCGATATCCTGTGAAGTAAGAAGCCTATTTCTTTTGAAAACAGTGGTTTATTTTTCTATAGTTTGCTTGAATATAATATTTTTATGTTTTAAGAGACGCCTAAATAAATCATTATAAAGTTATTTGATTAATTTGTGGCTATCATTTTTTTAAATTTAATGTGTTCATGTCTCTACCAATTTGTATAATTACCTATATGAAGCAATCAATAACAGCCCCAATTTAATTATAGTGTACAAACTTAAATAAATCCTCGTCTTTCTAAGTAAACATGTGGCTTTAGTTCATTTAAATTATGAGACAGCGTAATCACTGAGTAACGTTGTCTTTAATTTATTTGACTGTTAATCTCAGGCTAATAAATTAGGTTCTATAATTAAAACTCTAACAAAGTAGCAAGGATTTGCAATAAAACAGTAAGTTTATCGCCTATACGACCATACACGCTTGTGATAGAACACGACGTCGCCCCACATAGCTCGCTGGGTGGCTTCATGATTTATAGCAGCGGTTCCCAATATGGTTCTGCGGAATTAACAGATACCTTGTCAAGTCACCAAGTCTTCGGTAATTTACATTTATCGTCCAAACGTTCGATGATTTCTGGCCGTTGTACGATTCCAAATATGAAATATTGATTTAAAAATGGCGCACAAAAATTGGATGCGAACTTGCAATGATAGTTTTTGAGAGCCTTCGCTCTCAAATCAACGGTCAACGCAACTGGCAATTTTATTCCATAATTTCTTAGCACCTAACTTTCTTTGAATGAGAGTGTTGATGATAATTGATATTAGTATTCCTCATTTGTAAGGAGTTTGAAAGGAGTTTCAAAGAGCTGATGCCCCGAAAGTTTAAGAACCACTGATATTCAGTCCCAAAGTCAGCCTTCTCTATTAGCCGCTATTAATTACCCTACCTTGCTCTCGTGAGCTCATGTGTGCACATTCTAAGCAACTGCTTTATTAGAGAGGTTATCGCGATAATGCAACTTGTTTCACACGAATTGGTGCCGGATTCGACTTAAGTTTCACGTATGGAGTCTTGTGCACACGAACAAGGAATGAGGTATTTAATAGGCTTTCGAGCAAGGATTTGTAAAGGTCTTATTAATTTTGTTACTCAATTATTTCAATATTTTGGGTCCAAATATAGTATGCATTCAAAACGTATCTTAATTTCTTTAATTCGAGTATAGAAATGACTAAGTTTTCGTTTCAAAGCACATTTTGGATACAATAAAAAAAAATGAAACACAGTGGTAAAAGTAAACACTTATTTTTATTAAATTTCTATTTAAGCACACGTAGAAAACACGAGATTATTATGTGAAAGTAAAAATTATCGCTAGTAATGACTATTCTTAGGAAATTGTTCTGTTCGATAATGTGATATGTGTACACAATTCACATCTATTACCAGTGGTGGATTATAAGTTTTATAACTGCGGTATTGTGAAAAACTGGGTGACGTAAAGGTGTTAATTTATTTACTGCTAGTGCTCATACTTATGATCTACTTAGTTTTTCATATTTAATTGGTTTGTGTATTTAATGTATGATGGGAGAAAAATGTAGAAAAGAAATATATTATGTTATTGCAATGACTTACCAAATAAAAAAGCGATAGGACCGCTCACGAACAGTAGCAAAACTAAAAAACACCTTGAATTACCAAGCAATGCCTGAATTCCACTGCGCCCGCCATCCTGAGACGTAAGATGCTAAGTCTTAATATGTCCACTAGTTATTGTGCCTACAATGTCTTTTAAATCGAAACACAACAGTGTATTTACACTGCTGTTTATACATATTACCTCCACGCAAAAATATTTCGCACCATTGTTTCACCGCGTAAAATTGCAAGCAAGCAAACGAAACGAAAATAACACTTTCAGGCTTATATTACAAAACAAAACAGCACTCAGCATTTTGTGTTAATTAAGTCATTATCAAAGACAAAAATAAAAAATAATATTTAATCATCCTAACACCATTTGGGGATTATTTGGAACCATTTTTGCGTCATACGACAGTATCTACGTCATAAGAGCCATTAACAGCCGCTGCCAATAAAAAATCCCAATCCAAAATTTGCCGTTTTAGATTGACAGCTCAATCTTTTTTCTGGTACTATATTGCCAATAATCAATCTCAGTAGTGAAAAAACTATGGCAACATGACAGGGGACCAATCGAAAAGTAGAAAACAATCCAGATTGACTTCAAACTAATTTTTTCGATTGATTATTGGCATCGGCCGTAAATGTATCAAATAGAATTAAGACAATTTTGGAAACAATCAATATTCCATAGAAGTAGAAATTTGAATTTATCTATGGTACGTTATATAAATTCCACCAGATATTTTGTAAAGTGCTATAAATTTCGAAACATGCACAAATTCGTAGCATCTTAGAATAGACTGTTCTAATTGAAATAAATATGTAGGCGTTTCATCTGTATTATCATAAATATTCATACATATTATATTCACATACCATAACACGTCTCCTATGAAAGGAATTCTTGAGCTACTAAATCACGCCTACGTTATGCGATCAGACGTTGCAAAAATCTACATTTGCATGATACAAAAAGATTTTATTACATCCACAATAAATTTGGGAGGTACTCAGGTGAACCAACTCGTAAATATTAATATGAGTCTGTATTAAATTGTTGGATGTTGCATTTATATACCTTTTTTAAAGTGATCGAAAAGTAAGTCTGTATCTTTCGTTATCGAGTTTGCGGAGGTTTACATTAAAGAATTCCTTGTAAAATATTTCCGTTTCAATTTGGCAAAAATCCTTTACTTCACGTGCGTGACGAGAACGATTAAGCTTAATTTATGGCAATTACCGTGCAATAATGTGAGAAAATTTAATTTTTTCGAGTTTGTATCGAGTGCAAGAGGTAAATGTCCATATTTGCGAAGGCTCGGGGCGCTCTCCCACGACACGCCACGCGAGCCGGCCACGTGTCGTTTCGCAAACCGGTCGTTCCTTTCTAACATCGTAACAAGCGAAAGAGACAGTGTGAACACTGAAACTGCCCCTGGCTAAATCCCAGGCTGTCTGGCCTGCTAAATAATTCCAACGTTTGGAATTATGATTCCTGCTTAATTATTTCGTTGCATGCCATATTTTGGGACGTTTACCCCGTGGGCCTAACTCCATTGGCAAACTTAACTCGAAGCTGGGAATTTTTACCGAATTTCGAAGCAATTGAACAAACATCGATTCATTATTTGTCAGGCTAAAATCTACAGATCAAGTTTATAGTTCGCATGGCGATAGACCCGCCCCCTATCACATCTTGATCCGGAGAACTGTGGGTGGCACTAATAACTCCTACATCTATTATATTTCATTCACAAAATTACATTATAGTGAGAATAATTTAAATTTAACAATCCATTCACGTATTCTAAATTCCTTTTTATATCATGTTTTGATAACCATAACCATCACTCTTCCTACCAATTGAGGCTGTGTCACAAAACTTGAACCTTTCCTCCATCAATTAAAGACACATCGTGTTGGAACTACGTTTTCAAGTAAACATCGGTTCATAACCAAGGGGAACGATATACGGTCGGCATGACTTTAGGAGTGGGCCTACACGATCGTAAATTAGTCGATTACGATCAGTACAGGACACATTACAACGTAGTGACGAGCTGTGATGTATGGAAATAGGCTCCGATTACGACATCAGCGCTCACGTGTAAAAGAAAGTTTGAATAATCGTTATCTCTTCGACATAATCGGTTCGAGTGTTCGAGATTGTGATGTATGAGATGGTATAGATGATTTGGTGTAAGGGCCATTAGTTCGTAGGAATGGGTTTTAATTTTAATTTAATTTGCATTTTATTGGATGACAGTAAGATTTTGATGGTAAAATTTTGTAAACGGTCGTTCAAATTATAATACTCGTGATGTCTTACAGTAATAACCAACATCATCTTAGGTTTTGTTTTATTCGGTGAATGAGATTTCCAGACAGCCAAAAACTGGTGGCAGGATAGCTTCCACTGAACACAAACCTGTCACGGCAACCCACGCATGTGTATCGAGTTTCTATTGAAATAAATGAATTACTTTTAAAAAATTTAAAGGAAGGATCCATTTCATTTTTAGTAATTCCGTATATTTTTTCTCTACCAATACCAAATAAAATATGATACTGTATTTTATGCAGAGAAAAATTTTATACACGAGTATAATTTTATAAATCCAGAGTCATATTGTATTCCGACACCCATTTACATATTTTAATCCGATACGAATATTAAATGCATTCGAATACTGAATTGACGGCACAGAAGCACAAAACGACCCCATTTTTGTTCTACTTCCGATTTAAAGAACCGGTTTAAGCGTGAAACACGTGGCGATACACGCGCTAAACAGATGTGACCCGGCCTTCCATTGTGAGGCACTGGGGTCGGGATGCATCTGCCCTTTACGACCCTACCAAAAATATTCACTCAATTAGTTATAAAGCTTTTGCTATGCAGTTTTAAGTATTGGAACGGGGTGGCAATTGTATACCTTATTTATTGTAAATTTATGAATGAGGTTTGGGGTCACTTGTATTTTTAGTGCTGAAATGAATTACATTCTTGCAAAACTATTTTGAGGACTTAGGGCGTACGGGGATTTTATGAGTAATAACAATTAGACCCTTTTTTATTGCAAAGGTATTATTAAATTTAATCGGCAACTGGGGTTGAATGAATGCTTACGCATATCTGATTTTGTTACTTTTATTTTGGTTTTGTTATATGGTAATGTGAGAGTGAGTGGTAGCCTATTGGTAAATAGACCAGTCGTGGCTGCCAACATGTTTACGGTGGTCGCGGGTTCGAATCACAAGGCACACCTGAGACTTTTCGGAATCATGTGTGTGTGTTGATAGGCAGTCACCATACATTTTAACAGTAAAGGAAAACATCGTGAGAAAACCTGCATACCATAGCGATTTCTAAGAATTCTTATGGTGTGTTAAGAACTACCAACCCGCATTAGGTCATCGTGGTGCACTATATGGCCTAACTATTCTCAATTATACTCTTAATTGTAAAGGAGACTCGTGCTCTTGAGTGGTAGGTATATGGGCTGAGACAGTACAGCAGTTATATGGTTGAGCTAAATATGTAGCTTATATTCCAGTGTCCTACATGTACAAATATTAGACTATTTATTAAGAAACATTTGTCTTGGTCACGTGTTGAAATCTAATCTGCTGCTTCTCATTTCACATTGGTTTTTAACCCATGGCTATAGAGGCTGAACTCGGCATCAAATTTCAGAACATCCGTCAATTTGAAATATTATTGTAAAAACCATAATAACTACATCCGGGTACCAGCGCTGTTTCATAGAAATTGTGTACAAAAAAATTCACGAGCAAGTTCAAAGTGATCGAATGCGCAAAATCCACAACAAACACCGGTCAATGCATTTAAAACTTTACACTTATTAAAATAAGGATTAATATAAATATTCGAAAGTGTTGGTATAAGTGAATGTGCAAAAACATTTCTTTAGCCTGTACGCGAAGCAAGCGAGATTGCAACTATCCGGAGCAATTACGTATAACGATAGACAATTATTTTTTACGATTCTCCCGAGCAGCGATTGTGGGCGATCAGATGTTTTCGTAATTAATTCGATTCTTACATTTGTTTTTCATATTACAACATGCAACGTAATTGCGTTGTTAATTCTATTTTAACTTACAAGCAAGTTTGACGTTTAAAATATAAAAAAAGTCAAATGAAATGTGTACAGCTAAAGATATCAAGTTCACTTTCGCAAAAGACAGAATGCGATTTTTTTTTACTTGAACTTCATGAATATTAGTTACCTGAATTCAATCGCTGGACACTCCGAGATTAATACGATCGAGTTGTTTATATCGATTTTGATAAAACCGCACTTAAACCCACCAAGTGTTTATCTCACTTTTTTACAGAGTGTATCTTATTTACTACTCAATTAGATTAATTTAATGCGGCCATATATGTCTTCGGGTGTCACATTAATTGCACCCAATAATTCTTGCTCTAAATCAATCTGCTTTTATGGATTTCATCGATTTAAATTCTACATTTTTTTTTATATCGTAATTACGACGTCTTGCTATAATAGGCGTTGTGACAAATCACGTAATTACACAAACATTACAACTATCAAAAGTCGATAAAAAGTTAAATCATCGATACATAATACATGACAAAAGTTATAACAATTAAAAATCGATAAAGATTTACACAATATCGATAAGCGGTAACATTACTCGTTGCACGTAATTTGTACCGTGTAATATATAACTGAATTTACAAGGCCAATGATAATCGATAGATGGCCAAACAGGTCCAACACTTGCGCATCAACTTTTTGTAGGCTGGAGAAAGCTTGGAGATCGCCGAAATGTACCAACTATGCAACGCATCGATAAGATTGTCGATTTATCGAGATTTGTGTCGATATCGGTGTGGTTGTCACGATTTTTAGAAATAATAGGTTGATTTGTGAAAGCAGACAAGGCAATGGGAATTTTATTTTGTATGTTATAAAAAATTAGAAAAGGTAGGTTTCTTATTAGTACTACGCATGCACTCCTCTCATTTTGAATTCTTAAGAGATAATCATTGACGTAGTTTGTTGCGTCAACAAAGACTCTTTTTCATTTTGTTTCTATTTATGCATACCAAAACTAGCCTCACTATGTGTCATTCATAGTTTTGTATGGTTTGAATACAATTGCAAAACATACCGTGACGTCACTAAGCCTTGGTTTCAAATTGGCTGCAACACTCTTTAATTGCGAGAGAAATTTACAAATAGATCAAAAAAATCCTTGAACATGTTACATATCTACAATAAATTGGCGATATACTCGCCCACCATCACCATCACATAGTGGGACGATAACACACACAGCGAAATGTGGATTTCCTGGTTGCTATCAGGAGAACGTCTACCTACCCTTTTTGGGGAAAAGGCGTGAGTTTATGTATGTATGTAAATAAACCAAACTGGGTGTCGAAATCACTGCCACCTAATTCACAGCCGGCATACTATGACACTAATGAATCATCAATAATAACCAATTGAGTATCCTCCAAACAGAACTAAACCATACAATGGTACGCCTACAGCGCCCGTACATCAAAGGCTTCATTATTATGAATAGTGCACATTAGTGAAATACGTCGAACCTTGACACAAATATGGCCCGAGGTTCGTGACGAGAACACGAATAATCCGATTAAACTATATCACGACATATGTTCTGAGAAATTACCGACTAGTATCAAATGATCGTATACCGTGACAGATGTAGCATGCGACAGAAGCTATGAGAATCATGCTATTATTATTGTTTTAACTTGGATAAATCTCAATACTGGACACAGGCCTCTGAAAATAGAAGAGGGTTTGAAGGTCAGACCTCTGTTAAGTACACTGGGATATGAGGGTTGGAGAACTTAAAATCCTTTAAAATTATTGTTCGGAACTTTCACGTTGCAGGTTGCAGAATTCTTCTTCAATGTTGATGTAAGTATATCTATCAACAGTTTTAAGTTTCATCAATGGACATTTTATGGCGGATGGTGTAGGATAATATTTAATTATTGTAAAAGTTAATGATAGAAAATAATTAAATTTCAAGAACTAAAGTATTGTCAATGATATAAAAAAGAAGTAATCAAAACAGATTAAAAATTGCAATGGCCTCTGACATCTACTGAAGAATCTCCAGCTTTTCATTTCATTTCCAGCTTAATATTTTTATCTGAATCTTTATACAATTGTCTTTGGTAAGTTAATTGTCAGTCTCCATATAATTACATGCTTAAATGCAACCAAGTTACTCAACATGAAATAAAACATTTAGGTTATCTATTTTACAGATCTAGTGTGTTTTTGTATTGCTCAGTAATTCATTGCGACATTAATTTTATTTACTCATTTACTACAGGATTTAGACTAGGATTTCCTTAACCAATTAGCTTTGTGGCCCAAGGCCTTAAAGGTATAATAACATATATGCTATTATCAACTTATGGGATAAATTACTTACATTGGATCTTCGTCGTATGTGATAGAAAAAAAATATTATACGTACCCATAGAAAGTAAAAACCCAATTTCGTACAGTACATAGAACTTAAACAAGATTCAAATTTCATTCAACGCATATAGGCGTTGTTACTCAATTATGGATTATATTATACCAAAAAATATATATTTAAAGTCTTATATTAGCTGAGGTCTACGGGTGTTAAGTGCAGGAAAAAGTGGTAGAGCCGACGTATTGATAGTCATGCATGGGCAAGCTCATCCGGTGCAGTACCACTGCCTCACAGGAGATCGACATATCCCAGGTTTAATGTTATGAATGTTAGAAATCGCTGTGGTTTAATTTTAGTGTCTTCGGTGAGTGAGATAGCTGGAAGCCCAATACCATTTTCTCATCCTTTGTTCTTTCTGCTCTCGTCCCGATTTAAAGGAGGCGGCAACACATCCATGATTTAAGCCTTATGAATGTTCATGGGCGATAGTAATCACTTAGATGGCCTGTTTGATTGGTGGGCCTAAGCAGTAAAAGAGGAAGCGGACTCAATAAAGTTTATTGAAATAAAACTATTAGTTACGGATTTTATCGCGGATTAGTTTATTTATTTTTTAACCGACTTCAAAAAAAGGAGGAGGTTCTCAATTCGACTGTATGTTACTTTTTTTTTTTTTTATGTTTGTTACCTCGTTTCTCTGTACTGTGTGAACCGATTTCGATCATTCTTTCTTTGATTGAAAGCTGGTGCTTGTCGTTTGGTCCCATAAAAATATGGTGAAGATCTGATGAATATCTTCGGACCTGGAGAGGGGAACTCCTTAATATTAAGGAGAATTGCAATGGTTCTTTTTGCGTTACGTTCATTAGAAAAGTTAAGTTACAGTGAGAGAGGGAAAAAGGGGTGGGGGTGAGAGGGGGTGGGTGATAAAATTAAAATACACGTAAATTCTAATATCTTCGGCAGCTTTCAACCGATTTTAGTGATTTCGTTTTCATTAGAAAAAACGTATTGACAGGTTGATCCCAGGAATACAACATGAAGATCTGATGATTATGTTCGGACCTGGAGAATAGAACTCTTAAAAATTTAGTAGGATTCCAATGGTTCTTTTTGCATTAGGTTTATTATAAAAGTTAAGTTACAGTGATGGAGGGAAAAAGGGGTAGGGGTGAGGGGGGGGGGGGTAAAATTAAAATACACGTAAATTCTAATATCTTCGGCAGCTTTCAACCGATTTTAGTGATTTCGTTTTCATTAGAAAGAACGTATTAACAGGTTGATCCCAGGAACACAACATTAAGATCTGATTATCATGTTCGGACCTGGAGAGTAGAACCCCTCAAAATTTAATAGGATTTCAACGGTTCTTTTTGCATTGGCTTCAGTATAAAAGCTAGGCTACAGTGGTTGAGGGAAAAAGAGGTAGGCGCGAAGGGATGGGGGGGGGGGGGGGGGGAGAAAAATAATAAACATGTGAATATTCCAATATCTTTGGCAGCTTTTAGCCGATTTTAGCGATTTCATTGTCATCGGAAAGAACACATTCCTTGTGGGGGCCAAATCTTCTTAATTTAAATGCCTATCAACACTAAAAAGATAAAAATAACTAAAATTTTTAATAAAAAAAATAAAAACCGACTTCAAAACAAAAATCCACTAAAAACCAAAAAATAATAAATACCACTCCAAAGCAAAAAAAATAATATTTATTTCATGGAACTCGTGCATGTTGATTAATTTACTTAATGACTTGACTAGCCAACAAATCAAAATAAATGCGTAACATATTGAAGGCGGGTCGCCCAGTACCAAACATATAGATATTTTAATTAATATAAGGCATACGTCCTACATGTTTGGTACTTGGCGGCCCGTCTTCAATATGTTACGCATTTATTTTGATTTGTTGGCTAGTCAAGTCATTAAGTAAATTAATCAACATGCACGAGTTCCATGAAATAAATATTATTTTTTTTGCTTTGGAGTGGTATTTATTATTTTTTGGTTTTTAGTGGATTTTTGTTTTGAAGTCGGTTTTTATTTTTTTTATTAAAATTTTTTTAACTTCCCGAGGTTTCGATTACTTTACAGCTTTCGCATTCACGGAGCAAACAGTCCGCAAATAATAATTAAATAATAGTTTTATTTTAATGTAACATTCGCATTAATCAAAGAATCCATTATGCAATACGGTTTAGACGAAAAAGGAAAATAAAATAGCAATGCAATTTCTGCCTCGTTAAAGTGCTAAGTCAATGACGTTTATTCATGAATCCCGATGTTCCGTATTAATGAGTGTTAAGGCGTTAGTTAAGAGTTGATTAAAACAAACATTGCACACGTGAATTCATTAGTTCCTTCAAAGATTAATGGTTTGTCGGCCGTTTTACTTTCATCGGAAAATTAGTGCACTATTTCGAAATTCATTAGAAGATGGATTGCTAAGCTAAGAAATGTCGATTTCTAATAATTTTCTTATTTATTGGTAAAATATTGGATATTCCGTTATATTTTTTAATCTATTTTATTCTGCAATCGATTTTATCTTACGTAGTAGAAAGGATACCCGGAGTATTGTTTTTTTGAGTCGATCTGTTTTTCTTGAGTTCTAATGAGTTAGAATTCATAACGATCAAACCCTATCACACGTTTTCCATCACTATAAATAAGCAGATAATTAAGTTATATTAAACAGTAATTATAAATGCAAAAAATATATCTCTCAACATAAAAATACGTAAAATAAATTAACAAAAATAATACTTCAGCAATCAGCACTAAACTGTTCTCAAATAATTGCTAACAATGACCTCGGTTATGAGTTTAGTTGTATAAAAAATAATTACTGTCTCTATTAGGGATTCATTATAAAAATAACATTATATACCAAAAGCGAGTATTATAAAATTACTCAAATCTGAAGATGCTTACTTTACCTTGCGTGTCAGTCATTTATTTTAAACGTCGACAACCGTCGACCCATAATCGCTAATCATTTGACGATGGTTCGCTAATAGGGCGGTGCACACACGTTGTGCACATTATCTTACTCTGTATTGTTTAGAGTTGTAGGCGGTTATTAGATGAGTATCGTGCCTTACAACCGAGGCGTCGTGTAATGGGACTCCGACTTATGGTATGAAATAACTTTTGGCTTCATTTATGCGCGATGGGCGATTATTTTGACGTCAATCTAAAACTTGAAATGAACTGAGAAATAACTCATTGCTATGTTCGTTACCTATTTGTGAAAAGTAATTTCTCATGTATACCACCGCAATGTGTTTCTCCCGTCAAACAGCAGTGTAAATGCACAGTTGTATTTTGGTTTGAAGGATATTGTAATCAGTGCAACTACTTAACATATTGAGACTTAAAATCTTATGTCTCAGGATGGCAAGCACAGTGAAATGCCGAACATTGCTTTGTAATTCAAGGTACTGTTTAGTTTTGCTACTGTTCATAAGCAGTCATATCTTTTACCAATAGTATCTTCGTATCTCCCTTAATAGCAAGAATAAAAACTACCAAACCGCACATGACCAGCATAATTGGTTAGGATGTAAATTCTAAACCTTTTTATATATTAATAAACATAGCATTGGCTTACTCAGTAACACTACGTATATTATATAAAACAAAATATGCAAATACATGACACAATATCTCCCAACTCATGCCACACAAAGCGCGCATCCCCAATCCGTCATCAGACAATACCCAAATGATTGCATTTCATTAAAAACAAACGTTGCACAATGACAATAGGAATAGGCGTGCGTCGCTTGTTTAACAATAAATAAATAATAGAGCGATTCTATTCAATACGCTTCGTAATCAAATCACAATTGTTTGCAAACATGTACGTTTGTTGGGTATTAGCGTACACGTCTTACGTCTTGCCATAATCGTATGTATAAAGTACATATAGGTGTATACTTTATGCTTCTTTTGTATAGAATTGCCAATAGTCGTTTATTAAAGAGTAGCGGTCACGCCTCCACCAGGGTACAGATACACTTTTCAAAATGGAGGCAAAAATGTGCAATTCCGAAAATCGATCTACGAAAAACGAATAAAATGTCCTCGTATTTGCTAGATTTTACTACTGCTTCCGTCCATAGCGTGATGATTTAATAGCCTAAAGCAATTTTCCATAATTGGCCTTTCCTTTCACACAAATATTTTTTTGATTTGATTTAGTAGTTCCTGAGATTAGAGGTAAAAAACAAAGTGTTAGGGACATGACTATATTGTACTAGAAGGTCGATACGAATATCTAAATACATAATTTACAACTATAAAATTAATTAATGGAATGCCTAACAACCTAAATAATAGTAAAATAGAGGAATTAATTTCAATATTATTTAAACAAAATCGCAGTTACACAAAGCTTACGCATGGACTTACAATGACAAGAACTCAATTCGCATTTCCGTGTACTCGCGAACTGTTAATTACAATCATACAAAAACAAATATGCCAGAACGTACGTGTGTAGGAAGCATCTCTCCGTTCCACAATCTTATTTAATTTGCAATGCTTTATGGATAGGAATTGAATTGTCAACACGAAGACTCGTAATAAAAGCTTGATTGGCCGCTGGCGGCTTCACTGAATAGCAAGCTGGGACGCGAACGGAATTTTAATCACGGAGAGAAAGCAAGAGTGACCAACACTTCATAAACATTTTCGTTAATGCTAGCTACATATTTTGATGGTATGAAATCGAAACTCGAGAATTCGGTCTCAATTCGATTTTTCGTGTCGTGACCGAATAGTTTACCCACGCAATGAGTGCATCTTAAAATGGTGTTGAATGTGAAATTTAAACAGATAAACACATGGGTATGAATAATTATTCCAATTTAATTTAAAAAAAAAATATTTTGTCATTGAATTGATCTGTGATAACAGGAGCATGCAATTATATATTTTTAAACATAAATTTTACATAAATATATTGTCGTAGGCCTAATAAATGTGTGCCTAAACTATTAATTCTATCAAGCGGCGTTGTCAATACGACCTTAATTTAGCAGACCTCGTTTAAGTTAATATATTGGCGGGTGTTAATATAAAATACATTTGAAATCTCACAAATAGAGTTGTCAGCCGATTGACTCTTGATCTACGCGTAGGCGATGCAATCTAAGCGTGGACATCAACAGCCAACATGCCTGACAACCATGAATAATCTGTGATGTTACACACATTTGTGGCTGTACTAGGGCTGCCATTTGAATTCCACCTTCATGCCTAACATAGCATAAAACCGATCCACAAATATAATTAAATGCAGAGGGATGCGACTTTGTGAAAAATATTGAAAACAATTATTTCGATTCTAGCGCCACGCTCTGGCGAGACCGGGAAATTACCTTGTAATAAGTTTTAATCAAATTGTTAAATGACGGAAGCGTACCTAAAACAAGAAATATGTATTATTTGTTTGATATGAACTTTCTTTGTATTAAAAACAATTTCAACTTGATATTGGTTGTTAAAATAGGTTACCAAAGATACGCATTTTGAAATATTGGAATAACAAATATGAAATTTCGCGCATTTGTTTAGCGCGCCCTCTGACGGCGAAATTACGTCGGAAAATAAAAAAGTAGAGTTGCGCATCTATCTCTGTGTATAGTTCTAATCTATGATTAATATTGCGATCAGGAAACTAGTCAAGGTACGAGATACGTTGTGTTTAGATGAGGTTGGAGAAGCCAAACAGTGAGGTCGAATTGATTGTATAATCCCATTACACGCTACAGTTGACAATGTGCATACGCAAACATAATCCCTTAATAGAATTAACAAAGAAAACGGTCTTAGCGGTACTAAAGCTTGTTTTCGTTCAGCATTATGAGTAGCGAGATTAATTCAACACGAGAATAAATTTCACTTTAGTGGAACATAGAAAAGTTTACAGTTAATTAGTTTAACCTACTCCATGATTTTTATAATAACAATAACTTGTGTAGGTCAAACACGTTTAAGTCTTTTCCTTGTGTTAGTAAAATTACTTCTCTACTTTTTTGTTAATATATTGAAAAGAAACAATATAAGACAGAAAAAAAAAGCTTTATAGACCATTTGATTGCTAACCCATAAAAGCGGTGTTTTGAGGCTTTAATTCACACCTATCTATTGTAGAATCGTAGATAGATAATCACTTGTTTTCTAGTCAGATTTGAACTAGAGTTCACAAGAGTAGTTTTTAAGATTTATTCACTTTTAAAGTATAGTATTTTTTTATATTTTCGACGAAAACTTTTAATACTAATCATATGTGAATTAACGATATTTTATTCCCTAAAACCACAAACTTCTGAAATAAATATAACATTTATCTTTCTACTGGTTCGTAAAACATTAAATTGTTACCAATCAAAGACATTGCTAAAGTTACAATTGCTCGTGCCATATTTCACACATTCGTTCTACCTTTTGAAATATCACCGACATAACGTGTATTGCCTTTGCTAATGGCTACGTTTCTAACTACAGTGAGCGATATAAATTAATCTACGTGTGTTGTATTTTCAAAGGCTTTTGCAAAATATTTAGTAATTATACTATTACAATCTTTAATTCCATTATATTAACTTAGAATTTAGACACGTAATAGGTCATTTATTTATTTGATGTGACTAGCAAAACGCAGCGAAATAAGAACATTTTGCTAATGCATTTATTTCAAAAAGTTATCGTTTAACATGAGGATTAAATACATACTCTGAACAACCATTAATTTTGCCAAGTTTTTGCTATTTATCGCTAAACGAACCATTAGATACGGTAGTTAATAAAATTATCAAATGGCCTAATGTCTCTACATCTATGAATTGGACTAATTAGAATACTTAACTCCACTCGCGCCAACTTATCTAGGCTAAATATGGAAATAATCTGCTAATTGAATAATCATGTAAATTTTAAATGCGCCAGACAAGCAATAAATCCTGCTAAGACAGAATTACGGCTTAATCACGAAAAATTCTACAGGATTTTAGCATTTCGCAATTTTATTACCGGATATAAATCATTAAGAAAAAAAATAGTATTCAATTTTAATACCAAAATAAAATGACCATTAGACGTCTTCATCAAAGTGTCAATACTCTCACAACAATAAAATCACAAAAAAAAATGTTCGAAAATTTCTTTCACGGCCATATACAGTTCACCTATATCCGAATAAAAACAAAGCGGTATATTGGCGACAAAAAGCGCTATAAAAACTTGGTAACGGTTAATTAACATAGATAGTGGCAGTGCGGTGCAGGCGCAACAGGTCCGCAGATATGCAAATGAGACGCCCGGTGGTCCACGACGCTGCGCTTAGATACGGGAACCCGCTGTCTTACTTCGATCTATTGCAGGACGCTTGTAACACTCCTTGCTTGTTTCCTTATTTTTATTTTACTTTACACTCTTCGACACACCTTTTACATTTCGGAATGTGTGTATTGATAGTCAATCACGCATTAAAACGGTGAAGGAAAATATCGTGAGGAAACTTACATACCATAGCGATTTATAAGAATTTCTATGGTATGTAAGTCCGCCAACCTGCACTAGGCCAGCGTGGTAGACTATATGGCTTAATCACTCTCAATCGTACTCTCGGTTGTAGAGGAGGTGCCCTGCAGTGGGACGTATACGGGCTGATACAGATACACCTTTATACTCTTATGGATTTGATGGGATATCCATCTGGAACGTAGGCAAAGAATTCTTCTTTCCCTGCTGTCATTTTTAATTAGGACATTTCCTGTCAATCCTTCTCCAAATGTCTGTTTCGGGATTGTGATATTACTTTTACCAACAGAAACCACTCACATCAAAATGCTTGCCATCTTAGCCGCTGCGCCAATTATGATTTGAAAAGAAATTAATCATACGAATGCCGAAACTAAATTTTACTTTTTCTTGTCTTATCAAAATAAATAGAAGTTTTTATATTAAGAAACTGTAAAAATAAGCATATCATAAGCCGTTAATTTGGTTTCAATAAATTTCTTTCACAAATTGGCTGGGGTTGAAGAAAAGTCTAAAACGCTGAACACTTTTAGCTAAAGATTTGAATACAAAGTCGCGTAATTCTTAAACTCACAATGCACTTCACCATCGCTCATAACTCATAACTCTTATTTAAGAGTATTCGACATCCCATGCCACACTATTGTAAAGAAGATTAATATTTCTGTTAAAAAGAAGCACAAAAGAAGTACCGCTCTTTATAAGTAAACATTATTTAATCAGATATTACGAGTTGGCGCCGAATGAATAAATCATTGATTCGTATTCGAAGAAAGAATTATTCCGCTATCTCCTTACCATGAATAGTCCAATGGATTTTATAAGGGTGCAGTCGGCAAAATACAATGAACATTATTAATAAAACATATTGTATGGCGTTTTGTAACGAAGTGAGAGTAGAAACCACTAGGGTACGAAGAAATCGAAATGTGAACGCAAAAAAATAATCAAAAGTTGATTGATTGCTGTAAACAGGTATGTTAAATGCGCTTGCCAATTATTTATTGGTTGAAAATTGGAATATAAATTGAATTAGTATAATAAAATACCAGTGTGAAAGCATTATATATTATATATTAAGTCATTGTATATTAAGTTCAAATCGCGATTGTAATAAAAAAATAATTTTACACCGACGATTTAATTGTAGAATAAGGTTAAGGACATATTATCATAAACCCAAAACTATTAAGATTTACTTCGCATGGGCCAAAACCATTAATTTAAATACATCATCAAAGGAAATAAAAATCAGATAAAAACTTAAACATATTCACAACATATTTATTTTAATCAACTTATTATCAGTATTAGGAATTTAAATTACTTTTTAAACAAATTTACGATGGGACTGTAGATAACATAGATAAAATAAAAATAAAAAATCCGGTTTTTGAATAATGCTGAGAACTTCGCATACATAGTTTCACATATAGGAACAAAGTTGCTTCCCGCTATCCGCATTAAAGCTTAGAAATTTTAAATTGTATAAATAATTTCTATGCAATTTTCATCAGTAGATACATTGTCTCGAAAGGAAAGGTTTTACATGATAATATGTACATTTGATTTCTTCGGTAACTGCCTCGGTGGCGTAGTTGTACTACGCCACCGAGTACGAGTCGGGCAAAGTGATATTTTATTTTTCTGTTCATGATCAGCCCGGAGTCGAATATGAGCCCGATATGGGGATCGGCCTATCGATTTTTGGGTGTCTTAGCACCTTTGCCTACCCTGCCTTCTAGATAAAAAGGCGTGAGTTTATGTATGATGTGTGTATGTTTTTTTTTTCATTATTGTTTTTTTTATAGCTTTTGAGCTCCACACGGGCGAAGCTGGACCGAGGTGCTAGTGTATAAGTGTACATATACCAGCGTACATTATGTATATTATGTGTGTTGAAACTGTTGAAAGTAGTAATACTACGGCTATCTTGTGTTCGCTATCGGCGCGATTACCTTGGCGAGTGCCTTCAGACGGGTTTGTGGGTCAGGCGGACAGCTTTCAGATATTTGCATACACACGTCCCATCTGATGCGTACGGAGTGCGTACAAGGGGAGAAATTATCATAAATGGGATATTGATGGGGTAAAAGATTGCAATATCCACGCAAAGTGTTAAGTGTTTTGTTGAAGTCTGATATCTCTATAATCTTGTTATTAAATTGTTTACCAGACTTCGATTGAATACGAAGCTAGGTGGTAGTTTTAGTGACTTCAGATACAAATTAACTAACATTTTAGCATAATAACACGTCGACTTTTAAAAAAAAAATCTGATTAATTTCTGTGGTAAACAGTTTGCGACAAGTCCAAGACTGAATGAAAAAGTGCACATTGGATCATATATTCCGTTGTGAACAGCTATATATAGGTGATAATGCTTGTGACTGATTGCATAATTTAATAATTCAAATAATAATATTTCATACATAAATAATTGAGACTTACGAATTATTTATATTTCCTGCTGCGTGATTGGCAGGAGTCAATGAACTCGTGGGTAAAAGCTCGTCATATAATTTTGCATGTTTATTACTCAATATTTTAGCTTCGTAATATTATTGAATGGAGAAGTATTTTATTATGATCATTTTCCTGTGTTTATTTTGAGACCATATTTTAATTATATTACTAAGTTAGAATCTGCCTGCAATTATTTCATTAGTGTTCTAAAATATACTGGGTATCTCAAGACTGCTACCGAAAACGAAGCCAGGTGGTAGTTTTAGTGACTACAAACACAATGCAACCAAAAATTTCGCAAAGGAACGCGACAATTATTTTTTATGATGTTTTAAATATGGTCATTTTTGGGTGGGAAATCCATAGTTTTTGCTAAAATAATAATTTTAACTCCTTTATACCTTAGATTATTTATAAATAAAAGGGTAGGTATACACTATTATTTTAGGAAAAAATGCATTTACCACCCAAATATGGTCATAGGAAAAATAACAAAAAAAAAATAGTCGGTTTTCTTTTTGCAATTTTTTCTGTTGCATTGCATCTGAAGTCGCTTAAACTACTACCCGGCTTCGTTTTCGGTAGCAGTCTTAATATACCCTGTATAAATTATCGATGAGATTTAAAAAATATATCCATTTGTTTTTAAAAATCTATTATTATGTTTCTTTCCACGTATACCTGAATTTGGTAGATCAAACTTGTATCTATGATTAACGATTAATATTGCACCATTTTCGTCATTAAAACAAACAATATTTCTATATTATACAATATAAATATTATACAAAACAAAAGTAACAACATTCGTAAAAGTGTGTAAGTAACACAGAAATCCGGGCCGAGAGTTCGAGAACGACTCTGCTTGCTTTACAGAATAGTTTACGGGCCATTTGAATTGTAAAGTGCTATTTTTATAAAGAACTTCTGGAGGCACGTAAATTTCCACTTAATCTTATCTCGTCTATCTTAACAGCTCATCCACTTTAAGCATATCAAGGAAATCTCAATTTTTTCGTAATAAATTACTTAAAATCAACCTTAATTTAATTTCAAGAATAAGCACATTTTTTTCGAGCAATATTGGATTGATATTCCAAATAAAATTATGATAAACAAATCCGAAGCACACCGACATAAACGTCCCGAATTTTAATATAATAATAATATTTAATAATAGTCTAATCTCTAATATCGATCCCCCTTAGTCTTCCATAAAACTTGTGGTGTCTTAACAAACAGTAGTTAGTAAAACAACTCTCACCCTTATCAACAATGGAAAGCAACACAATGAAGGAGTTGTTAAGGCAAAGGGTTCACAGGAAGCGCTGTCGTGACAACAAAGCTGTTTGTTCTCCACTTAACTGTGAAAACATTTATCTTGAAAAACGGAAACCGAATATAAATCGAATGTTATGGGAGAAATAACAGGGCGAACGCGATATCCGCGACGAAGGAGACGGGACAATCATTGACTCGCACTATGCAATTCCGTAAAATCAAGATTAGTTACGGTGAACGGCCGATCATACGGCGAATCGTGACCGTGGTCGAAGCGAACTGAAATAAGGATTCGAATGTCAATATGAAATCTTGGTACTTTTGCAAGTTTTCGCTTCTTGGTAATAGTGAAAATCGGGATATTATTTAGTCGTGTATAGTTAGTATTAGACTTAAGACCAGCTAGAACTAAATGTTGCCTACTGAGAAACTAACATATTATATGATCTCGAAGTCGTAAATTACGGGATAATGTAAATTAATACACCATAATAATCCTTTATAAAACATACAAATATTATTGGGCCACCCAACTACGATTAGAAGGAACCCAAGAAAATGTTAACAAACATTATTGAGTTAAAATTTGATACGCAAATAAACATGATCTACCTTTATATATGCATACATAAACTACCTCAAATCCGGGTAAATACGCTAAAGGGCAATGAAATTCCTACAAACGCACTTAGAATCCTAATTAAAAGCATGGCAATATCACGCTAATTTCCATAGCAGTCGCAGTCTTTACCACACGTTCCACATAGGTTTGTTGGACGGCAATTAGATTAGATTTAGGTAAGCTAGAGCGACTGAACTCGTGACCAACGGATCTAAACCCGCCGTCAGTAACCGGCCTTGGTCTATTTCCACCTTTGTGTCGGCTCCAATAAAGGTCAATTGGAAAGTCTCCGCGATCGTTATTTAAAGCCATTGTTGCAATGAATCTGATCCTATGATTTGATTCATTGATTATGATGCAATCTAATGGACTGTCACAGACTTTTGAAATGACCAGGATTAGGTATAAACGTATGATTGCAAATTGAGTTATGAAAGACTTGTTACTTCATTAACATCACGTAGCGTAATGTAGTCAATGATTATATTGTTATTTATTTTAGTATTGTTAATCATGAAAAAAGTAACTTTATTCTCGTGTTAAAGTAATATAAAATCATAAATTTGAAGAATATTACCTAAGCGGTTATTGCTTAAAATCAATTTTGGTGTTCTCACGCATTTATTGTTTTCAATCATCATTCACGAAAGTACTGTTAGCTTGAAACAAATGATAGCCACAAACGTTCCAAAAAGATGAGTTACGGCAACGTGAACGATGCAAAGCAATTTCAAATCCGTGATGTAACAAGTCAACCGCGTACAAGGTCAAGCGCAAATTCTAAATCGATTATGCACGCCATATTAAACGGTCGTAAAATTATTTACACAAATTCTTCACATATGTAATATGCCATTGTTTAATTTATTGCAGAATATTTGAGATCTCTGATAATGTTTGAATACATTATGGCTATCGCGTTGGTGGCGGCAAGCGTCACGGAGCCGCGTGCGACGGTTGGCGATCTCAATCAAGTCGCCCCGACCACTATATTTATGCTAATCTTGTGGAATTTCTAAAACAAAATCGAATTATCATCGACGCAGCCGAAATGGAGATTTGTGGGACGATCAATGGGCACATACGCTTTATAAGCGAACGACTTCCATATGTTTGGGATGCCTATAAACTTGCTTAAATTAAATAATTGGTACTGTTTACGTGGGCGAGGTGGGTGTGAAGATTTCTTGTTAATAATATCAAATCCTACTTACGTAATGAGTCAGAAAGTGTTTGAAAGTTGCCCAATTACACTTCATAGAGATGTAGGTATAAATGTTCAACAACAGACAACAAAAACAAAATATTGTTATTCTTAATAATAATATATTACTTATAATATTAAATAAACAGACACTTAACCCATTAAAACAGGCCTTAACTGTAGAAAAAAAAAAACGAATCAATAACATCCACCACATTTTAATGATTTTGTTGTTGCACAAGGTCGCAAATGTTCGGTATCTATTCAAAAACAAAATTTCCTTCACACAGTAACCCACTAAGCAAACTTCCTCTCAATTAACTTAATGACGTTTCATTGTTTACCCGACACTTTTTTGAAGCCTATTGCCTCATTGTATCGGGTAATTAATTTGTTCCCAGTTGTAACATCAGTCAACCGTCAAGAATCACTCCCACGATACCAGACGTGCGTCTTCAGTTCCCAGAAAGGTACACTTACATTGCGCAACAATGCAGATAATTAAAAAGTTATTCGTGGGTAGATATCAATGGCTTCGATTTTGGATTGTGCCAATCGTACAAACGATTGAGCATGCGAGTGATCAACTTCCGTTCTGAAGTTAATTGGTAGCAAAAACACTTAAATAATTCAGTTTTGTTTTAGATCCGGCGACTAATTGGTTGATCGGAGTTCTGAAGTGTAATTAGAAGAATGGAAATATAGTTGAAATAGAAGCCGTCTCGATACTTTTTTTTAAGTTGGTGATGAAGATAAATTTAAGCCATTTTTATTATTTGTCTTTATTGCAATATCAAATAGTCTAATCAAAATCTACGAATATGCTGTTCTCCTCCTGCTAAAAAAAATGTAATTATGTGCATCGAAGAAGGTTCATGAATCGTGACATAAAAATGTTTCTTAAAATAACTTATCTTGACCTTTTATCGATCTGATGATCATTTATAAACATCTAACAATGCCAATCGAATATGACAAGTAAAAATTACTTGTATAATCCAAAATAGCCTTGAGCAAAGCGTCTCCGACTAGGACAAAAGAAATTCTAAGTGCATGATTCAATTCAGCAGTCGATGTCTAACGAATTCAGACTCATTGTACCATAACAACAAAGCAAGGTTATTTTTGTAAGGCACCAGATGACTCATGCAATGATCTGCTCGAATTATTAACCGCGGGATCAATTTTATAACTTTTTGCCATGACTTCGTTTTGGACGCATAATCATAGTAATCATGCGGCACTTGTTTCGGTACAGGGCTTCGCTTTAATTGGTGCAGCTTTGCGGATGTCAAAAATACGTACAAAAAATATGTTCGCATGATTTGTGGTTTATAGATACTAGTTGATTCGGCTACTGTTTCTGTTATACGAGTTACAAACGTTCATATGTATATAAATATAATATTGAAACATGATATCTGGCTTCCAAAACAAATAAAAAAATATATATTGAAATATATTTGCATACTTTTGTAATTATACTGATACTTAATATAGACCTTAAAGTCGTCTGGCATAATCCTAAATCAGAATGTTAAAATGAAAAGATGTTTTAACATATAACAGTATACTAAATATAGATGCTGATAGAAATAATATTCTTACTATATTTTATGACGATGTGCGTAGTATTTTTTTTTTTTTTATTGCCTTGTAGGCAGACGAGCTAGCGGCCCGCCTGATGGTAAGCGGCTACCGCTGCTCATGGACCTCCGTAGTGCCAGGGGACCAGCACAACAAAGTCGCTGCCTACCTCGAGGAAAGTACTCTCCTTAAACCTCGTTTGAAGAACGACAGGTCATAGCGCTGAGGAAACACCGATGCAGGGAGTTCATTCCAGAGCTTGCACGTACGTGGTAGAAAAGAACGCTGGAAACGTACCGTTCGGGAACGGTACGCCTCCAGGTGGTGGGAATGAACTCTACTGCGGAAACGTGTGGTGCGATGGTACATAGGCGACGGTGGTACCAACTCAAACAACTCCTCGGAGCACTCCCCATGGAACAAACGATAGAACACACAGAGAGATCCGAAGTCTCTCCGCAGTCCTAACGGTTCCAATTTGTCCGTGAGATCGGGATCATTGACTATTCGACAAGCTCGTCGCTGCAAGGAGTCAAGTGGGTCGAGCTGGTATTTTGGGGCACCTGCCCAGAGGTGGGAGCAGTACTCCACGTGGGGCCGGATTTGCGCTTTGTAAAGCGTCAATCTATGACCCGACGTAAAGTACCGCTTGGCTCTGTTCAGGATTCCCAACTTCTTGCTCGCCAGTTTGGCTTTGTCCTCCAAATGACTCCTAAACTCGACCTTGCTTGAGATTTCGATGCCAAGGATTCCAATACTCTCGGATCCTTGGAGAGTAACTCCTTGGAATTGCGGCGCCATGACAAAGGGGTCCTTCTTCGCAGTGAACACGCAAACTTGTGTCTTCGAAGGGTTAAATTGAACTAGGTTCAATTCACCCCATTCGGAGGCCCGCCCCAGAGAGCTCTCGACTTCAGACACAAGTTGACTCCGTCTTTCCATAATGGAATCCCGAGAGTGGCTCCGTTGGCCGATGTACCGCGCGTCACTCGTACTATCATCTGCATAACAATGCATGCTATCAATGGACAACATGTCATTGATATGCAGGATAAAGAGTGTCGGCGATAGCACCGATCCTTGTGGAACACCAGCATTAATGGTCTTGGTCTCGGAGCAACAGCCGTCCACTACGACTCTTATGCTCCGACCATCCAAAAAGCTGGCGATCCATTTGCAGAGCCCCTCGGGAATTCCATACGCAGGTAGCTTCGCCAGAAGGGCGCGATGCCACACTCGGTCGAACGCCTTCGCAATGTCAAGGCCGACCGCAATCGCCTCACCCCCACTCTCCAAAGCCTCCGCCCAACGGTGCGTGAGGTACACAAGAAGATCACCAGCCGAGCGACCGTGACGGAAACCGTACTGGCGGTCACTAATTAACTGGCGATCCTCAAGATACCTCAGGAGCTGAGTGTTTATAACTCGCTCCAAGACCTTGGAGAGTAGGGATGTGACAGCAATCGGCCTGTAACTCGAAGGGTCCGAACGGTCACCCTTTTTGGGGACAGGGTGTACATTGGCGACCTTCCACGAAGCTGGAACCCGGTTGGCTTTATAGGAAAGACGGTAAAGGCGCGTGAGCACGGGTGTCAACTCAGGGGCGCACGTTTTAAGAACCACTGCGGGGATACCATCTGGCCCACTCGACTTATGGACGTCTAGAAGCCTGAGCTCCCGTCTGACAGCACGCTGGGTGATTTTTACGTCAGACAGGAGGCTCCCACAACGCGGGATGTTCGGCGGTGTGGCGCCCCCGTCATCCAAAGTCGAGTTCGAGGCAAAGAATTGGGCCAAGAGATCGGCCTTCTCCTTTGCACTGTGGGCCAAACTGTTATCGGGCTTACGCAGTGGTGGGAGACTGGACAGGCAGAAATTACCCTCCACAGCCTTGGCGAGCGACCAAAAAGCACGACTCCCAGAGGGATAGCTCTGGAGTCGCTCGCCAATTCTGCGGATGTGCTCCGCCTTGGCCTTAGCTAAGGCTCTCTTGTTGGATCTAGAGGCGGCGTTGAATCTCCGTTTCTCCTCCTTTGAGTTTGGATCCCGACGCCTTCTTGCGTCTTGCCACGCCGCGTATGCGGACTGCTTAAGGCGCGCAGCAACAGCACAAGCACGATTGTACCAAGGCCGGCTGCGACGCCCTGCAGGTATTTTTGAGCTGGGTATGAAAGTCTCCATACCCAAGCTGATCGTATACGCAACGCAGTCCGCACAGGCGTCAGGATCATCGGAGGAGAAACAAAGCCGCCCCCAAGGGTAGGACGCAAAGAATTGTCGCAGTCCATCCCAATCTGCTGACATGTACCGCCAAACTGTGCGAGTTCCAGTCGTTGAAGAGCGGCTAGAACTCGCTCCAGGAGCCCATGAACGAACCAGGCAGTGGTCAGAAGATCCGAGAGGAGCATCAACCACTATCCTGTATCCGTCCGGGTGGGTCGTCAGCAGAAGATCCAACAAAGAGGGCTCATGGCTCTCAACGTCTGGAACACGGGTGGGCTGTGTTACCAGCTGCGAGAGACCATAAGCCAAGGCCATCTCGTAGACAGCCCGACCGGGGAGATCAGTGGTCCTGGATCCCAACCACTCTTTGTGATGAGCGTTGAAATCACCGAGGACCACCACCTCCGCGGAAGGGAACTGCTCGAGAATCTGGTCAGTCCCCACTTGGACGCTCTCAAATAATTGAGTAGATCCCGTATCACTGGCGTGGGACCTGTACAGGCATGCGTAGACTCGGGTCCTACCCCTGTGTTCTACCCGTAGCCACAATAAGGACAGGTCCCGACGCTCGAGGCCCCGAAGGCGGTGACAACAAATATCACCCCTGACGAAGACGCACACCCCAGCTTTACGTAGGAATCGATGTTCCAATACGTAACCGGGGTAATTTAAGTACGATACATCGTCAGGGGCGGATATTTGCGTCTCCGTTAAAAAGAGCAGGGCAGGCCGCGCCGTCTCAAGATGGTGGTGGACGGCGTCGAGATTGCTATGTAGACCCCTGACATTACAGAAGTCCACAGAAAATGTGGATGAGTTTCCCGCCGTGAAGAGCCTGCTTTTCTTTTTCCTTCTCATTTTTTTAAAGAGAGTGGGATAGGGTAAGGATTAGCGTGGTTGAACCAAAACGATACCCGAGATGGGAGGATATAGTGCGAAGCGGACACACGGCATTGAAGGAACCAGTGCGGAGCACGGAAGGGCCCCCGATGCCCCCCCGCGTGCAGTCGCCGGGATCCACTCCAGTCTCCCACTCTGGCACGACGACTGCACAACGGGATTTTCGCCGGTTGGCGGGACAGCTTCCCGGGGAGGGAGATTGACAGTTGTGTATCCCCGGGTTCAGGTCCCCTACTAACCGGCAGGCGGCCGGCGGTGACCGTTCCCACCGGGTCTCCCTGTACTCCACACCGGCACCTCCAACCGAGCGCCCACCCCGACACCCAACCACATCAACGAGCATCGCCTGCAACAACCAACACCTATTACCGAAGAGGGAGGAATGGATGAGGGAACGGCTATCCAGCCCTTCTACCGGAACGCATTTCTACTTAGCGGTAGAAATAGACCAGACGGTGGTACCAACCCGCTCGGATTCAGATCCTGCCACCAGTAGTGGGGAGGGACGGGGACGCCAAAGTCGCGGATTGGGAAGCGGAGTGCGACAATGGTGGCTCGAGGGGCCGGGAGCGCGTGCCCGTGCCATTCTGTAAGACAGCCGGACAGGTTGCCAGAAGAATGACCCTCTGACCAAAAAATTTATACAAACGATTTATACAAACGATTTAGAAAGTAGTGGCAATATTGAAAGAAGAATGTATTTGTTGATGTTTGAAGGTTTTGTGTGTAATTTCAATGGTATTATAAACTGCACTGGTATAAGAATGGTATGTATTGAGAGCTGACCCGTTATCTGGGTAATATATTCCACTACTGTATACCTACGCTGCATATTCATCGAAACAAATTGAGTAACATAAAACCAAAGTAAACAAGATGCAATTTGCATCTTCAGAAACAAAATTAAATTGTTAGTTTATTCTCACTAAAACCGTCTGTATTTGCAGATAAATCGATAGAAGTAGGTGCGTGGTATCCACCTACAAATTGCTTGTAGTAGTTTGAAGCAAATGTAGTCTATATGAATTCACTTTTTCATTCTATTATATAGAAATAAAAACTCAAATAGCTTGAACCACTTTCTGCTACACTTGCAATAGATTAATGAGCTAACACTAATACGATCTGTTGAGTAGATGTACCAGTAACCGCAAACCAACTGTCTTGATGTCTTCCATAGCAGAGATTAATACGTGTATTATATTTCTCTAGTGTTTCTATTCACGGGCCTCTCGACCTCGAAGGAACAAATGCCGTGACGAAAGGACGAACTGAGGAGCAAAAAACTCAACAAATGCGACACAATGCAGAACGTTGAATAGCTCTTGACACAGACTCACATGTGAGAGAAATAGGTGAAGTTTTGTTTGACGATAGTATTGTCACGGTCAATTGTGTGGTGGAGGCGTAAAAAAAATTAAATGTACGTTTTCACCCCCTTTCGGGGGTAATGTGTGATGTTAGTACAATTTTTATTGATAATTCAGAAGGGGAGGAAGTTAGTAGAAGATTTTTAACATTGAACCATTCTCTTGAAATAAATATATCCTTAAGAGGAGAGTATTTTTTAATTATTTAAATGTTGTACTTGAACCTGGAAATACAAGTTTTATTAAGACGTAACCGAGCGAAGGAAGAACCAAAAAAGAGGTAAACAAAATCCGATGTACGTTAAGTAATGTTGATTAAATGTTAAGTTTATGTGTTGCACGTGCAATTCAATGCTGGGCACGTGAATTTAATAAAATCAAAGATTTATTAATGTTGTAAATAAAGGACGAACAATGGTGAAGTAATTTGCAATTTAGAGAGGAAATGCAGTCTGCATTCCTGGCTTCATGCCACTTTGATGACACCCTATTGCTAAATATAACTATTATTGTAAAACATCTAGCTGTGCCTTTGGTAATAGTGATACTTCAAGGCTTCGTTCATCCGAAGGAGAATACTAGAATTATTGCGCAGTTCATAATTATAGATTGTGAAATGAATCACTCTGATCATAATACAAATGGTTTTTTATTTCACCTGCGCTTGCTATAGGATTTCAAATCTCAACTTACTTCGCTTTATTTATATATGTACTACATAATAGAACTTTAAGAGCAGTCGTGTTTATTCTAGAACTAAATGTCTATAAGTACCTACATTCGAATATGCCAAAAGCCGTATAATCGAGCAGGTACGCCATCCTAACTTCTTTTCTTACGGATTTTTTATTACGAGCCTGTAGCGTCCCACTGCAAGGCAAGCGACTCTTTCCGCCTTTCATGCAACCCGATCAAGGACTTTCACGGAAGCATACTGCTATCTCGCTATTCATTGTGCTTATTACCTAGAATTAGTGTGTTAAATTAAGAGTCAGCTTTACGACCCCTCTCGAACATATATTGAACTTTGCTAGTTCCTGTCCCACGTTAATAACTAACAGTCTCAGGGCGAAAGCTATTAAATTAATAGCCTTAACAAATAGGTTCCCCTATCTATTAATAAAATTGTTGACTCATACTCCAACAAGCTTAATAGAAGGCCCTTATGTTATACGTTCGTCAACAGTAAGAGCAGTTTCGAAATTTTAAATCAATTTGTTAAATAGGTCATCGTTAGGTGAGTCAGGCAGAGAATTATTTAGAGGCAAATCCCAATGACCTGGTATCGTAAAACTATAATATATTGGTGTAAAACCGGCTGAGGTCGAAACCGCTCGTATGGAGGTTTCTGTGTTGCACAAATGAGCATTTAATATTATTAATATCATACGTTTGGAAGAGAAAACTGTTACGGAGAGAATTTTACATTTCTCGTGCTTATAGTGGTAGTGCATTGACCATGATTTTTTAAGTGTGCGCGTGAGTTCAAATTATTCGTGCCAGTGACTTCTTCACATTCTGTTTAATTCATGCAGTACATGTACATAAAATATATTACTCGTACTTGATGAGAAGATTTCTTGATGAGAGAATTTCTCGCAGACTAAGAGATGGGAAACGGCTTTACTACACCATAAAATAGCAAAATAAAAATGTACATTATTTATTTGGCTCAATAAAATCGACACTCGGTTTTACAACGAACATGGTCGGCTGTTAGAAAGCAAATTAAACTAAACCTGTACTAGTGAGGTGATTGTGCACGGTTCCCAGACAGGGCATGGCGTGTACCATGACTCACGATGACGTCATCACGACATATGGCCACCATGTCCAGACGGCTGCCCCGATACCAACGTTATGTTAATGAGAGCCCGCATTAAATATACCTTAAAATATTTTAAAATTGCATTAAGGAGTTTTAAATTCGAATAATCTTTAACAACTTATTAAGCTGTTTGTTGTTCCATTAAAATAAAATTAATGGCTTAAGGTTTTCGAACGTTGAAACGAAAATTTAAGTAAGGTCAAATATCTAATGTGTTGAAGAAGCTTTGAAATATACAATAAAAAAAAGATAATGAAATTATCAGTGTACAAGGTTTGCAAATTCAAAGATTTCAAATTTCGCCTTATTTTAAACGTCACAAAATTAAAACTTCTACAACGAACTACGATTCCGTAAGGCTACCGTTGTTAGTTAAAGAAAATTCGGATTTCCCGATCAGCCACTGGATTGACATCACCCATCTCCTTGAAAGCTATGTCTGTGATATGAAGTCTGAAGTGCTCTTTAAGTGTATATCATAGGAATCAAACCCAGGTTAATGCAGTTAAAAGATCATTATGTTATTATAACATTAAAGAGACGACAAAAAGACGTTACTTAACGGACTTACTACTGTCAAACAGTTCGACAGTAAAATTCAAGTTTAACACTTTCAAGTATATTGACTTTACTGACAAGAAAAAAGTCATTACTCATTGCTTTGTTCGGATGAGTGATGCGTTATCTCAGCCCAATATATTAGACAAAAACAATGTTTAAAACAAGAACAATGATAGTGAAAGCTAATGTCGGGCCAAGTGTAATGACTGGTATAGCACAGGTTACATTATCAAATTTGAAAGTGTAGAAAGTATGTATTAAAATGTCGAATTCATTCATTAGGTAGATCAATCGGACATTATTTAATGTTTATTACGTCGACTTTCCTATGTAATTATGAGAGACAAATCTACAATCCAAACGTAATTATTGGATGTATGATATTATGTTGGAAATTATTGCTTATTATTTATTAATCCGCCTGCGACATGTTATTACAATCGTTGTTGTAACACAGTCGGTTTGATAGACAAGAAGTAACTGATAATAAAAAAAAACGAATTCATGGCAATTTAAACGGAAGAAATGCCTTTTGTTTAGTTGAAGTGTAGCTATTAATAGGACGTAGAAGTAACCTATGATCGGTTAGCTATCACTAACAAGCTTTAAATTTTAGTAATCGAGAACTTCATAAATAGCTTTCTATCTGATTCCATATTTATGCATTTTATTGTTTTTTTTTTAAATAATACGGTTATTTTCGTATTTTGTCGCGGACAGTCCGTCCCGTGACCACGCAAGCAGTAAAGTAATCGAAACGTCAATAATTTAAAAAATAAACCAAATCCGCGATAATATTCGTAAATAATAGTTTTATTTCAATGTGTTACATACTATTTTTTCACTGTTGAAGATACAAATTTTAGATGAATTATCGATTCAATTAGTATGTAAGAATAAAAATAAAATATTCCGTCAGATATCCTCAATGTTCCGTAATCGAAGCCATCAAAATGCTATCGAAACGGGGCGTCAATAGCAAAAGCTTATAAATCAAACAGTAACTTTCATCAATCAATCACATGTCACAAAAACTCGATAGCCAATGTAAATGTTTGTGTACCAACGGTCGAGGCGGATGTCAGCGTAACGGAGCTGCGTATCACATCAAATATTCGCTTTACAACCCCCCACTTGTGGACAAATTGATAATTCATGGGAAATATTATAGCTATAAAATTAGATCACGAAAGTTGTAACGTAATCGAAATTACATAAAATTATTGAAAAATGTATAATTTAAACCAAATCCGGGATAAAATCCGTAAATAATTGTTTTATTTCAAGGTATTATTATTCTTGAAAATCCTCTAAGAATGACCCAAAAAGTTTCATCACGCGATGTCAACGAAGATTCAATAGGTAATAGTGTACAAAAATGCGTCTGAAAGATTAATTTAATATCGTGGAATTGTATACATAAACAAATTGCAAATGCACGAACACACAAATTAGGTAAACATCTGTATTAACAAATATTACCTGTGCATTTTATCATGCATGACTATAGAATGGTCATATTGATATAGACTGAGTAACAAAGCAGGAAAACTGATAAAGATATTTAAAAATCTATTGGCAGAGCTTGGTAATGTGATTTTTAGCCAATACTAAGCAAATACGATTACCACCTACACATTTTTTGCGCGCATTAAAAGGCTTCCAGAAACAAAACGCTAGCAAATCCAAATATTTTGTTAAAGCTATTAGTTTGCTAAGGTTTCTTGACGTGTTTAGGCAAGTTATAATGATGTACGGGATTAAATGGAAACCTAACAGTTAATATTGGTATTGTAAACAAACAGTAAAAGTTTAAACAGAGTCAACAAGTTAGGGGATAGCGTGCGATGTCTTTCGTTGCCAGGCTAGGGATGGTTTTATGCCATGCGAGGTATTATGTTAAACAGATAATATTCTGAAATTAAATCTCGACGATATTTCAAAGGGAAAAATAAATTTAGAAATGAAAAGGAAGTACGCAGAAAACGATCGCTGCGGTTTGCCCTAAATCTGATTTAATCATGAATAATGTAGAGTCAACAATAACAGTCATAATTGCGACCACAAAGATACGTGTCTCCTAATACAACCATGGGTCTATAAAACGATGTATGGTCTGAAATGTTTCTTTAAAGAAAGTCTACTTGCGAAGTTGATAATATTTTCACCTGTTTATGACTTATCATCCTTTATTACTATTGCTGTGTTTCATTCCTTAGTATTTATTTCCTCTATCTTCTACATCTTTGTCGCAAGTAACTCTTAAGCTCTTCAAATTTAGACTAAATAAAATAAACTAGCTGCTTCACTCCAGTACTTGCCTATCTACACCCAAGTGATAATGAACACAGTCAACGTACGGAGCAAGGTGCAGACATGTTAAAACGCACACGCTTGTGACCAAAACCGGCGACAGACAATAGAACTCCGTGTATCAATTGTGCTCGATAGGAAACGGACTTTTTCGTTTACTTTAATTATTTTCATAGTTAACGTAGTCGTCACTAGCCGTTCTCTATAATCTATCTATTTTTAACAAGAGATGTCATTATATATTTCGATGATTTTTATGTTTCAGTTAACAAAGATAGAGGAGATATGGTGTATATATTTATAGATAGCTAGGTAATATAAATATATATTATGTGTTGCTTTGGTTAATGAAGCATAGAATTGTACTGACATAGTAATGGTAGCTATTTTATTTAACCTCATGTTAAAGATAGATAGGATATAGAGAATGTCCATTAGATGAGCAAGCATACGGTGAGGTAAAGATTTGTGATCGTCGTGTTACTAAATTCCAATATAATGAGTTATTGACAAGGATGGCTTAAGCTCTACCAGCGCCCTGGGAGAGTCATCAAGTGGACTGGTGTAATATGCTGATGGCGGTGATAATTTAATTTTCATTACTATAAATTAATTGTTACGGCTTAATGACGCATTACTACCACTGCCGCACAACCACTCTGAATCTTACGCTCAATTGTAGAGGAGGCTCGTGCCCTGCAGTGGGACGTATATGGGCTGATACAGAATGACGCACTAGTCCTTTAAGGGCCTTAGCTTCACGTAATATAGTCTTAGCACGAAATGCTTCTATACGTATTTACGTAAATGTAAGCCTTAGAAAAATATTACGGCAACAGACAAGGTACATACAGTGCAAGACTATAAAAAGATCCAAATATGGAGAGCTTGAAACTTCGAGTTTGAATGATGCAGATGTGGATAATGTAAGAACCAAAATATATGTGCCAAGTATAATACTTGTATTTAGCTCAAGTCTCTACATAACGTACTGTAATTGTGAATGTAATACTTGTTTATATTATAGTACACTCTGATTAGTAACAACAATGAACACATAAATACTTTAGCAATAACCAAGTACCAAATCCTGAAGGTCAAGTATTGAGTCATAGACAATACATCAATGTAAGTGACGCCTACAATGCATCTATTCCAATTTGAATAAAATCAACAATTCCTATTTAGGATTTGCTAATCCAGTACGGAAGACTTCCTAAAATGCATTACAGAGTTATTAAATATCGATACATTTCTTTAGCTGTTATCACTATGGGATTATAAAAATATAGTTGAAGAAATTAGATAAGTAGTGTTGCCCAGAAACAGTTAGCACAAACGATTAAAACAATATAAACGCAAAATTACTTTTACATATTAAAAACCAAGCAAATTAAATGAGATTATCCTAAGCAATATTGATGATCTAGGCAATAATAACAGTATGCTTAAGTAAAAATACATCGAGGATTTAAAAATAAATTAATAAAATTCCACAATACTTTGTTACATCAGCTGTTTGATGGTCAACGACCCACCGTGGAAGTATTCGAAGCATTTTGTGGCAAAATAAATAATCAGAGCTCCGCAAATGGGATATGGAATGTTAACGTCTTTAAATTACACGTTTCTGAATGTTTTCTTATTGCTTTTATTTTGAATTGATGATTGATTCGAACGATTGTATTACACAAAACGGTTAATTTGAATAAATGGAAGAAATAAACTTACGACACGAGTTTAAATTCAGGTATAAAGTATTTAAAATTGTATGTCAGGATATCAATTTAATTGTGAAAATATTACAAATACCTACTTGAAGTTCAAGGTTAATTGATTTAATGTCTTCATACAATATTCATTCCACTAACGGAAATTCTTAAAAAAGTGTTTTAACAACTTTTACTCTACCCTCTATAATTATACATTATTACCTATAAGTACTCTTAGCGAAGCCTTAGTTTTTAATAATAGGCTCCATTTAACAAAATGAATTACACAACAAAAACTTAAATGTCAGTGTTAAATGTCGAGCACTCACCTCATTGTACAAAGACGTCATCTCGGCACTAAATGTTTTGTTTTGTTATGGGAATAATCACAATCTAAACACACATTTCACTTCTAGCAGCGGTGAACAATACTGACAACCAACCAGCCAACGGCAAAAATTTTTCAAATGTTCGCTTTACGTCAAAATTCCCGCGCATAAATTTTAAAAATGTCGGTAGGCAATGACAACGCGTTTACGCAGCCAGCGGTGGCGCGTGTGACGCGTTCCGTGTTTAGGATCAACACTGACGGCCGGCGCTGTCGAACGGCTGAATGGATGACGATGCCGCTCAGCTGCTGTACTCAATGAACCATTCGAGTTCGGAGGTCACCCATCATCGTGACCTCGCAGATGTTATAAGTTTCTCTACCCTATAAACGTACAATAAACATGTTCGACACAAATGTTAAACAGCTTATATCTTGAATTCAACCTCATTCGTAAATAAACCCAAAACTGGCCAGCGTTTGTATTTAATTTAAAAAGAAACTGTTTCCGTTTATTTATTTTAAATCGGTACGTTTTTTTTTACCAAAGTAATTGTTTTGTGCTCTCCCTTTATTAAATATAAAGATAAACGAATAAATATTAATTTATATAGGTGTTGTACAAACAACAAAAACTTGTGCTGGAAGCTACATCGATTATTTTCTATCAAGTTTAACGTGGCCTGTCGAAATGTTTTTGCGACGACAGACAGGCATTGGAGTTCGTCGACAGTGATCATTCATATTATTTGTCATGGAACCGGTATTGGATAGGGTTGCCTTTTATATAGATATTCGGGAGTTATTTATAGTTTACTTATAATTAATTGTTTTTTTTATTCAGTGCAAGTATAAATATACAATTTGCGTGTAAGAAACAAAAAGGCTTTCCAATTTATAACAATTAGTTAATTTACGTAATTATCCATCCATCCATCCATCCATCAGCCAAAGGAAGTCCACTGCTGAACATAGGCCTCCCCCAATGATTTCCACAGAGACCTGTTGGAGGCAGCCTGTGTCCAGCGACGTCCCGCGACCTTTACCAGGTCGTCGGACCATCTTGTTGGTGGACGTCCTACGCTGCGCTTTCCGGTACGCGGCCTCCATTCGAGTACTTTCCGACCCCATCGGTCATCAGATCTCCGCGCTATGTGCCCGGCCCATTGCCACTTCAACTTGCTAATCCGGTGGGCTATGTCGGTTATTTTAGTTCTCCTACGGATCTCCTCATTTCTGATTCGATCTCGTAGGGAAACCCCGAGCATAGCCCTCTCCATAGCTCGTTGAGTGACTTTGAGCTTCCTAATAAGGCCCATAGTGAGAGGCCACGTCTCGGTGCCGTAAGTCATCACTGGCAACACACAACTATCGAAGACTTTCGATTTAAGGCACTGAGGTATTTTGGACGAGAAGACGTCGCGTAGTTTCCCGAACGCTGCCCAACCGAGTTGGATTCGACGATTGACCTCTCTCTCGAAGTTGGACCTGCCTAACCGGACCACTTGTCCTAAATAGACATATTCGTCAACAACTTCAAGAGTCGAGCCCCCAACACCGATGGGGGTGGGCACAACATGGACATTCGACATGATCTTCGTTTTGTCCATGTTCATTTTAAGACCCACCTGTTGGGAGACTCGATTGAGGTCTTCGAGCATAGTGCTAAGGTCTTCCAGCGATTCTGCCAAGACTACAATATCGTCGGCAAACCGAAGGTGAGTGATATACTCGCCGTTGATGTTGATGCCGAATCCTTTCCACTGCAAGAGCTTGAAGGCATTTTCCAGCGCGGCAGTGAACAGTTTCGGAGATATGACGTCTCCCTGTCTCACGCCTCTCTGTAGTGGAATAGCCTTCGTACTCTGATCTTGTACTCGGACCGACATGGTGGCGTTGTTGTATATACACTTCAACACTTCGATGTACCGATAGTCGATATGGCACCGCTGAAGAGACTGTAGCACAGCCCAAGTCTCGATCGAATCAAAGGCTTTCTCATAGTCCACAAACGCTAAACAAAGCGGCAAGTTATATTCCTCGGTTTTTTGTATAACTTGCCGAAGCGTATGGATATGGTCTATGGTACTAAAGCCTTTTCGGAAACCGGCTTGTTCGGGAGGCTGGAAGTCATCAAACCTGCGTTCGAGACGATTTGTGATGACCCTCGAAAACAACTTATAGACATGGCTCAGGAGCGAGATGGGCCTGTAATTCTTCAGCAAAGTGTTATCACCTTTTTTGAAGAACAGTACCACCACGCTCCTGCTCCATGCCTCTGGCGTTGAGCCCTCGAGGAGAACGGAATTGAAGAGCCTCTGAAGGACTTTCAGTATCGGCGTTCCGCCCGCTTTCAGAAGCTCTGAAGTTATTCCGTCCTCGCCCGGCGCCTTGTTGTTTTTAAGTTGCTTCAGGGCCATCTCAATCTCACACAGGCTGATGTCCGGGATATCATCGCTAAAGTGTCGGATCAACTCGGCTCTCGGGTCTTCGGCCGAGCTAACAGCAGGTTTGGCAACCGAGGTGTAAAGCTGTCCGTAGAACCTCTCGATCTCCCTTAATACCTCTGCCCTCGTCGATACCACGCGGCCGTCTTCCGTCTTCAGCCTAGACAACTGGCTTTGCCCAATAGACAAGTCTCTTGCAAACACTTTGGAGCCTCCGTTCCGCTCGATTGTCTCCTTAATGCTCACAGTATTATGAGCACGGACATCGTGTCGCAAGGACTTCCAGATCTGTCTATTGAGCCGCCGATATGCTTCGGCGTCAACGGAAGACTGCAGCGCTAAAGATCGACGTTCGGCCATGAGGTTAAGAGTGTGGATCGAGAGTTTTTGTGGTCTATCTCTACGGCGAGGTCTAAAATACTTAGATCCCACCGTATGGACAGCTTCTACCAAACCGCTGTTTAGCTCGTCCACTGCAAGGTTTTCTACTAGACAATCAAAGCGATTTGTCAGCTCGAGTTGAAAGCTCTCGGGGTTTTGGATATGGGCGCGAGTAGGTCGGAGCGTAGATTTCATCAAGCGACGCCTTTCCGATTGGACATTGATATTCAGGGTGCCCCTAACCATTCGGTGATCACTGCCGGTTTTCACCCTGTTGATCACAGAGACATCTCTGAATATCCGTCTATTCGTCGTCAAGATGAAATCTATCTCGTTTCTCGTAGAACCGTCAGGACTCAGCCAGGTCCATTTCCTGTGAGGCGGCTTCTGGAAGAAAGAGTTCATCGCAAAGAGTCCCTCTTTCTCCAGAAAGTCGGCCAGCCTCTGACCCCTGGGGTTCCGTTGCCCATGTCCAAATTGCCCCACTTTCAACTCTGCATCGCTTCTCTTGCCCAACTTTGCGTTGAAGTCCCCCATAACAACATTGAAGTAGGTTTTGGAAGTATGTATGGCCCGACTTATGTCCTCATACATCTCCTCTACTTCTTCATCTGGGTGTGTCGAGGTCGGCGCGTATACCTGTATGACCTTCAACGAATATCTTTTAGATATTCTGAGTATAAGGTATACTACCCTGCTCGACACACTTTCGATGGATACGATGTTGTTGATGAGAGACTTGTGGACGAGAAATCCGACACCTCCTCGGGACTGTTGGTCGTCCCCCCGGTAGAAGAGCAGGTTACCAGACTTCAGGGTTATCGTATCCTCCCCGATTCTTCGGACTTCCGATAACCCCAGAATGTCCCAGTGTAACCTGCTCAATTCTTCTTCCAGTTCGACAATCTTCTCGTCTGTCCTCAATGTGCGAATGTTGTGTGTTACCAGGGCCAGTCGTCGTCGGGGGTGGTAGCCGGGGCCAACCCGGGGATTCTTAGCACCCCCTGCCCCACCGTAACCATGACTGCTACCATAGCCAGGAATAGTGGGGCTGCCGGGGACTGGGGGCCTGGTCTCTATAAGTGTCGCCATTAAGGGGGTATTTGCCAATACTCGCCACGCTTGGCAGGCGGGTTGGCGAGCGCAGTAGGGGACTGGCGTTAATGACGCTGCTGCCCGCCATTAACCGGGGAAAGGAAATAGGATTTGTGGGTAAAGGATGTTATAGGAAAGGAGAGTATGGCCTGAGGGAGTGGATACTGCAGTCACGGACGGGAAGTTAAGGTGACTGCAGTAGCTCGGGGGCCGAGGTCGCGTACTCGTAGCACCTATACTAGGGCAGGCCATAACCACTAGATAGGAGCATCCCTGACAAATTATGCATATTCGTAATATAATATGCCTTTTTAACAGTATTTTTTTTTCACACCTACATCTTTTTTTTCATTATTTGTTTTTTAATTACTAACAGAGCGACAATCAAACTTATTATACATTCTATTGTCCCTATAATACTACAAGTTTGTATAGGTACTATTTAGTATTTATGTCAACCCTAATTTATCTAACCTCAGTCGCGAATTTCCGTGCGGTTTCTTGTGGTAGACAGAGGCTGGACAATTGATTCTTAAATTATATTTTAACTTAATATTTCAGGTAACATCCGTGCTGCCAACCGGTTTTGATGTTAAATTAATTAGATTAACAAAATTAACTTATGGGTTTTAGTTGTTTTCGGCAACATATATTGTGGAATTTTATTAAAGTATGATAAAAATTTATGATTGATATTTAAATTTCATTTAATTATATGGTTATTGACGATTGGATATTGACAGACGGAGCGAAATAGATGACATTTAACAATGTATTGGGGTTTTGAAATATTTAGCCATATCTTCGATCAAATATACACTAGATGCAACATGAGCGTTTAGAGCATGGCACCAAAAAAGAGTGCTTTAAGCACTTTTTCGCCTTCAGTCACGCACCGACTGTTGCTTCTAAAACGTCGCAGAACTTTAGACAATATTATTTGAAAAAATACTTTAAGCTCCAGGAATAAGGTGGAATTTGTGTTAATATATTTGGAATATGTGATCTTTTTGTTTACTTTTTTTCATGTCATACAGCGGTGCCACCTTTTAACAAAACTTTTACAGGGAACTGTGTATCTAGTGTATATTTGATCGAAGAGCCATATTTATTTATTTATAAATTCTTCATTGCACACCACATACAGTTATAAGACAAAAAATAAGACGATTTCTTCTACACAACCATTAGATTGACTGGGTTGAAAAGAAGCTAGAAAGAAAAGGGTGGTCACAATACACTCATTTACCCAGCGTAAATATATTTTAATTTCAAGTAAAGCAGATCCTATTCTCAGACAACGGAGTATATTTGAAAACTGATTGCAAGCAGATATTTATTTTAGTGTATTAGATCGTTCAGTGTAAAAATAGTTAGTAAAGTGTAGTAAATAGTTTCAACTTTCTTTATTTCTTACAGTGTCATTCCACCTTCCATCTTCGTGGATGTCTGCCACTGCGCTCACTAGTACATAATACAGCTAAGTATTTTCAACAAAAAGAAACTCGTCTTCATTTAAAAGTTCACCGTTCCGAAACAAATGATCGTATGTATATCACAATCAAACAATCGCTGATATTTCACAAATATCCTATAGATAAACATCTAATAGGTTCCGTTAACGCAAGCTATTGCTTTGGAGTTGCCTAGTTACACCATGTTACGCCTGATGCCCACACACCATTGTACGGACAAACTGGGGCAAAAACAATCGACAAAATGATCAGCGATTTATTGCACTTGTTAATCTTTGTTAGTATATATTGCCTGTAAGGGTTGCCTGGTGGGATGAAGCAACTGGCATCATTAGTTACATAGTGGAACGACATAAAGAGAAGCTAAATGTAGTTGGCCTGATTACGCTATAGGAAGACTTGGTAGCTTTACGGGTGAAGGAAAACATCGTGAGGGACCATAATTATAAGTTCTCTACAAAGAGTTTCAAAGGCATAATAAGCGAAGACTATCAACCGTATTAGTGGATTAAACCCTCAACTCTTATAAGTGGTACCATTGTAATTTGATATGGCTATATAAAAAAAAGAAAAAAGAAGGCAGTTCGTGTTGCTGAGGGAGCTTCTTGCGCCGCGCCGTTTCTTCTTCACAGCTACACCACGTTCCGAAGCGGTGGTTGCAGAAACTAAGATTCAAAAGATTTTGTGAACGACTATTTGAATAAAGAGTATTTGAATTTGACTTTGGTAGAGAAGACTCATGCCATGAATTAGGTGGTGTGTACGCTGATTTAACATGTTACATTATATTCCAGGTTATACGGGACTTATTTGTAAAATTTCGGTATACACAGTAACAAATATTACTGATTGGCGATTTTCTCTCTATTTTTATGAGTTCAGTATTCTATTTTACGAGATTACATTATTAATAAATTTTACTATGGGGCCATAAAATTATCGTAAAAATTAAGCTTTAATATTTATTTTTTTGTAGTTGTGTCAACGAGCTTTATGTCTATGGAAACGTTTTTTTTACGGTCCGACAAGATATAAAAATCATATAAATCAACTAATATAACATGAGTTTAATTATATTTAAAACTAGCTGTGCCCGCGACTTCGTCCGCGCGGAATTTAACAAAAACTTTATTTTTCTAAAATAAATGTAGCCTAAGTCACTCCTTGTTATATCAGCTACCTGACAATAAAAGTTCCGTCAAAATCGGTCCAGCCATTTCCGAGATTAGCCGGAAAAAACAGACAGACAAAAAAAAATCGTTATAGGTATCGTGTATATAACGATATGTAGTTGGACATTTTCTTTAATTTTCACTTTATTAACAGACACTTCAATTTTATTTATGTGTAGGTATAGATGTCTGCTTCTTCATAACAGGGAAATATTTAAATATATCGTTGTGATGAATATTGATGTTATTACTATGAGTATAGATACACACTAGATAGTAATGTAATATTCATTAATTTTAAGATGCATGTCTAATTGGATGGAATAAAATTATCTGGATTTTATTAAAATATGAAATGAAAAGAGGCCAACAAGCATTTTTAGATCCGGAGTTAAGCACAACCTCAACTAACCAACACAAAACACGACCGCATAAGTCTAGAGTTCGGGTATTTTCTAATATTACTATAATATAAAACTGAAACTATCACCGACCCTTAAACCAAACACAATAAATGGCGATATATCGGCACAATCGAGACATCGGCCACAACAAGCGACTTCTTTATCAAACGTGGGAACAGTACACAAAGGCGTACCGCTAGTTTATTGCCAATGTCGCCGCCGCCCGTATAAATTGTACGGGAAACTGCTCATCTGAATTTGTGATAGAAATCTATCAAGATTTCTATCCATCAGGATAGATTGTGCCGGTTCCGATAGTGCTGCCCTTTGTCGATTGTGGAATCGATTAAGCAGGATTTTTCGGGTTTATGAAGTTTCTAAATTTGAATTGCGTGATTCATAGTATTAAAGTGTGTTTACAATGTGCAATTAAATAGAAGGTGTGACTTAAATAACCCTTACAATTAAAACAGCCCGGAATAATTGTGTCAAATGATAGAAATTAGTCGATCCTCGCCAATCATACTCTGCAAGGCGAAACCTTAGTGCTCTATATTTTTCATGACAACATTCATAAAAATAAGTACCTAAATCTAAAAATGAGTTAATGTATCAGCCCATATACGTCCGAATGCAGGGCACGTTACACGTACCTCCTCTACAATCAAGAGTACGATTGGGAGTTGGTCTATATAGTCCAAGCTGACCTAGTGCGGGTTGAAAAAAAAATGAGTTAGAATACCCGCAAATCCATCGACAATAGCTACGCGGCTTCTCAAACGCAGAGCAAGCCGGCGCGGCGCAAGGCTTATCGAGATCTCGGTGGCCGCGCAATATGGCGCCACGACTACGCTCCTAAATCAACCGCTAGAAAAACAACGCATTATCTATGCCAGAGGTGCTTAACCTTTTCCGAGGACCATTAGATTCATATTTTAGATGAGAAACCAATTGTTAGTACTATAAACATTGATATATAGTGGACATCGCAAATAAAATCCGTTCTTTATAAGTGACAGAGAGAAAACGGGAGTTGAAGTACTTGAGTAGGTATACTATCTTAAAAAAGTAAATTAAATCTCATTTGTCGACTATTGTGTAGAAAAGCTGTAGAACACTGAGATTAATATATATTTTTTTTATTACAGTGAATGTCAAGACGAGCGTGCCGTTCGTGATGGTCAGCGATATGACAGCTCATGGACAGTAGCAAAACCAAACAACACCTTGAATTATAAAGCAATGCTTGAATTATAAAGCAATACTTTATTGCGCTCGCCATCCTGAGATATAAGATGTTTACTCAATATGCCCAGTAGTACTCTGGCTACGATTTCCTTCAAACCGAAAAACAATAGTGCATTTACACTGCTGATTGGCGGGAGAAATAGGCATTGCGGTTGTACCTACCCAGATGGCCTCTCACATATGAGATCAATTCCGATACTTTCTCGGACCCCTGTTTAAGCACCACTGACCTAGCAATTAATTATGGAGGCGGCTTCAAACAAGATTAGCTTTGTAAGCCGAACGAGACATCTGTATTGTATTACAGTGTACTATTTCGAAACAATGCGCTTCTTTGGGCACAGAAGCGTTTAGATGCAAATCTTTAGTGATAACTTAATACTGTGACAGTAAAGAATGACCATATTTGTAGTGTATGTAACAATGCATACAAATTACTATTTGTTTTGTATGACAATCTTTTATAACTATCTTTTGGGTCTCAACTGGGCGGAGGCGCGGAGACCAAAAAATCTAACTTTTTATACCCACATATATAATTAGCATACGTACGTACATAATCGTCACGCCTGTATCTAATAGGGGTAGGTAGAGACTATAGACCGACAAGATAATTAGCAGGGTCTCAAATAACTAGTAGGTACTATTTGTCTTTTTATATACTTTTTATTTCATGCATTTGATCAAGGAAGATATTATGAGAGTCAATGGTCTTATAACAGAAGATGTTGGAAACCGAGCGAAATTGCGAAGATTTAGAAGGAAAATAGATACTGGCGTCGCGTCGGACGGATTGCCAGGTAGAATGAAAGATTACATCTTATGAAAGTTTTACATACGTACTATTTTTAAAAAGAAAGACCACATATTGTGAAAAACTTCATGCTGTTTTTACGGGATTAGAAAGTATCGACAGTCCAGATACAGGGCAAAAAATGCACTGCTTAAAGCTGTGGGAAGTTGTATGGGGGTTAACGGTTTACAAGCGGGCACTTAGCAAGATCAGATCGAACTGATATCATTCATAGGGAATAGAATTCGTGTAAAAAGAAACGCCGGGTTTTATAACGGATCTCATTTGAACTGGAGTGAATTAAAATATAGAACTCTGAGGTATAGTTTAGTACATATTGTTTATAATACAAATACAATACAATGTTTATATATTTTCTTTCCTATTTTGTGTAAGATCCGCTTATTCTCTCACTACCTACCAAAGAACCATGAAAAAAGGTGACTAATTAATTATTTGATCACCTTTTTTCATTATATTATTTTGTAAATACATATCTGTAGATTAAGCATAGTAATTGAAATTGCAGCTTATTACAGCAACTGTGCTTCGATTATACTATATTTCGCGCCTTGCTGAAATAATCGACTACTTACAAAATATAAACATTAAAGTCATGTGCTACAGTTAATACCACACTAATTTTCATCGATAATCCGATTTCCAGCCCTAACATACAGCCTAGTATATACTATGCGCCTTATAATTAAGGGCGTTCATTAACACTTGCACGAGGCCAGCGTCAGTAAGGCTTCTTCGCAAATTCGACTAATGCATCGTGATCACACAGGTCTTTCCTGTAACGTTAATTTCTGAGTAACTTAACTAACAAGCATGCAACCGCTCATAAATAGGGTTATGCTGTTTGGCGGGAAAAATAGACATTGCTGTGGTACCTACCCAGGTGGCCTTTCACATATGAGAGACTAACAACCAGTATTTATGTGTCCTATAGGTGTAGACAAAGGCTGTTGATTTCCACTTTGCTCCTAACATATTTTTTTATTTTTTTATTATTAAACATCGTACAATAAAATTGTTCAGGGAGACTTATTGCCGTTGACTTTTTTTACCAGTCAACCCATCTTACTTTTGCTTTAGACATTTTTGTCAACCTCTTCATGCATTCAAAGTACCTATTATACTTGTTCAGTATGTCACTGATTTTGGTGACATAGATTCGAAAACATAGTCCCTTTGAAGAGTCGATACTCTTCCATCTACAGCAATAATTTATTTTATCGATAATCCAATATTCAAACCTTAAAAAAGACTAATATACAATATGTTTATAATTAAGGGATAACATTTGCACGTGGCCGATGTCACTAAGGCTTCCTTCGCAAATTCGACAATCATGATCCAAGCAGGTTCTGCAACTTTCTACAGATTCCCACATCGCGCCCTTAGAAGTGCTAATGGCTTTTATTGGCAAATATAAAGTTTATTAATGTTTATTGTTATATGATAATCGATAACATTGTCCGCGATTGTATTTTACTTCTCGATACTTTTGTTGGGAACTTTCTTATTTTAAGAGGCATTGTGGCCACATGTCTTTGAGTAAAGGAGAGGATTAACATTCTTTGGTAATGCAGATATGATTGGTATATTTTGTAATTATCTTAATGGTAGAACATTATGCGTAAAAGCCTAGGTAAAAACCTAGGATAGGTTTATTTTAATTGTAATTATTATTTTCATGATATTTACAAAACGGTGGGCGATTGTAAAATCATAACTAAAATCCTTTTGTAACGAAACATTTCTGCCAAATATTATATTATTTTTAAATCTACAAAAGCTTTTCTGGCTGTCAATATCAATATACTAAATTATTGAAATACAAATGATATACATAATAAATTGGAAAAATTAGGCTAACCATACTACTGGAATTGACTGCCACATAAAAATACCAATAAACATCTGTCAAGTTAACAATAATACCGAAACTTGAAATTAAAAAACGGAACGGAAATGTCAGCGGCAACACAAAATGATAAACATAAATTTAGAGAGAAAAACACAAAAAGCGGATCGTCTTAAAAAACTTGTTTTTGTACTGCGTTGAGATGTGAGGTTCACAACAAACCAAGAAACGTGTAAGTTCGGGTTCTATGTAGGCTAAAAAAGGTAAAAATCATATTGATAATATCATTCGAGTGACTGAGTGCCTAAAGCAGCAGACCGGGTTCTGTAGCGTACCTTGGAGAGGCCTATGTCCAGCAGTAGACTGTAAGGGGCTGATGGAGATGATGTTTAGATAGACTTAATGGAAACATTGTACTATTATGAGACTAAAATAAACTTAACGATGTAGGAAATGGAAACACAACAATTAAACTAAGTCTAACACGATATGATTCAACCAAAATACTAAAACAAAAGTATAGAATAAATACATGCAAGACAAACCAAATCATAAAATAATTCATATACATATATCTAGTAATAAAACATCCAGTGGCATGCTGATGAATTGTTTTTTTAAAAAATTATAAAACTATATTTTCTATAAACATAGATAATCATGTCAGCACCACCTTTTATTTGTACTACATGAATGATATAGCCATTTAAACGTTTTTTCGAGACAAAAGGGTCGGGTAACTTGGGTGGCAACATCAACGACATTGCTATCTAAAAAAAAAAATCGCCGACAAGCAGCCCTTAAACGTTGAAGACGTCATTAATAACGTTTAGACGTAAGGGTCACGCAAAAAATATTTAGGACATAATATGACTCCGCAAAGTCAGAGGTGTGCCCTAGGATTGGAACTGAATTTAGGTCCGTGTGTATTGATAGTCAATCACCACGCACTAAAGCGGTGAAGGAAAACGTCATAAAACCTGCATACCACATCGATTTATAAGAATTTCTATGGTATGTAAGTCCGCCAACACGCACTAGGCCAGCGTGGTGGACTATATGGCCTAAGTACTCTCAATCGTACTCTAGTTTATAGAGGAGGCGCGTGCCCTGCAGTGGGAAATGTATGTGCAAATGTATGAGGCAATCATAACGGAATTTATTCTCATATTTCCTAAGCCCAATAAAGCATAAAAAATCTATAATTATTCCAAAAATGTGGTCATTAAAAAACTCGTAAAGGAGTGGCGAGTCACAAATAATTTTACCACACCAACCGTCAACTTTCATGTAACACACCTTACGATCGGATGACAATACAATAAAATAAATAATATATTATGATGCGAAAATAATATGTTATTCAAAGGGTACATTTTATTTTTTTATACATCTAATTTGAATATTATACTTAGGTTATTACAGACCACAGCCCTTTCCAACATTCTGAAAATATTGAAACAAAACAAAACAAAATTTGCTTTACGCGTTTATCAATTTAAAAAAAATTGACAATCCCCATTTATACGGGGAAATTTCTTCACTTCGAGGATACGATCACGGTAAAGGTATAAAAAAGTTGCATCATGTAAACGTTTATTAGAAAACGATAATCTATGACGATACTGGCATACGATTCTCGCCGTGAAAATCTCTCCGTATAAATGACACTTTACATAAGTGCTCTTACCTGTAATTAATTTATCTTCATATTCTATTTATGTCTAAGCTACAAATTAATTTGATTCTTGGTTCTTTAAAAAAACAAAATAGGTTGACATGAAACAACAATACAATACAATACAATACAATACAAAACTCTTTATTGTAAACCAAATACAAAAACACACAAAATCATACAAATTAAATATAAGGCTCATGGTATTACAATGGGCGGCCTTATCGCTTAGAGCGATCTCTTCCAGACAACCTTTATATGGATAGTATCAGAAGAAGGTGGCGGTACACAATAAAGAAAATCTAGAGGACATTGCGGAAATAATAAAATATATACTAATACACGAATACTTAGATAAATACAAATATACTAATATATACTATATTATATTGAAGATACAATAAACACATAAAAGTGAAAATATATAGTATTAAGTAACATTACGGAGGTAGTGCTTTTTTAGCAAAACTTTGAAGTGACATGAAGATCTTGCACGCCTGATCTCTATCGGTAGTGCATTCCAAAGTCGAACTGCTTGCACAGTATAGGATAGGTGGGAAAACTGGGAAGAGTGCACGGGAGTTTGGAGTTGCAAGGAATTGGAAGAACGTAAGGATCTGGAATGAGTGCTATGCAGAAATTGGAAGCGGTTTTTGAGGTAATGAGGAGGAGGTACAGTTATTTTTGAAATTGATTCAAATCAATTCTGTACTGTTATAAAATAGAAATAACTTACAACAATTTATGGCGGCATTGTCTAGGCATAGCCAGAGGCGTGATCAAAGGAAGCCCCAGTAGTAACATTAACGTAGAACACTTTGATGTGCTTTTTTATTTGTATATTAAAGATGTGTTCAGAAAATTTCATTTAGCACACAAACCGTAATTCCAAGCTGGTTCATAAATATAGCTTGATTTGTTACCGATTGTAAAATTGGTTTATTGCCTTTAACTGGATAAATAGCGGTTGATGTAAATACGTAATGGTTACCGGATTTCTGTTCGCCATTCCGAGAAAAAAATAGATAGAGCTGTTTAAAAGTTGAAGGTTTATGGATAATTGGCACCATAAAAAGCCTCACATCCACCACGGATAGAACAAAAGTAAATATGGAAATCGGATTCAAGTCGTCGGAACTTTTCGAGATTGTCTTTCTAGTTATAATATACTTATAAGTAGAATAAGTGAGTCAGTGAATATAAAATCCACACCACATTCTAATTTTATCAATAAAGTGTCATATATTTAGCATTATAGATTCAGTTCTGTGTTCCATATTTTTTTACGCTTAAATCATACAATGAATGAAGTAATGAACCGAAGTAAAGTTTTAGATTTCGGATACCATGTTAATTGCAACATTAAGCAATATCGAGAAACATCCGCAACAATAACACGGACATCGTGTACGGATTCAACACCGAAAATATTGCCGAATTTTAACTGTGACACGTATTTTGATCATGTATCGTCGTGGAAGTGTGAAAAATTCGTGACTTTCCGTCACGAATGTTATCTGTCATCGTGCGCAATACTTACGAGTGACATGTGCACGAAACGCGGACTACTTATTGCTCCGCGAATATCGATTGTAACAATCGATCGTGCTCGTGCGAAGTTTCGGAACACAAACAACGTATATATTTTTATGACGTCTTTAAAGCAAGGGAAATATTGTTTACAGCCTCGTGCGCCTCCTTATTTTACTGAACCGTTACTTGGTAGATAAATATTATGTATGTCGTTGTATTTTAAATATTATTGTTATTCTTACATACTCTTGTCTTATATTTGTAGCTTGATTTATGGTGGATGCATGATTTTTTAAAACCACTTTACACACGGACTTTACGGGGAGTTTAGATTTTTAACGAACTGACCCATTGTAGAACTATACTACAGCATGGTGATCAATTAGGTGTCATTTTTCTGTATACTATAACCTACCGTATTATTTTATTTTATCAAGCAAAACTACTTAAAGTAGTCTCTTAATTATATGATGACATTATTTTGTAATAGATCTTCGGCAAATTAATACAATCAATCTACTGACCTATTCCGTATTAATTTTATTGCTCAAATATAAAGCTTAATAAAGACATTTTTGAACATCAATAAAAAATAATAGTTGATTATTCTCAAACTAGGATACACGGTTCCAAATATAGAAGTATTAAAATACGAAGAACATTTATATTGCAAGATAATGCTTTATAAACAAATAGTTTGAGATATCCCGTGGCCGACGTGGCGCTCTCTGGTGTCTATTAGATGTAATCTTCCAAATAAATTGCATTTGTACTTGCAATCATCAATAACCATTATCAATTCACAGAGGAATTATTGCTATAGATTGCCTCTATCGAATAGACACGTAATTAGTCAGGTGAGAGGTTTAAATTGGATTAATTATAATTTTGGGTTCTTATTATGTTTTAATTTAATATAATGACATTATTGGTTGAAGTTATTGCAGCAATTTGCTAACAGTGGGTGTCGTGCCACCTACTGTTCCTCTCATGTGAATTTCTACTCATTATATACGGAAAATTCGAAATGGAATGCTAAATTACGATTTCTGGTAGCTCTAAATTGATACGTAAATGACTTTATTTGCTAATAAAATATTGTTTTGATTTGACTTCCATTGAGACTGCAATAAAGCAACTAATAATTAAGATTTGAAATAGCGACATCAACTAGCCACTTTTTATCCTACAAAGAATTTTACGCGAACAAATTGGTGGACAAAATCTAGTTATTTAAATATGAATACCAGTTGCGCTCACATTTTTAAACTTTTTTAAATGAAAGATTCTACTAATTATAATAGAAAGAAACATGTTTACCGTTAATGAGATTTGATTATTATGACATTATATTAACCTAAGGCTTCCATCACACTGGTGTTTTACGGATCTTGGTGTCGTGTTATCGTTTCTCAACACCCGCTACGTAAACGTCACGTCTGCGTAGCGTCGACGATGCGCAGACGTTGAGGAAACGCCAACCATTGTAAACCATCAATTTGGCAGGGACATAATGCCAATTTCAACTATTTGTAATCTCATTGAAATAAAACTATTATTTACGGCTTTATCGCGAATTTGGTTTAATTTCCACAATTTTCAACTTGCAGATATTTCAATTACTTTGCAGCTTTCGTGGTCATGGGGCGGACTAAGGTGTTAGTCATCAGCTCAGTGAATGTTACAAAAAATATTATTAAATAGTTTTATTTCAAATTTATTTATTTTCAGAATACAGGTTAAAGAAATTTGTACAGATCTTCTATAGGTAGAAATTCAACACTAATTGGGCATACAAATTACAAATATTGTACTAATTATTATTATTATTCAGTATTATATTTTAAAAAATATTCCTTTACTCTACATGTGTTACATTCGCGGTCTAAGAAGCTATTATTTGTAATCTCATTCCAAAGCCACATAATGTACTAATTGATAGTATACAATGTAATTATTACATAACGATGAGAAACAATTTTGTAAATAAACTTAGTCTGAGGAAACTAATAGTGTTGTACCCTACACGTACTGATTATGCCACAGTTACGTGTTACGTGAGAGACGGATTGCGATGTCATAACTTAATAATGTGCTGTAAAATAACCCATTATTGGATCTTGTACGTTTGGAGGAAGATATATGTTGCGTATTTTGACATAAGTTATAATAGTTACATATTACATATAACAGTCATTTATTTATTGCGCGATAATACACATGTGTCGTTTTAATGTCAAATTATGTTGTAAAGACCGATTCACAAATAAACTAGCGGCCCGGCCCAGCTTCGCCCGGGTACAAATAGATTTCTGTACAATAATATGTACGTATTATACATATAAACCTCCCTCTTGAATGACTCTATCTATTTAAAAAAAAACGCATCAAAATCCGTTGCGTAGTTTTAAAGATTTAAGCATACAAAGGGACATAGGGACAGAGAAAGTGACTTTGTTTTATACTATGTACTGATACACCCAAAAGTCACATACAAAGTCCTGACCCCACACTAAGATTGAGTCTTGTGTTTAGGGTCTTAGAAGCTACGAGAGCCTTCGGTCTCACAAGCACTTAGCCAAGTTACAAACGGTTCCAATCAATTCGCTTTCTACTTATTTACCTTGTCTTGGGATCCAACCAGCTACCTTATATTTTACAGTAGGCTTCTTGTCTATTAAACCGCGGAGGTTTTCAAAACAAAACAAGCGAACATCGACCAAGCAAATTAAAATAATGAAACTCATCAACAGCTAAGACTAAATTAGTTTTAATTCATATTTAAATTTGATTATAATATTAAGAATTTTACTAGTATCCTCATTTTTGAATCTCATATAAATTTAATTTATTTGTATTGTAAAAACTATGAGTCACTTCTCGGTTTTTATTAGTTCGAGCCGCACCTAAGAATCTTATGCCTACCCATTACAGCCCATTCTTCAGGATTAGTAGTAAAACTAGATTTGATACCCACCTGTTTGCACTCAAGCAAAAACTTGCCGAAATGAGCTAGATTCCATTTTACAACACTGCCTTTCCATTGACAAAGGTGATGTCACGATTGTTAATAAAAAGATTAGAACCGTTAATGCCTACCTTAAGAGGCAACCTTTTTTCTGCTTTTGAAGCTGATTGCACCTTTAATATTGCTTTATATTTAATTGCACATTATAAAAATCTATCAATTTCTAGCTCCTAATAATATTTTTGACAACAAATATTGCATCCATGTCTGTCGCGACTATTAATTTATTACCAGTTCTGTAAATGTATAAAAACCGTTCACTTTCGTCCTGGAAACACCGGGAATGCCTCATCAAAACAAAGTTTTTAACACAAAGCATAAGATTTTTATTAATAATTGAATACCTGAGATCATCCCTTTACAATCCACAAAAAATATTTATACACGATTTATTTGACTAAAACCAAAAGACTTTTACGCTTATTGAGGACTTTACTTGAATTCCATAATGTGATCCAGTTATATGACAGGTACGATTGTCGACTAACAATAATTAGAACTAATGACTATCTTACTCGATATTCTCTCAAGAATGTAAGCTACCAGACCTCAATCGCTGCATCGAAGTGACATCAAGATTCAAGAATTTCAATTTACTTAATTACAAATACATCTAGACTAATAAAATATCTTAATACATCCGTGACACTTTGTAATACAAATTATATTTTATAAAACTAGGTTATCGGCTTCGTTAGTGCTGTATTATTAAGTTGGTGTATATTGCGCGGGCGCTTGGTTAACGACCACCTCATGCGCACCGCATCAGCCATCAGATAACATTTTTCTTCATAATTACCATCGTTTGCAATTACAAATGAGGTCGTTTATATTCATTTTTCCTTATTTCACTGATATTTATCGAAATCTTTCAATCATTCGCGGAAGGTGGGACTGTAGTCTGTTTACAAGAAAATTTCTCCGAAAAAATTCCTGTGAAGATACAAGGAGTTCAAAAATTACTTTAATAATACGTTGTATTACTACGGAAGTTTATTTTTTTTACAACAATCTTCATCAATCACGCAACAAACGGAAATATAAATAAAAATCTTCGCAGCCTCGAAACGCAATAAAATCAAATTGTAAGCTCATCAGCCTTTTATAGTGCCAGTGTGCCAGCTCTATCTGAACGCAAATTACACCAAACATAACTGTATTACACTTAACACTAAATTTTATTTCTTTTTAAATTCCACCAATTAATTGGTTCTCAGTTCTCACCAAATTCCTTATTATGTAACCGAATAGCGATGGCTCGTTAGAAGCGGCCCGTTCGTCCATAAAGATGGCAATACGATCTCCTTCGCATGGCGAATATAATACTTGTTTTACTGCCTAGTCTATAAATAATAACACTGATTTGATACCTGTGGAAATGGCGTTTTAAGTGTGTCAGTACGGTAATACCGCAAATTACCCGTGGCCCATTCCCATGACCTTATGGTCTTGAGCTGATTGGATCTTAGATCTTATTCACGACAGATCGACTGCATGCTTCAAGAAATTATTTCACACGCACTACTTTACGATAACATCCGAATATTTTGGTTTTGTTGCATAGTCGATGACCACTCGCAAAATAACTGGGAATTACAAATCTTTTCGATTAAGCTTGGCTAAATAATTACTTCAAGATCCTACCGCTAGATAGCGCTATACATATTTAAATGTCACTGTCAAAAAATATCCTATTCATCCCCTTTCACTTCGTTTCGAAACACTTTGCCCTACAAACTTCTAAATCGATAATTAAATTAACAAAGAAAACGTTCTTTGCTGTCAATGTCATTAATCTTCATATCATGACAAGTGCTTTTACATCCCATTGTTTTAGCTTCGTTCAAGTTTTGACTTTAAATATTTGCACAAGCCTTCACATCATTAATCAATGTCCCATTCAGTTAAGCTCATTAACGCTTGTCTTTCGGAGAAATCCTCCGTTTAAAATAATAGTGTATTGTCTATTCTCAATTAAATAAACGTTACAAAATTATGACGTCATATTCCATATTTAAAAATTATATACAAAACAAAAGTAGGTATATGATATCATAGCCAATATATTTGTTTTATAAAATAAACAATCGTTATGATAATTAAAACATTAAATGTGAAATACCTTAATATCTTAAATGCTTAATATTTAAAATTATTTATACGTAGGCGTGACCTGTTTTATGTATTTTAATAAAAAATATCACAAATATATTTTTGTCAAAGCAAAGATACAAGACATCAATCGAAAACATCTTACGTAGTCCTGTCCAAATATTAAGTGTCACATTCTGTGTCGTCCTTTGTGACAATTTCTTCTTCATCTTATCCTATTCCCATGGAAAATCTCAATTTAATATGTTAGCAATATTGCACAATAATTGCTTTTTTAAGGAATTAAAAGCATGCAATTTAAATAACTCCTTCCCTCACTTTAAATATTTCGGTAATATGGGTCTTGTTTGCCATTATGTCATAACTCATATAATGTATTGAAAGACCAACCTAATTCTTTAAGAGTGCTCTCGGGTGTACAGATATCCTCACAATGTTTTCCTTTGCTGTTACAGTGAGCAATAATTAACTCAGAATACACAATGCGCAGTGGAAACTAATGAATAATAGATCACTAAATTTAGAACACTGTTCATAATACTGACAACTTTGTATCTTACCCACAATGATGTACCGCCATTTTTAATCGAATCCATTTAGGATTATGTGGGTAAAAATCTTGTGCCAATTAAATACACCCAATAGTCACATACATAGCCCTGACGCTATACTAAGATCGAGTCTTGCGTCGTGGGTATCAAGAACTACGGGAGGCTTTTCGGTTTCGCAAACATCCAGGCCCGGAACAATTACCTGTGATTCACACAAAATATATTTGTCTCGGTGCGAGGTTCAAACCCGTAGTCTAACCAACTGCGCCACGGAGGCTGTCGAATTGAGCTTACATTAGTGCAATTTACCCACAACTTGTTACTTTTATCACGATAAGAGAATTATTTGTAATCCACCTACTCACTTAGGTGAATTTCTTGTGCTTCTAGTTTGCTTCTCCTTTCACTTGCGACCGTCATATTGTTTCACACCTTAGATAATCATGTCCATAGCGTTTGATAGGTAATTCAAATATACTAAAGAGAAAGTACGACAGTGCTCTTTCACAGCTATTTTTACATTCTGTACGCTTGGAGATAGCCAAGGCTCTCTAAGTGCTAAAATATAATCTTTTCACGTTCTTTTTATGAGGTGCTAAATTTACAAGTATCTTATTTACGGATAACAATACCTGTCCTATTCATAGACAGTTTAAAAATATATTTTAGCTATCGGATGGATTGTCCCTTTAATACGACTTTTGAATTCAATTTGGCCGATTTTTTTGCTTTAAAGATACAACACGTTCTGAAGCGGTGGTAGCAGTACCACCGCAAGATACAGATTCAAAAGATATTGGAAAAGAATCTAAAAAAAGGATGTTTAGATTTAGCTTTTTTGAAGAAGACATGGTATTAGATAACATTACTGTCTTTCTAGTCTAAGTTAATGCATCATATTTAATTTTACGTAATACTAATTCTTCCTTCAATTATAAAGTATTATAAAAGCTGACCTAAAAGCCAAACCGGCATAAAAAGGCCTTTTCATAAATTGTTCAAATACAATCGATAAACAGGATCCAACTCCTAGATAGTATCGCATAAATGGTATAAAATTATCATCTTCCAACAGTTTAGGAGTTAAAGTGGGTATTGAGTCGCGTTCTGTTAGTATTCTCACATTTCAATGTAACATAACGGTGACGTGAGCACGGGAGCCTCTCTTGTTTCCCTGCTTTATTGATATTACTCCTGGTACCGTTAGCTCAGCCATGATTTACAATGCACCATCCCGTACTTTTTGTACTTGACTCACTGAGAAATATTGAGACACGAGTGCACGTTTCTTTGATATTGTCTAGAGGTATGGGTTTTGATTTAAGCATAGATAGACCTCACAAACAGATAACATTCGTATATTAGATCTGCGTTGTTATAATGCATGAATACAAGTATTGTTTAAAAATAAATGATTTAATCTTGTTTAATTTAGGGGCTTTTGCTGACATTTTACACCATATAAACCCAATCATACCCTAAAATTATGATAGAACTTATTTAATAGTATTGATCAACTTGAAATTTAATTATAATTTAATTAACCAAATATCTTTCATTTTTTAAGAGCCTAAAACTAGCCTACAGTGAAATGAAGTACTCATATCATATCCATTAATATTATATATTTTTTTACAATTATCAAAATACATAAACAGTTGCACCTAGATCACTTCACACCCACCAATAGAAAAAGTCACAGCCGATTGAAAAAAACATATTCCAACAATGCAACTATGGGAAAGCTGTGATAAAATCATAATTGATATGTAACAAGCTATAGGAAAGAATATATTTCTCCCATTGTCTCGCGATTCCCAAGCTGAGACCGATGGCGCTCCATGAGGTAAACGTTTCCATTCAGATCGACCCTGTTGAATATTGCTTTCGCTTCCTTGGTCTGTACATTGTTCTCTCCTATATATTCTATTGTATGTAAGTTGATTAATTGCGGTTTTATGTTATTCATTTATGTAGTTATCTTTTTTGTTTCCACTGGATTATTAATTGCATTGCTAAATGAACCAAAACAGCCTATGTCACAATTACTTCGATAGGTATAAAGTAGAAAAATATATTTACAGCCATGTAAAATGAAAAACACTTAAATTGACACGTTTTTCACGTTTGTCGATGGTGGCTTTTATTCAAACGATCAGAAACCCTTACATTATAATACTTATCGTTTTATCTGCCTGTCTATTTTCCAAAACATAATTTTTACTATGACATGACATATATCTTATTTTTTTAGTTGCTCATTTTCTAAAATATTATCGTTGCCATCACCCACATTTGCTTATCTTTGCACCGGTTTTAATTGCCATCAATTTACATCACAATTGCATCATACAATTACTTTTATAATACAAAGCATGTTGCATCTACATGTGTGCAAGACGTCATTCGTCAAGCTATGTGCACAAGCCGGAAGACTCTTCAGGGTCGAGCTTCGTAGTAATCAGACTGGATGTGGCTAGATTAGGTGAAAATAAAGATTGAATGAAGTGTTATTATTTAATTTACTGTAATAGAATGTACATTAGCAGAATCAACAGTTTAAAGTTAATAAGAGTTTGAAATAGACGTCTTTAGTTAGTTTATTATAGCTCTGATTGCAGTGAAAATGAAGTCTATGATTTGGGTTAAAAATTGAAATAATACTCTATTGCTCATATTTACATGGTTTTCTAACTCGCGTTTGATCCTAAATGAAATAGCAGAAAGTATAATTTCGAAATTCCGGAATTTTTAAATTTTAATTTTCCTATAAACCTTTTCCAAGCTGATATTGGTACTATATTTTTTTATAAAAGCAAAATACAGCAAGGTACCAATATCTAAATATCTGGCAATTACATAACACTTCCCTGTTTGTCCATCCCACTGCAAAATTATTAGGAATGTTACAAGCAACAACCTCGTTCAGTCAGACATAATATGGCAATAAAAACTCATAATTTTAAACGAACGGACCAAGCTGCGGACTTTTTATAACCTTGAAGTCGTAAACTGAGGCTTATAGAGGAGACAAAACTGAAAGTTAACATTTTTAACGATACTTAACTAACTTGAGGATTATCGATGTAGACCATAGATTTCACGATGACATACCAAACATCGAAATTCTAAAATCGATTATAATATAAACTAATTTTGATCGATTCTATAACACACACAGGAAAACACCGTGAGGAAACCTGTATACCATAGCGATTTATTTGGACAGCCTCCGTGGCGCAGGCGGTTAGACGCCGCCTGTGAAACGAGAGGCCGCGGGTTCGATCCCCGCACCAAGAGAAATGTTTGTGCAGCCCACAAATATTTCTCTCGGGTCTGGGTGTTTGTGAGACCGAAAAGTCTCTCGTAGTTCCTGATACCCACGACACAAGACTCGATCTTAGTGTGGGGTCAGGACTATGTATGTGACTGTTGGGTGTTATTTATTATTATTATTATTTATTTATAAGAATTTATATGGTATGCCAACTAGGCCAGCATGGTGGACTGTATATAGGCTGACAGATTTCTGATTTCGAAAATATACTCATATAAAATGTAAAAATTTACGATAATGTACTAGAAACTGAGCTCGATGAAATTATTTAGTATCACAAAACGGCATTAGTTCAGAAAGTTGATACTTAAGTCGATACAGACATTTCTCTAAAGCTGATCCCACCCTACTTAAAGAGAAATCGATAGAAGGGAAACCCTTGATATTCATATTTTATCACACCATTACTACAAACGAACATTTTAACCGATATCGCAATAAAATATCTATTGAAGTATCGATTCTAGAATCGGTTCCTTTCTCCCAACCCTATGTGAAGACGAGTCGTTTCTCACCCAGCACTACTAATTACGATTGGTTCTCTCGTACACAATGAATATTTTCAAACGTTTTACACTCGCATGTATTTACTAGAATCGATTATTTACAGTTGTGTATAATTTGCACCACCCACATTGAAGTTCACTGATTTATTCTTGTTCTAAACATTTCTTCAAGCGAACCTGTTAGTTAACACTGAAGCATTAAAACTTTGTTTTAAAATAGTTTGAACTTATAAAGATAGATTTAATAAAAAATACACCACATAATCACATATTAAGATCGAATAATAATAACAAACTACCTCACAAAACTGGTCCACTAGGTTAAAAATAAAAACAAGTGATGGAAGTATACAAACCGATTCCATAAAAATTCAACGTGGCATTTTCCAGGGAGACGCGCTCAGTCCCCTGTGGTTCTGTTTAGCCCTAAACCCACTGTCAAACATATTAAACACTACAGATGCCGGATATAATTTAAACTATAATACAAACCTCAACACTCAAAATATCATCAACAGAAGAAAACTAACGCATTTATTGTACATGGACGACATAAAATTATATGCGTCCACAGAAACTGAATTGAACCAATTAGCTGCGTTAACAGAAATTTTTTCCAAAGATATTTGTATGGAATTTGGCATTGAGAAATGCAAAATTAACTCGATTAAGGCAGGAAAAACCTATAAACATCTTTATATCCTAACCACAGGAGAACAGATCGATCCCTTAGACGAGGACAGTACATACAAATACTTAGGATATAATCAATCAAAACAAATACTTATTAAAGAGACTAAAACTACATTAATCCAAAAGTTTAAAAGCCGAATGAACTTGATCCTCAAAACACAATTAAATTCTAGAAATATAATAAAAGCAGTTAATACTTTTGCCATCCCTATCTTAACTTATTCGTTTGGTATTGTAAAGTGGACTAAAGCAGACCTCAAAAATTCCCAACGAATTATCAACGTATTAATGACAAAATATAGAAAGCATCATCCAAGATCTTGCTTACAGAGAATCACTTTACCGAGAGCTGATGGAGGCCGAGGACTCATAGATATTTTTAATTTACACAATAAACAGATAACCTCTCTCAGAACATATTTCCACAATAAATCATTAACATCGACTCTACATAATGCCATAGTTCAAAATGATTCCAAATACACGCCATTAAACCTATCTGAAAAAACAGTCCAACCCAACGAATTATTAGTAGACAGGCAGACTAAACTCACAGCATGGTCGCAGAAATCACTACATGGAAGACACCTCCAAGACCTGAGCAAACCAGACGTCGACAAGATAGCGTCGAACGAGTGGCTCAGGCGAGGGGAACTCTTCCCTGAAACAGAAGGTTTCATGTTGGCCATCCAGGACCAAGTTATCGAAACCAGGAACTACCAAAAATATATTATAAAAAATGTAAACTCTGATATATGCAGGAAATGTAATAGTGCCCCCGAGACCATCCAACACATAACAGGTGCGTGTAAAGCAATAGTGCAGACGGACTACAAACATAGACACGACCAAATTGCAAATATTATCCACCAAAAACTTGCCCATAAATACAAATTAATAGTAAATAGTCCCATACAACCATATTATAAATATATACCGGAAATTGTATTAGAAAATAGCACCCATAAACTATACTATGATAGGACAATACTGACAGATAAAACAGTTCATTACAATAGACCAGACATTACTCTTATAGACAAAATTAATAAAAAAGCATTTATAATAGACATAGCCATACCTAACACCCACAATCTACAAACTACAATATCTGAAAAGCTAACGAAATATATAGATCTAAGAGACGAAATAGCCCGGATGTGGAAACTACAAGAGGTAACAATAGTTCCAATAGTTCTTTCGACCACAGGAGTAATACCTAAGCACTTACTTAAAGCCATTGAGAAATTAGACTTACCAGAAAGCATTTACCGTATTCTACAAAAAGCTGTTATCTTAAACACTTGCAGATTAGTTAGAAAATTTTTAAAAACAGATTGTAATGGACAGGCATCTATAAATTTCCCAAGACCAGGGAATACTAACGCATAGTACACACTTGGTCTAGGCCCGTGTGTATTTAATTTTGCCAGTCGATGAAAAGGCTGAGTATTCTAATAAGAAAAAGAAATAATAATAATAATAACTCTTTATTATAACACCATATACAAAAGATAAACAAAAGACAAAAACAAAAGAAAAAAGAAGAAAACAATAGTTATAGAAACATAAAGTTGGTGATATAACTGGCGGTCTTATCGCTTTAAGCGATCTCTTCCAGACAACCGGTTGGTAAAGGAAAGATCCAATGGTTATGGACGGTGCTTATTATTAACAATAAACTTACATACAATATAAATATATAAATACCGATATAAACGAATAAATGCAAGATATGATACACTTAAATACAATATAATACATAAACATACATATATACATAACAATAATAGTGAATGATGATAAATCTATTGCGAAAGGTAGAAAGCTTTCACCCTTGATTTAAATATTTCCAGCGAGGACGATCGCTTAATTGTAAGAGGCAAAGCGTTCCACAGCCGCACTGCCTCAACAGTAAAGGAACGGTCATAAAATGACGTCCTATGTGCTGGAAACTGCAACATCAGATTCTCTGATGACATAAGACAATGTGAATTAGCAGTACGTAGGAAGTTAAAACGTTCCTGAAGGTAGCGCGGAGAAGAGGGATTAAACAGAACACTGTAGAGAAGAGACAGGATATGAGCATTTCGGCGACGACGTATAGGGAGCCACTTGAGCCTGTTACGATATTCAGAAACATGGTCATATTTGCGCAAACCAAATATAAACCTGATACAAAAATTTTGAATGCGCTCAAGCTTATTTACTGAGGCCCAGCCTCAGTAAGATCGAGATAGCTGGTATCGGCATAGTCGAGAATAGGGAGCAAGAGAGCTTGTGCAAGCGCAATCTTAGTGGTAGTCGGAAGAAAATTACGCAATCTACGCAACGAACCAGCAGAGGCAAACAATTTACGACTAACTGCCACTATTTGAGGGCCCCAAGTTAAACTGCGATCGAAAATAACACCAAGATTTTTCAGTGTCGCTAAACGGGACCACAACCCCTTCTAGCAGCACGTGAGGCAAAAGAGACCAGTCGATCTTGCAGATAGTTCTTGGGCTTCCTATAATAATGGCTTGTGTTTTCGTTGGGTTCAATTTAAGGCCATATGCTTTACTCCACTCGGATATTGCATGAAGGTCGCTATTCATCAGACGAATAGAGTCATTCAGCTGGTCGAGCGGAGATTGACGATAAAGTTGAAGGTCGTCTGCATAAAGGTGGTAGGAGGAAGAAAGATTACAAGAAATTGAATTAATAAACACTGAGAAAAGAAGGGGAATCGAATCTTGTGTCACAAAACTTAACTCTCTTTAATGGTCTAGTTACCATGATACATAGTATGTTAATACTTTTAAGATTACTTAAGTTGTCTATCTATCAACCCTAAATCCAAATAATACTTATGTCGTGATATTATATTATAATTTTACTAGTACTGTTTGAAGTTTATTACGTTCCATCATCCCTTTTTTCTTCTTTTAATGCAATCAATCACGCTTGAGCCACAACAACAATTAACATCTACATGCGTAATTGAATAAATGTGTTCATTTAAATATTCCTACATTACACAATCACAGAAAATGTTAAAAGCCCCACAATATTAATGCTGCTTTACAACATAAACCTAGGATAAAAAAATGTACTAATAATTCTATAAACAAGAAGTATAAAACAATGCTTTATATCTAATTCCTCCTTTCACAACAAACAGCAAATAATCGGTGACCCTACAAGACAGTAGACACTGATTTATTCGCATTGTCAGTAATGTGGCGTGTATGGAGGACGCGGCTAATTCTAACAATTATATCGAATCGTGCAATTACGGATACTGCTCTGTTTTCAGCGGTACGTATTTTGCGTATTAAAATGGGACATTCAAATGGATTATAGTTTAAAGTGTAGAAGCATTTAATAATTACTAATAGATGGTAAGAAATCACCGTAGAAGTCTCATGAAAAATTATAAAATCTGTTGTTCAGCTTTAACAATTTTATTGAGTGTAGGGCGGCTCTACCATTTCCTTTCATAAAATTATGCACTTTTAAATACGATACTGAAACATTTTTTTTTTTTAAATTTTTCCATAAATCCTCATTATTACAGTCTCCGTAGTGCAGTTAGTCACAGGCTGTGAAACTTAAGGTCGCGGGTTCGATCCCTGCACCGCGGCAAATATGTGATCCGCAGATATTTGTTTCGGGTGTGGGCGTTTGTGAGATCGAAAAATCTCATAGTTTCTGATAACCATGACTGAACCATGACAAGATTCACCTGTGGGGATAGGGCTATGTATGTGACTGTTAGCTATATTTACCTATTTATAATAAAAATCTCACATTTCAGTCATATCAAAAGTCGGACATAGTACGCTTATTAAATAAATTAACCAAATCCAGACATATTTGAAAAATAACAGTGTTTATATCACAGATGTAAACAAAACACAAAGCTGCCTTTAGGTTAATAAAGTTTAACAACCCAAAATTTATCAACCTACACCGCCATTCCCCTAGCTAAAAATATATATCCCAAACATTTCTACTTCCAAGTTGTACGTCTTCCTAATATTTATAGTGTAGTCAACTAACGGTTCTAAATACACGCCTGGTTAGTTTTAATACTGCTAATGTTAGACAATAGGGAAACTAATTAAGTTGATTACGACCTGCGTTACACATAAAGTTGTAGTTGCGTGGATAACTGGACAAGATAATTTAATGCTCTTCAATCAACAATTAACTACTTTAACTATTTTATGCATCTTGGTCTGGTAGGGTCTTGTAATTGTACATGGACTGTGATCTGTGTGATACTTATTGAAATTGTTTTAAAAATAAATGCATTATTTACGATTTAGGTCTTTATAATTATGTTGAATTGGCATAAGTTGGTATATTTAACATGACTTAGAAATTCGTTTTTAAGACTTTAAGGTGTTGGTTGTGGTTTTTTTATTTAAAAAAATATTTTACTGGTGATACATCTCTCATATGTGAGGTATGTACCACTGTAATGTAAATTTCGTCATACAACTATAACCAGAATAACAACTGGACATATTGGACTTAACATCTTATGTCTTAGGATGGCGAGCGCAGTGGAATACCAATTACCAAACATCTTGTAATACCTGGTGTTATTCGGTTTTGCTACCGTCCATGAGCGGTCGTATCGTGTACCATCAGGCGAATGGCATATTTATCTCGCCATTAATTCCAATAAATTATGAATAACTTTGGAAAGACATGTTCTTAAAATCAACCAAAATATCCCCTCGAGGTAGTTCATTAACAACTTTACTCCTTAAAATAACAATCTTAAAAACAATCATGATCAGTATCACACTTTCCAATGAAACACCAACAGGCATTTTTCAATTACCACTCCACTGTAAGTCCATAAAAACTCATCTCAAAATATCCGCAGGTGACAAAGCCCATTACCGTTTAAGCGATTCCTTCGTCGAGGTGTTTTTAACTGCGTATAAAAAGCTATATGGTTGCCACTTTCCTTGCACTTGACCATTACAACTCTCGCTCTCTCATCTCAACTGACCTTCATTGGATAGGGTTGCCAAGTGTTCATTACATGTAAGCCGAGAATGGAATGATGACACGGATTCCATCCGTAACGAGTATTCGACTCCGATAGCCATACATACATTAATACATACACTCACGCCGTTTTCCCACAAGAGATAGGCAGAGGTGCTGGTAGCCGGGACGCCCACAATTCGCTTCATGTGTTTCGTCTCACGACGTGACAGGAGGCGTACCCACTCCAGACTGGTAATGAATTGAACGAGCCGACACTAGGCTCATAAGTTGAAATGTCCACTATCACTTTGCCCAACACCACGGCATTCAAATTCAACATATAGTCAAATTATTAATTAGCTAGAAATATGAGTCGAACGATGCTCTAAATTCGGAGGAACTACATGTCAGCGACGCACTTCATCAAGCTACAAAACGGAACCGACGGACACAAATGGTCTATATCCAACTGAATACTTTCCTTTCCAGTAATAACCTCCTGAATCCTCTCCAGTCTGGATTTCGTCCTGGGCATAGTACCACTACCACCCTGACTCACATTACGGATGGCATCAGATCGGGCATGGAGCATGGCGAGCTGACAGTCTTAGCACTGCTAGACTTCAGCAACGCCTTCAACACTGTCGATTTTGATGTGTTACTCAGCGTACTTGGTTCTCTTAACATATCTCCAATGGCAATTGATTGGTTTCGTAGTTACCTGTTTGGACGCCGGCAACGCATCTGTGTTGAGAATAGTTTCTCCTCTTGGTGCCCCGTATCTGCTGGCGTTCCACAGGGCGGCGTGCTATCTCCTTTACTTTTCGCAGTTTTTATAAATTCCATCACTGACCACATTTGCTCCTCCTACCACCTCTACGCAGATGATCTCCAAATTTACTCCCGGGCGCCCTTGAACAACTTGGCTGACGCTATTTCTAATATAAACACTGATATTAAACATATTTGTGACTGGAGCCGGACCCATGGATTGATGGTAAATCCATCCAAAACCCAGGTGATTGTGGTCGGTAGCCCTAAATTGGTTTCCAAAATTAATTGGGATCTACTACCATCCATCACCTGTAATGGCACTATCATCCCATATAGTGAAACCGTCAAGAATTTAGGTTTATTTATTGATAGGTCTCTCACTTGGGGTCCGCAGCTTCGTGAGGTTAGTCGAAAGCTGTTTGCCTCGGCAAGGTCCTTGCGAAGGTTGAGCAATCTTCTACCCATTACCACGAAGATTTCACTTGCGCAAACTCTCCTTCTCCCTATCCTTGATTATGCTGATGTCAGCTATCTAGATCTCACCGAGGACCAACTTAATAAGCTTGAGCGTCTCCAAAATCTCTCTATCAGATTCATATTTGGGCTTCGCAAATATGACCATGTTTCAGAATTTCGTACTAGGCTTAAGTGGTTACCCATCCGGTTTCGTCGGAATACTCATATTCTTTCACTTCTATACAAAATTTTGTTTAATCCTCTAACGCCTTCGTATCTTAAAGATCGTTTCGTCTTTCTCCATGATTCGCTTTCAAGATCCTTGAGGTCGTCGGAGAACTTGAAACTAAGAATGCCCTTGCACTCCACAGTATTCATGGACAAATCATTTACTGTCCAAGCTGTCCGACTGTGGAACTCTCTACCAGCTGAGTTGCGACGGGCTGAAACACTGTCGTCATTTAAAAGAAAGGTCAAAGAACATTTCCTCTCCCAACAAGAGTGTAGCTGAAATAATTTGTCCATTCTCTTCCTGGTATATTTTAGGATAGGTATATAATATGTTTATGTATATGTATGTATTATAGGTATGTTTGTATATGTGTATGTATATGGATATTTATATATATTTTTGTGTGTTTATGTTATATTTTTAGTTATTAATTGTAGATTATTATTATTTCTTTTACGCCTTAGACTGCCCTTTCTACCTCCTGTTAGTATATCCATCCCATGGTTGCCTGTAAGAGATTACCTAGTGTGATAAGGCCGCCACTTGTACTATTATTCTTATTGTATAATATCTTCATAGTATTTATGTACAGTGCAAAAAAGAATTAAATAAATAAATAAATAATAAATGGTTGACGGAATCAGACACTGTTACGATCCTCAGCAATGAGAAAGCGATTAAAGAGAGATGAGCATATTATATTTTATGAGGTTGTTATGTAAAACTGTTGTCTAATAGAGGGTTCCCGCGCGATATGAACCAAAGATAAAGAAATTTCACAATCTCAAAAAGAAATGGTGAAATTTCGAAGAATCTGAATACAATGTACAAATAAAACCATTTAATTTGTAACGCACGTTCATAATAAATATTTATTGTTATTCTCAACGGTCATATTGATACGCCGATAAAAGTTTTTGAGATGTTCCCATGATCTTTCGTGGAAATGCAATTGAACTTTCTCAGTCATAAAAACAGTTTTACAAATTTTAAGGTAGATAATTTTATTCTTATAAAGATATTAAATAACTGATAGAGAAATCCTATACGTTAACAAATTCAATTTCAATATAAAGAATATGAGAATTTAGAATATTTATTTATGAGTCCTTTCATGATCACAGTCAATTTTCGTTACGTGCTATTGTCTATGGACTAGTCTAGGTGTAATAAATAATTATCAACAAATTTTATCAGACTTTAAATATTGATAAAAAAATACTTGGATCGCTTAGTCTTTGTACAATAAAATATCTGTAAGAAGCTACAATTGTTTGAAAAGATACAATTATTTGCTAAATATCTAAACATAACTCGCCTTTCTGTTAATCTTTTCCTTTTCCCGTGAGATCAATAATATACCGTTTGAATTTAACAAACTCATGCATATTCCTAAACAACCTCGACCACGTGGGATGTTACACATAAGTGACAGAATAAATTAGACGCCTATTCATAAGGTTGGTTCCCTGAAGCCCTTAACATTAAGGCGACACTACAAAATTATAATAATATATGTATGTATACATATATGTATGTAACCGAATATCAAGCAACACGCAATATTATGGAAGAAACCAGATTTCCATACACAGATGTGCAAATCCGTTCAGAAACTATTTATAACATAATAACATCTGCCTTGTGAGTTGTGAGCTAATTCCAACGCAGTAAAAACTTGCATCACCTACATACCGATGGAAAAGAGTAATAACAATAATAAAACTCCATTAATCCTCTCATAGCGGGATGAATCCATACATCTTCATAAAAAGTGAAATCACAACGAGTATTATAAATGAGATAGTTTGTTACACAATAAAGCAACAACAAAATAACAAAACATTACACAAGAGAACATAATACCGTTTTGTACAAATTGAATACGACAATGGCTCTTTGAATAATTGCCCGTCCAACCTTTCAGGCTTTCGACCTTTCCCCCTAAACGATTTTTGTACAATACTTTCTATGTTCTCTGGTGATTTGGAAAAGTGATCTTTTGAAAGTCTGCACGCATACCAGATGATTTCGTGATGAATTGCGTGCTTAATCTCTTGTTTATAAATGTAACTTGGTTAAAGCCTTGATCACGGTTACCGAATAAAAGGTCGATTGATCCCAATTGCATAACTTCTATTCTGTGTTTTCATATGAATAATGATTCAGGATTATTCATTTCTGAAAGACATGGGGTAACTGTGTCAATATTTATTTTTGAATATGAATGAACTAGTGCGGAAAACTGTGAGTTTCTCATCATAAGTCATATCCGTACATTATGAGGAATAAAATATGATATTATCGATATGCGATGCACTCATAAGATAAGCAAACGCAAAATTGCAGAAAACATGGATGTAGAAATCTTTAAAAGAATTCTAATTTCTGTAATAGTAATTCAGGATACAAATTGTTAAATCTACACCCAACCGTTCTAATGTATCAACGAGCAATGAAATATAGATTTTTTTAAAGCATATCCATCAAACCTAGTCTTCAATAACCTTATCCAAATTCGATTAGGCATCGCCATAATAACTTTCTTTAGAATACGAACAATAAAGACATCAGCATGAAGCAGTAAGCTGCGATTGCTGTCATACAGGTGAAACCGTGTCGCGTACAAAACCCTAAGTGCAAGATGGTCGTTCGGTTGATAACGTATCTCGATACATTGTAGCCATCAATCGAGAGCCAGTGAAAGCGGCGCGTATCACAAATAAGAACAACTGGCCATCCATTGTGCCCGGATGAAAGTGTACAAGGTTATCTTACACTTGCGCGTTGCGTGCGGTTTTTCCATTCCCATTTATGTTTTACAAGCTCCTGACTGCGCTTCGACCTCGTATACAATATGATTGTTCCAAGAACTGCGTGATTTAAGGTGCCCAAAAATATGGTGAAAGTATATTTGGTCGTTTGTTTTGGGAGGTGATAAATCAAGGCTTGATATTAGCTACTATATCTGCACGGTGACAAATACTTGTGTGACCTACACATTTTATTTTTATTTTAACACAGTTTGTAAAAAGAAACCTAATATCAAAGGTTATATCTGTTGTATAGAAACAATTAGAAACACAATTAACCAACATGACAGGTTTCGTGGCGCAGTTGGTTAAACGCCACCTACGAAACAAGAGGCAGCTGGTTTGATCCGCGTACCGAGATAAAAATTTGTGCGGACCATGTATATTTCTTTCGGGTCTGGGTGTTTGTGAGACCAAAAAGTGTCTCGTAGTTCCTGATACCCACGGTACTCATGGTGGGGTCAGGACTATGTGTATGACTGCTAGGTGTTATTTATTTTATTTATTAAGATCAAAAATGGTGAGTCTATTACAAGCGTTATCTCCGAGCCGAGTTCCTAAACATTTGTCTCCAAGGAGGTCTTAAATTTTAAAAATCCTTATCGATGTCGTTAGTTTTTTTACCTACATCAAAAGGCGGTCGCAACCCATTTTCCCAACCCACTTCCGTTTATCCTCATCAAGTTATCAATCAATTTGTTTACTCTTTAAGGATGTTTGAATTCCAGGGTCGATTGTTGATAGTGTAAACTCTGATGTTTTACAAGTTATTTCAAATAATCCGATAAAAGGTTAAGTAATTTTATTACAGCGTTTACATGGGAATTGCGTTTAATAGTCGATGCTATTGGACGCTGCAACTATTTTATTGAGCAGATGGGTTTGTTTGCGACGTTCGTTAATTTCGATTGCAAAATATTTTTGAGTGTATTCTTAGTTAAATGATTATTCTGAGTATGGCTTGAACTTCGAAATTATGTTAAATCACTAAGGACAAAATTCATCGACGCTTTTCATTTTTTCTAGACGGCGGACTACAGACTACCTTGGTGGCGCAGTTGTAGTATTATTTGCAAAGCCGTTATACTGGGTTCGAATCCCGGATCGAGTAAAGTGATATTGGATTTTTCTAATCATTATCAGCCTAAGGTCACGAATTTGTGCCCAATTTGTAGATAGGCCCGCCCTCTATTACATCATGTGACGGAAAATACATAGCGAAACGTGAGTGTCATGATATTACCTCTGCCTACCCCTTTTGGGAAAAAGCGCGAGCTTATGTATTATGTATAGTAGTATGTAGGTACTTACTACTTACTAATGAAATACAGTGATTATACTGAACCAAAAAAAAACTGCACCTGTGTGTTTCAAATAGACAAGAATAATTCAATATCAACAATCTAATTGGCGACACCTTATGAATATCCGATCAGGTTCCAAAAGGCAGCGGACAGAGCTACGGTTTATGAATATCGTCGAGTGGTTAGGTTAATGTAGGACAGCAGGTTCGTGCGCTGAGTTGGCCCACTTCGCACAGACGCACCGCGTGACCAAGGGCTACCAACAGGAAATTAAAAAATACCTTTTGCTTATAGGAATTTCCTTGCAGTTTTGAAAATTTTGCAATATCAGTGTTCCTTGAAATTTAATGTTTTTGAATTGGTATTTAATGTATTTTCTTTGGAATGTAAGGTGAGCCATTTTATTTTCTTGATTCGTTCCGTAAAATAATAATGTATTAAGTTGACGTTATAAAAATGGAAAACCTAAAATCACGCATTATAATATTGCGTCGATCGAATAAAACAAAAGCAAGCCACTCGGGAAGACACAATGAGCTCCCAGCTCTGTGACAGCCATAATTATTAAGTAGAGTCAAATTACAAGTGATTTTTTTCTGCGTCACACATGGAATAGTAATGCTGAGCATAGGATAAAACGAAATACATAAACGTTTACCCAATTCCAGGTATTGATCACTTCAAACTACGGAGGGACGCCCGTCATAGTGACTCAAATGTCGGTAAAATGGAGGTTTTAAACCAACCGGCAAATAATTCCATTACGATCACAATACACAGTGCATTTTAGTCACTTTAGCGAACCAATTAAAAAAATAGATTCTAAACTTCACAATTTCTGGCAGCCCTACATAAAGCTCAGTGCATACGGCGCGGCGTAAGTTGTTTTGCATTTGGTTCGGCGCGGTCGCCAAGTGCCCCTGAAAATCGTTTTATTTCAACCTCACGCGCAAACCGCTAAAAGGTTTTTACAGTACGAAGTATTTTTTGTACTTTTGTCCTGTTGTTACATTTTGTAGTATTTAACTTGAATGTTATGTGTCCTGTACTGATATATGGCCTCCAAGGAAGCTCTGGATATTTAAATCTAGGTATAAAGTATATACAAGTTGAAGAAGTGTATAAAGATAATAAGAGATGTAGTGTAAATAGTGCCAACTCAAATAGTGCCTACAAGCCATTTAATAGAGAAATCAAATAAAAATTAGTCTTACTAAACCCTTATTACTTTTGTATCATATTAAATTATATTAATCATACAATATTTCTCAACATAATATTTCCCTTAAGATAAGTAAAAAGCAATAAAAAAATAATGAAATAAAGACAATCCACTATGCTATTCATAGTTTTTTTAAGGTCCAAAGCTCCAATTAGACTAGTAGAAACCTGCGCATGCTATACATACAATGTATTAAAATAGAAGTAAAGAGTACAAGTGAATACAAAGGGGCGGCGCCTATTGTGCCAATTGATGCGGTGAAGACGCGACCAACGCTTCGCAATAAAGATAAACCTATTCGATATCTTAGGGATGCCTAATACATTTAAAAATAAAAAAATAATAGTTGATCGGAGCAATTTTTAGAACGGGTAAAAACTCTACATCATAGACACTTTATTGTTCTTGTATTTATTTCATAGTTAATACCTACATAAATTAGTAAACTCACGCTTTTTTTCCAAAAAGGGGTAGGCAGAGATGTCACGTCCACGATGTGATACGGTGCAAACCTATCGCTATATCGGGCACAAATTCCAGACTAATCCAATATCACTTTGCCCGATCCGAAACTCGAGACGCCAGCTTTATAACCGGACTGCGGTACAACTACACCACCGAGACAGTCAAAATCTATGTTTGATAGATATTTTATTCTTGTTATACAGGGTATATCAAGACTGCTACCAAAAACGAAGCCGGTGGTAGTTTAAGCGACTTCAGACACAATGCAATAGAAAAAGTTGCAAAAAAAGCGATTTTTTTGTAATTTTTTTCTTTTGACCATATTTGGGTGGTAAATGCATTTTTTCCTAAAATAATAGTGTATACCCTTTTATTTATAAATAATCTAAGGTATAAGAGAGTTTAAATTATTATTTTAGCAAAAACTGTGGATTTACCACCCAAAAATGACGATATTTAAAAAATCATAAAAAATAATTGTCGCGCGCGAAAAACATAGTGAATAAAACTGCATACCATTGCGATTTGTATGAATTTCTATTGTATGTAAATTTCGCCAACTCGCACTTAGCCAGCGTGGTGGACTATATGGCTTTATCACTCTCAATATATTTTTTATAGTAGAGTAGGCTCTGCAGTAGAATGGATATGGGCTGATATAACAATTTCATAAATTCGCCTTAAATTTAACCTATTTTATTTATGTAACCATTAAAATACCCGATTTGTATCTCCAATGAATTGTCCAATTAAAAGTACACGCCATGTATAAAAAAAAATACTGTCAACAATAAAATAAAAGGCAGAAATCAAAGTGATAGTCAACCCTGTCCGAGTAAACACACGAAAGACTTTGATGGATGGACGCGCGGCCCGGTGCGTAGTAATTGGCGTTTTGCGTACGTGCCAACCCTGCCGAGCCTTACCGTTGGACCCTATTCGAGGTAATTTATTAAATAGGAATACAAGTATTGACAGCCTCCGATACGCAGTTGGTTAGACGATGCAATGTAAAAACGCGAGGTCGCGGTTCGATCCCCGCATCGAGACAATTGTTTGTGTGGACCACAAGCATTTATTCCGAGTCTGGGTGGTTGTGAGACTGAAAAGTCAAAACCCGAAAACCGAAAAGAAAAGTTATTTATTTATACACGTGGCAATACACATGCATATGTGTATATGGCATACCTATGCATATGTGGAATTGTTCAACGCATTTATACAATATTTGATTATAGGTAGGTTGGTGTGGTTATAGCTATAATATGTACTGGCATCAATATGACGGGTTGCAAACCTCTATGTATCAACTTGCATTTTTTTATAAAAAATAATAACACGGCCATAGTCTGATCTTCAAATAATTTCGATTTAATAATCTTGAAGTAAACATACCTATACTACAACAACAAATAAGCGCGGCATAGTTTTTCTTGTGTTAAGATTTTCGTAATAAATATTTTTTTCTTTTAGTACATTTATGATCGGTAGTATGCCCAAAATATTATGCCGTATGCCAACAAGGTGTCATCGGTTTGCCATCCCTACAATGACAACAACAATTTTATACAGCCACTTCAAACCCAAACTAACCTAATCCCATAATAACTCATTGCTAATATAAGCTAATATTACAAATATATAATTAAAGGTGCCGTTTAGTTTAATCCGCGTGTCGAATGGTTAAGCAACGTTTACCGTCTATCTTGGATAGGTGTCCGCCCTCAAAGCCGATTGTTGCCAAGTAACTAATCATTACGCTGTTTAAGGCACATTAACGGTGAAGGAAACATTGAGAGGAAATCTGGGTACTATAGGTATTTAGAATTTCTATAACCGCCAACCCAATAGGCTTGATTTAACCCTCCCTTGATTTAATCCCGGTTCACATTCGGTCGGACAAAGTGGTATGGGATAGACTCACCCACTGTCATACTATGGGATCCCTCCCATAGTGGAACTAACAAGGCGAAACGTGGCTGGTGGCACCTCTGCCTACCCCTTTTGGTAAAAAGTGTGTGTATGTGAATGTATGTATGAAATACAACTCTTGATAGTAAAGAAGTCTTGGGTTCGACAATGCTACATATGCCATATACACTGTAGTGCCTCTAGCCAAGATTTGAAGTATGTAGGTGTTTTCATAACAGTTGTTAACTGAGAGCCATAAAATCATTTTGATTGGATTTCAAATTAATTTCTTCAAGAATTCAGGGCCTGTGTCACAATTATGTTTATATTTACTGAAAATATGTAATTTTACATACACAAAAAGTAAGTTTCATCGAAGCTCAAAAATGTTCACACCAATACTAAGTTTCATAGTAAAATGGACATTGTCCCATCTTCGAAATATCATTCAACGTGTGGTCAACTTTCAAGTAACATAATATCTTCATAATTGTTGTTCTACTTCTAAGCTATACTATTTCAAAATCAAATAACCGTGATCTACATTGCATATTCATAATATTGAAGCATTAAATGTCTGACAAAGAAAAATTGTACCTAAGATAGGGCATCGCGCCGGCCGGGGAATATTAATACATCCGCTGTTTATGGCGTAAAAAGTAAACCAAAACGCTATGGTTGGCAGCTGTTGTGTTTTCCCGAAACGCAGCGATTTTAAATCAGTGTCGGAAATTGTTATGATTAATATGGTAATTTAAACTAGGTGTTTTTTTAATATCAGATATTAATGAAAGAAAGGTTGTACTATATGGTTCGGATCGTAACACTGATGTTTTGTTTTCATTTTAGTATCTTACGCAAACATCCAAGCATCAGCGACAGGACCTTCGTTGGTGGATGAGCCTTCACCGATTCCCTGAGGATGTCTATAGCTACCTGCTGGAAGCGGTCTGGACCCGATGAGTTCCTGTTACTATAGGCCATACTTCGTATCCAACGGCATAAGTGCTACGGACTATAGCTTTGCAAATCAAGGTATCTCGCAATGATGATGTAAAGATTAAAAAATTGGAGCCTTGCCAAATATATTTCCATACTGCCTTCAACATTTATAAATATACAACCAGGGTAAAAAAATACCATCAAAACACAAGGCAGCCCTAAGCTTCAGATGCTAGTTTCTTTTTGCCCCCACTAACATCCTGCAGAGACGAGGCCCGCTAGATCGGCCCGTTTTCTATAAAATAAAAGGCAAATGAGCATAATCTCGGGCCGCGAGGTCAGGCATGCGCAGCGGCGCATTGTTTTCCAATATTACTCACAAATAATACCCTTTCACGGCTCCATATCCGAGTCAAAAGAAATCGTTGCACTAAAACTGACTTTGTTGCATAAATTCCTTTAAAAAAAGAGTCTGTGAGATGTAAAGGTCTCGTAAATTCTGAACTTTGTACATGTTGTTTTTGTTAATGTTTAAATAATTGGTGGAAACCTTGCTGGATAAGGTATTCAAGATATTTTGGTATGTTTATATTGTTCCTTTTTTGCCTCAAATTTATAAAATAAAAATAAAACAAATATCACAAACTTATCTTGATGTAAGATCAGAGACAGTGGAGAAATAAGGGGGGGGGGCGAGCTGGGCTTAAGTACAGGATGCAAACCCTCGAGTAGAGCAGGGGTAGCTAGACCAAACTAACAACCAGTTAATTTGGGGAGCAGTTGCAGAACTTCGAACCAGTCGTATGAATGCCAGTTACGAAGTTGGTCAGAACTCCATTACATCACAGACTGCGATGTATTTAAAATAAAAGAACAAACAGAACACGTGTTAAAATCACCTGAGATGACTTTTGAATTCTGTTTGAGCGAAGAAGACAAAACGTTTGATAAGTAAAATAGGTTTTAAAAGTCTTTATGAATAAGGCAGTCTATACATTGTTTGCATAATTCGTTTGACAGTTGAAATAACAGATTTCACTGGACTAAATTATTGGTACTCTATAATCCCTGGCTACTCCAATAAAACAGAATCGAGACTTTGTAAAAGTAAGACTAAAAAATCAGGATCGCCACTTAATCCCGCATGAGATTGTTGTGCAACATTGTATGTAACATTGTATTATTGAGGTTAAGAAGTAATTTGAGATCGTATTTTCCACCGAAATCCTTTACTTAAAGTTTATGGTGGAGGAAAATAAAATTTATGCGATTCGAACCTACATGGTTCCGAAAACTCAACAACTTGGGGTGTATTGTGCTAAATTACATTACAAAATCAATGTTGTGATGTTCCGAATCGGAAACTCATGTAAAGAAGAAAGTTTTTGAATGACTAGCAATACCATTGAAGATATCTTAAGATACCAAGATCTACGGCTAAATCTATGTTTCTCGGCGTTTCTTTTCATATTTATTATTATTCTTTGCTAAGTGCCGATGCCTTTTCTTATTGACTTATAAATTATGTAAATCTTAACTATTTGATTACAAATCATAATGTTTTTATTAATTAAATTATACAACATATAATTTTTATAGCTCTATGAATGGCGTGATAAGCATATCATTCGCCTAATGGTTTATTCGACCGAACAAAGAATCAAGCAACACCATGAATAAAAAGGCAATGCTTGGCATTCCACAGAACATATTATAACTTAACAAATATCAATATGTCCAGCAGTTGTTCTGGCTACAATGTCCTTCAAATCACAATATCACCGTGCATTTACACAGCTGTTCAGCGGTGCAAAGTAATAGTTATAAGATTGTTCTACTCATTATCAGCCCGGAGTCATACATTTGTGCCTGATATGGCGATAGACTCGCCCCCTATCACATCGTGGGACGGAAGATACAAGGCGAAATGTGGGTGGCCTGGCACTTCTGCCTATCTCTTTTAGGAAAAAGGCGTGAGTTTATTTATGTATGTATGTAACATTACCTACTAAGACATAGCATCCTCCTCACAAATTAGCTCCACAAACCGACGATCAAAAACCCAATTTTATTTAAATATTGGTGCACGAAGTTAAGGAAGTGGTAATGAGTTCAAAAATAAACTATAATGCGTATGTATGTCAGGGGCTGGCAGTGAGGCAGGGCGATGCGTCCGCGAAATATGCCTGTTGTAACGGTAGTGCAAGCCAATTACTGCGTACTGAACGCTTGTTTAATAAACCTCGTAATACTGTATCAGCGGTGACTGTAGGGCTTGCAAAGGACGAAAGAAATAGGGGCAATCACAATATTTTTTATATTCTACCTCTTGGTATGGTTTTTGAAAGGTCTTACTGTTTAGAACCTGGTGTTTGGTAATGACAAATTTTGATTGTATTTTCTATATAAAGGGTGCGTGCAACGTGGTGGACTATATGGCCTAACCACTCTCAATCGCACTCTCGATTGTAGAGGAGACTCGTGCCCTACATTGGGAGTAGGCTGATACAGATTTAAATAGTACTAGTTTAGTTAATAAACTAAAGGCTGCTGCTTCAATCCTGGCACAAATATGGATAAATGTATTTCATAAATTTTAATGTGATACGGTATACAGCTCAAGTTCATCTATGTGATTTTGAATTGTATTGTAAAATTTATCTCAGTTATTGGCAAATGGTAACACAGTTGCAATTTATGGTTTAAAAATAGAATTATATATCTAAAGATAGCAATAAAATAGTTTATTAAATATTAAAAGTTCCTGGTATAAAAAAAAATTGATTCAACACTAAAATATATTGAAACTAAAACTAGAAAAATCCAAAACAAGTTCTCAAGTAGGATTTCCGCAAACTCCGCGCAACCCTGCAGATGGCTCCATAGATATTAACAGATAATTACGGCCGGATGATTGAGATCTATTGCGGCGGCTTTTAATTGGTTTATGTAACAAACATACTCTTTGTTTTCGTCATTCATCACCAACTGTTTAGTGTCTACAAGCGGCGGTCTGTAGCTAACTGTAGCTTTAGAATAACTTATTACGGGTACATTGTGTTAATGGATGGTTGTTGTTTTGAATTTTGGTATATTTTTACACAACGGTTTTTCGTATCTTAGAAATAGCCTTTTGATCTTATTTCTACATCTCGTAAAGGTTGACTGTCAGAAAATGCTGATGGTATTAAATAAATGAAAAAAAAAATGTATTAGTTACCTATTGTACCTTCAGAACCGCCTATGGGTACCTACATGTGTTTTAAGTATGTAGTTTTGGAAAATGCTGTAGGTACGTTAAGGTATTGCTTAAAAAATATCTTATATTTTTTTTGAGACAGACAGAAAGCAGGAAAGGATTTTGTTTTATACTACGTAGTGATGATTAAAGTTGTTTAGTAATTAAGTTTTAAAAATTGACTGTATTTATTCAATTTATTTTTTGACACTAAAAATATATATATTCCACGTTCCCAAACACGAATCTAATCTAAAATGTGTGAGGCGGCCGATAGGTACAACCAGCTCTATTTCACCCAGCATTTAAGCTATATAACGGTACACTTCCGCCTCCCCCTCCCCGTTTGAAAGGCTCAAAGCCTGTCCCGGTATAATCAGTTACGTCCCCGGGAGCGCGTGGTGCCGACATAAATTGCCAGTTGCGATCCACAACCGTCGGGTTTTAGCAAGTCGTTATAGAATCAGATTACATGCCGCACATCATAAACGGAGAATAGGAAGGGTTTTAGATGAAAATAGAATATTGTAGCTCGGAGTAATGTGGATGAAATCATAAAGAAACGCCTTAAACACTGGCGTGTTAAAATTCATTCGTAACTATTAGTTTTCTAGGAAGAAAAATTGGGTTCTCGACCGGACATCCAGTTCCGTGTCTGTCTTAATTAACATTTATGCAGTTTTATCGTTTTAATTAATATCTGCTGATCTTTAAACATTGATACAGAATTAGAATTTAAAATTAGTAAAATTCTCAAAAATATTTACAATAAATCGGAATACGATTGTGTTAAACTTAACTCTTGACCCTAGATAGATTTAGTGAAGAAGCGAAGCCAGAAGTGCTAAAATAATTTGTTTCTCCGTAGTTTCACTAGCAAAGAGAAGTGCGAATATAAGGAGTTGATCCTTCATAATCTAATTGATCAAGCTCATCGTATACCATGGAGATATTTATTTCATTATTAAAGATTTTTCACCAATTATAGTGTAGATTTTAAGCAACGGCCTAAAAAACGGCATGAGAAATAAGAGCACAATTGAGCGTGTGCTCTTATTTGACTTTAGTATAGTCCAAAACATAATAAATCTTAATTTAAAGGACGAAGATTTATTGTTGCCTGAAGATAATTATAATTTTAGACTTTTTTATACATTTCATAGTTCGAAACGATTGAGAGTGGTTAGGCCATATAGTCCACCACGCTGGCCTAGTGCGAGTTGGACTCTCAATCGTACTGTCGATTGTAGAGGAGGCCCGTGCCCTGCAGTGGGACGTATATGGGCTGATACAGATAGTTCGAAATTCAAATGTACAAGTTTAAACAACTGCGGCCACTTTTGACTTGATTTTGTTCCGGACCCTGTATCAATATATTTGATCGAAGTTATAGATGGCCAAAACACCGACCGTAGTCACAAAGCACTAACAGTACACATCCGAACTGTACACGCGACAAGATCTGACATTATTAATAAATTGCGGCGTCATTTCAATTGTACGCCTCCCGTAGGAACAGTTACATCATACAGTTTAACAGTGGATAATAATATCAGTGTAGGTGTAATGTTATGCCATTAAATGGGATTGATCGTGCTAGGGACATAAATACATGTACCTATAGTTCTTAAAGAGTTTGATGATGACACTCATATAGTTGTTAGCCTGAAGAAACTTGATTTGCAAATGTAGACATAATTAGTGTAAATAGTTTACCATGCTAAAATCATTCTAACTAACAACATTATTAATTTATAAGTAATCTCCATCAATGTACAACATAATAAAGAAAATGAGGTCTCACTCGTTAGTAATAAAACTAGTCTTTTGCCTTTCTGAACTATCATAGGCTGTAGAAGAAAATAAGTATAACATAAATAAAGCTACAGATTAAGAGCTGTCCCTAACCAGGTCTAATCAAATAATTATTATACTCTTTATTGTACATCTTAAGTTACATAATCAATAAATATAACAGGCAAAAATACAATAGTACAATGGGTGACCATATCGCATTGAGCGATTTCTTCCTGGCAACCTTTGGATGAACAGGAATTGTTGGAGTAATAAATAGGGCTTGACGTGCAACAAGAGTACATTAACAAAAGAAACCGACTAATAAATAATATATATATATATTATATATATATATATACATAAGTAAAATATACACATACATATATAATTACAAACATAAAATAAATACTAATAATTTTTGAAGGAACTGTAGAATATGATGTTTCATTTATTACAGCCTTAGTTTATCGCCTTTCCTAGACGATAGAGAAATATATAAATAAACCAGGAGTATAATCAGATATGATTATAGTTCATCCCGGAAGATAGGCTCACTACCTTGTTATAACGATCTCCTTAGGGAAGCAATTACACGAGCTCGAGAATTCAAACGGATTATTACATGTCATTCACAATTTATGTAGGTTACTAAAGCGATTTTTATATTCCGAACCAATTGAAACTTGAAACCTGTAAAGCTTTGATATATTAATTGAAAGTAAGCAAGTCCCAAGGCTGGTATAGCTATTAAAATTCTTAATTTACAAAATTATCAGTTACAGCTTGATGAAATAACTAAAATTACTACAGAAGCGATAATAATAGTCCTTTCTATAGATTTAACCAATGCTTTTGTTCACAACTGTGTCAACGAAGATTCGTTTACTCAATACACAGACGACCTTCCCTACTCCCTTCATTATAGTTAGCAAATATTCGCAAAATGACAATCACACGAAACAACAGTTGAAAAACAAGACACAGCTCGTTAACCAAAAGGCATTGTCCACTGAAACCGTGGAGGCGACGAAGGTTTCCTCATAAGATGACACACTGCCCATGCGACAATGCATTAACAGCAATTTATGGCGGTTACAAATTGTAAACTAGATTTACGAGCAGTCATAACGTTTCGGCGTCGCGTCCGCCGCCATCGATCAAGTCGGCTTATTGAGCTGAAAGCGACAACATACCATCGGTGCTATTTGATTTACGCCTCACTTTCGTCTCGATACCGTTAAAGTGGTTAAAGTTTAAAACCGGCCGATAATGCGGACAGTCGGGCCAACAGGCGACACAGATGGTCCCGATGTTGCTTAATATGCAAATGGAGTGCGGAGCTCGCGTGTGAAATGCTACAGTCCGCATCACTCCCGACGCCATAGGGATTAGTGTAATACGGTTATGTTCTTATTAATGTGAATTTTTGATATGCTTTTAGTCATGCAAGTCTGAACACGTTGAAATTAAATCCATTCGGAGCGTGTAAATCTGCTGACGATCCGATGACACACGCTCGCGTTGAATAAGAATATCGCTTCAAAAACATCGCGTGATTTTTAACATTTTATTTTTCAGGAGCTAAATCAAAATTAATGCGATTCTCGCATCGTAACTAAGTAGACGACCATAACGTTTATAATATTACCGTATCATTTTAGAAGAAGTCGTGCAAGAAAATAACCTAACGTAGCAATCAATTTCAAATCTTTAAATAAAAATAAAGTATGAATCCTAATAGATAAATGTGAATCAAATTATCCGTAAAAAGTCAACCTATAATAAGGAATCGATAACACATCTTTGAACAAAATTAGATGAGTAGTTTAATCACTACCAGGAAATTTAACTACATTCAAAGACAGTGGCAAAAACAAAACTTTTTCTTTTCTTAAAACAGTCGCGCTATCAGAAAACAAAACACAGGATATTTCCCTACAACCCCCATACCATTAGTTTTAAATGTACTCACGTTGCCGAGGAAGCCGCTGCAGGGCTGTATGGGCGGCGGTAAAGGCGGCAGGTCGGGGGACCTGAGCCGCGGGCTGCGCGAGGCCTCCTCCGTCCGTCCCATGCCTCAGCACTGCATCCCTGTGATCATCATTATCAACATTAACATCGTCATCAATATCATCATCATTAACCACAGCATCTTGAGAGATTCTTACAGTGTTCGGGTAACTAGCTATTACATAGATATGTATATATGTACATAAACTCATGCCTTTTTCCCAGGAGGGATAGGCAGAGCTGCCACGACACCCACATTTCACCTAGTATGTTCCGTCCCACGATGTGATAGGTGGCATCCTATCACCATATCGGGCACCAATTCCTGGCTGTGGGCCTATAATGAATACAAAAAAAACACTCTGCCCAACCCGGGATTCGACCCGAGAAAACTAGCTGTTACACTGGAAAAATTAAGCATTTATGAGTCCCGTAATCTAGTTCAAATACAAACTCTTGACTTCTGACCCCACACTAAGATACACCTTTGTTTCGCACCATTTCGGTGCGGAGATGGAACCCGCGGCCTCTCGTTTCACAGCCGGAGCGTCTAACCAACTGCGTCACAAAGGCTGTCTATTCAAATCCCTATACATTACAAGCTATTACCAAGGTGCTTATTGTTCCTATAGCTCCTTAGATCACGCGTTCTAATGAGAGGAAAACATGCAATCTTGATATTATGGAGTAGTAGGATAAGCGACTGTAGTTATGCGGTATTTTTAACACATCACGAATTTAATACTCAATAATATACATGACGGACTTGCATGTTTTGCTACATACTACTGGGTATATAAAGAATAAAGATAAAGTCACTAACAACAAAAGTTGAGGTCTCTACTCATCTTACTAATTTTACTAGTAAAATAGAGGCATAATTACATAATATGTACATATAGTCCGTCATTAGTATTAATTAAGCATAAAGTAACGAAATACCAAGAATATTTTATTAAAAAAATCTCCGTTGATGAAACTATAAACGTAAACACAAAAACAATACAATCATAGATATATACATAATCTTAAACGTCGTAGGATTCCCAACATGCAGTTAAAAAACAAAACAATTTAAATAATGCCTATTCATAAACATCGTAGTAGGAACAGTCTTGCTCCTTACTCCGGTACAATGAACGGGTTCTCATATGATTTCAATATTACACGGTCATTAGCATCCCTTGTAATTCAACTTAACATAATAAGACGTCCACTTACTTAAAATATATATTTATGTCATATTATAAATTTAAACACCATCATACAAGCCACATATGGTAATGACGCTACCAACCCGTGATTTGATGTGGAGTAATTTCAATTTCGGGTAAGTTTTTCTTCGAACTGATACCTAAATGACTGCTTCAAGCAGCAATGAGATATGAGGCAAATTATTGTTACGTGAGGATATTTATGACCGGGGTAATACCACGGTAAAACCAATGTTTCGTAAGTTGTACCGAATTGAAGAATAGCAGTAAATTTTCTACCAATAAATTGTTCACGATCGACATTGCTTTTTAGATTATAGCAAGCAGTGATTAATAAAAATGCACACACAACTTCAAAAAGTCATCGGTGTGCCCGCAGATTAGAGCATCCTGTTTTTGCAGATCTGGTCTCATCCAAGTGACCTATCTGTTCTCATTTCCGTTTCTATCAAATAAATAAACCACTCTTATTCACAAAATACAAATTTTATTTTACTTAAGTCGTTTCATATCCTGTGTCACGAATCGCTGACGCAAACTTAACATGCATACATTCGCAATGTCATTGTAAGATTTATCGTAAGAAGTTAAAATTGGATCACTCTTGCAATTTTAAATCTTTACAATTACCGAATCACGACAAGGTTACACAAAATATCGTAAACGTGTCTTCAATTACATTTTCAGGTAACGAATTAAGACAACTAAATATTCTGTTTCGTGACTTATATGCTACAATGCAAATCGTTTGCGTCCAATCGAAATTTTAAAATCCAATTAAAACGCTTTAGCGTGTGAAATTGTTACTAAATATGGTATATATACCTGAGGTCGTTTGCCAAACAATACATTTTGTACTTTATTAATATATAAATAAAATTTAGATTATGTTGACATGGGTGGAAAATAACAATGTTGCCGATAATTTTACGATATTTTATGGGCAAAAAACAAGAGAAACACGATTGTGTCAATGTGATTGCGGATGTGATGGTTCTGTACGATTTCTGTACATTTGTGCTGTATGGTGATTGGGAGTAAACGGTCCATGGCGAGGTCGTTTCTTCACCTCTTTATATGCCGAAACTGTATTTATTATAAAACTATTATAAACGGTCGAAATGTTTAAATCTACCATATTTTTGTTGAAATATATATTTATGAGGACATTGCAGTCTCCTTAGATTGTTTCTCAATATTTTTTCAATCGATATCAAATATAAGCTTTTTTATAATATCTTTGTCAACTCTTTTTTTGAGATGATAATCGAAGCAAGTATTATTTGAGGCATGAAGGTAACCAGGTAATCTATTCTCGATAACTAACTTTCTTTTGAATCTTTTTGTTTCTTGTAAAATTCTGGCTGATAAAAAAACCATCAGAGTTTCTTTAATTCAATAATTTCTTTAGTTGTATGAATAAATATTATCTTCTTTATTTAAAATATTTGTAAAAGTATTAACACCAAGCCAAATAATAGAACCAATAACATTTCCAATCGTATTTACACCGAGGCTTACAGTCATATCCTCCTGGGAGGTATAAATTGTCACGCAATATCTTACAATCTGACCTATTTGAAATAATTAGTATTGAAATGCAATGAGCAGTCTCACGTTACACGCACTCACCTTGTAAGCACTTAATTTATTTAATTTGCATACTAAACATCGTTATTGCAACATATGCTGATACCATCGATGGACATTAGAAACTTGCTTTTTATTGTCTAGTAACTATTCAAGAGTCAGCAGTAATTCAATCATAAACACACATAATAGACCTAAACATATTCCGAACCAAACAGGAAAATAGTTGGCTTAATATGAGACGAGAAATAACAACGACAATCGCTTCAAACAGAATCTGGTAAAATTAACGGAGTTATTACAAAGCACCCTGCAATTGAATATTCGAACTGAGAAAATCATCCTGATCTGAAGCTGACATTAAATGTGGTAATAAAGTATGTTTTTTTTTTGCTGAAGTGAAGCAAACGAGCAAACAGGTCACCTAATGGTAAGTTATCACCGCCCGTGAACTTAGATCATGAATATGTTACATCAAATCAGGAGGATAGCGGGAAAGAAAAGAAAGAAAGAAAAAGGAAAATAGTTTTATTTGCCACAAACATTAAAAGAAGGAAAGGGAGGAGGAAGAAGAATGGGAAGAGAAAAGGGGTATTGGGCTATTGGGAATCTCAGTCAGCGAAAGCCAGCATAGCTGTCGCTTCACGTTGATCTCCAGTGAGACAGAGCATCGCCTTGGACGATACTGCTCTATCATGCTGAGTCATGGCTGACAACTGCGTAGCTCTACCACTTCCACAACGTTTACAACAATATTATAGACAATTTTATATGTATAGATAAGAAATTTCTGCACGTTGTAGCTTGTTAATTAATATTGAAGGGAAATTTTATTACAATTCAACCAACTGTTACTAATATATGATCAACATAATACATATTATTTAAAAAAATCAACATACAGTCGAATTGAGAACCTCCTCCTTTTTTTGAAATCGGTTAAAAAGAATAACGAACTAAATCGTGTCGAACATCTAATTCTAAGTTTTGCTAAATAACCTTGTCTTAAAACCATAAATACCTTTAAAGAAATAGACGGAGTTATCTCCTCATCGGCACTGAACTGGCAAGGAGCATTTATGAATAGGCTCTCAAGCGCAACATTTTAAATTATAGTGGTCGAAGGCCCGCGCATGCGCCGTACTCGCCACGAGGCATGCTTTTTTATTTTTATTCACGACAAAATGACTACAAAGCACCCGATGTTAGTTCAGTTCAGTTGTCTGGCTATTGTTTTAGCTTCCATTGTGAATAATTTTGTAAAAATGCTAGCGGTCTTGAAGAATGTTGTCCTGTAATTTTCAGCAATAACAGAAGTTATTCATAATAAATCAAAATGCAAAAATGTGGCGTCTGTGAGACACTGTAAAATTTTCTGAATGACTTGTATTGTCAAAATATATAAATGGCTTGCTCATGTTTTTTCCCTATTGTATTTCTAATTCAAGAAATCTCATTTGACATTTCATACTTTTATCATAAATAACTTTGTGAAGACGTAACTCACACAATTTCAATAAAACTTTCCGTAAAACCATAGAATTATGAAGGTATTCTTATTTTATTACAGGATTTACAATCCATAATAACTAAATTTAAATATAAATCCTTTAAATAAAGCAAAACAACCATTTTAAACAACATACTTTTTTACTAGACGTCATTACAAAGTCACGTCGTTAGGTCTTCCATGTGTAGAGTTGAGACTATGCAAACGGATTTGTATACGCATAATCGGTAAAAATATAGAAATAATCGAGCAATTTTAATCCAGTTGTTTTCTAATTTTAAAAAGTACTGAATTATAAGCTAATAACAAGCATACTATCACCGAACAACCATCAGTAAATAATGTAATAATAATTTTAATAAAAGGCAATAATTTAACAATTTAATAATTTAACAATAATTTTGTGTATGTGGTGGCCTGTTGGTAAACGGACTGCTGAGACGCGGCTGCCCACATGTTCACGGTGGTCGCGGGTTCGAATCTCAGGGCAGACCTCTGACTTTTCGAAGTCATGTGTGTATTGATAATCAGTCACCACGCACTAAAACGGTGAAGGAAAACATCGTGAGGAAACCTGCATACCATAGCGATTTATAAGAATTTCTATGGTATGTAAGTCCGCCAACCCGCACTAGGCCAGCGTGGTGGACTATATGGCCTAACCACTCTCAATCGTATCCTCGATTGTAGAGTAGGCCCGTGTCCTACAGTGGGGCGTATGTGGGCTGATACAGAACAATAATTATTCATTTAAACATGTAGCGATGGTACTTCAAAAACGTAGATAAAAATCGTGATGCGTCATCTTTTTCTATACTACATCTAGTACTAATTGTGACAGCTTGGAATGCGCACGAATTATTAGTGAAAATATAAACTAAAAAATGTAAATGAATGTAAACTAAAAATATAAACTGTAATCGATTAAGAAATACAAACAAATAGTATCGATATCTCGTTAATAATCGGGTATTGTACTAACCGATTTATTTGACATCATCCCTATTTCACAATTTTGAGATATGTCAAATGGAACTTTTATAATTAGATAGATAGTAGTCAGTGAATAAAACCATAACTAGGAATAGTTGAGTGATCACACTGTTTATTAAGCCACTAGCCCGGCCGGGTCCACCCGGGAGCTGATACACTTCTTTTGATAATATTCTATTGCCTATGTTCATCAGGGATAATATAGGATTCTTACGGTAAAATTACTCAAATCGGTCCAGTAGTTTCGGAGCCTATTCAATTCACACAATCAAATCTTTTACTCTTTATAATATTAGTTTAGATGTAAGTTTGCCACACCTTTGCTGCGTATGTCACATCAGTCATTACGAAGTTTCGCAAACATTGCTATGCGTACATAGCAATTATCAGTACCCATAGCGATTGTGCTATCTAGTATCGACGAGTTTGGCAACTGCGGGGGCGTAACCACATCAGTCTTTATTGATTTATATAATTACTGTGAAGAATGCATTTTTTGCCGAACAACCTTGCTTAACAATATTTGAGAATATTTTACACCTACGTAAGCGGAAATCGTGTCCATATTAGCAACACTCATTTCAATAATGCCTAAAGAACATCGGTCACGTCCATACATTTTGCGACCTGACAAAGAAATATATTATACACAGCTGGGATATAGTTTATTGTGTTGTATAGTGCATGAGGAATGATGTCCAGTTACAAAAAGATTTCTGCAAAGCCGGAGATTTTAGAATTATTCATATATTTGTAACTGTTTAGGTTACGATTATACTAATAAAAAATAGCACATTATAATGTCATTGTCATTGTCAAATATACCTAATGTAGGATGGACTTATGGTTATCAGGTACCTAGGAAGAAAAGTGTACTAAATCATTATGATGGCTTAGTAATTACTATGCTCTATAATTTCCCTTGTCATAAAACTAATTAGCCTTTGAATATGGTGTACACCATACCCGTGTTACCTTAAGGTAATGAGAGAAAATGTAGTATTTTGCTGTCATTATTTCGCAGAGTTTTATCAGAATTTACTAGACTGTCTTGATTATTTTTTGCTATTCTTCATAGTTTCGTGTTTGGCCATCCACACACACTTGAAAAATCTCCCTATATGTTAGTATAGGAATATAATATGCAATGGTCACAAAAATAAAACACGAAATAAAATAAAACACAAAAAACATTTTTTAAATGTATTATTTCTCATCTTCTCTTATTACAATAGAATCTAAGAACTCTGCAGGGGCAGCAACATCAAAGTCATGACATGGACACAGCAACAATACAGTACGACGTCCTACTACACAGTTACAACAATACTTAGTTATTCCGTCGCTCCTTGATTTGGAAGTTTGGCATCATTGTTTTTCATCAAAACACACACACTTTTCCTGTGGGAACTCCAGGATACTAAACCATATCGACTAAATGGTAAATAGTATACCTTGTAGATTCATGGCAAAAAAAAACTTCGATTACTGGATAGACCCACTCACTGATTACAGAAATGAGTATAATAAGACGGGTATTGCATTGAACACAATGCACAAATTGTTGAGGAGTGCAAATACATGGGAGTGCACTATTGCTCCGAGTTCATGTTGGTAATATGGTAATACTTCACACTTTAAACCAAATCACAAAGCGTTATCGTTATACAATGGTTAATCTTACAAAGTGGTCAGAAATACAAGGGTATATCGGAGTCCGTGATTAAAGCCAAGTCACAAATATAAACAGAAAATTAACAGTAGTCGTCAATCGGAAATCAAAAGAAAGCAAAATGACAGCGCAAAGAAAATTCATGTGTCATAGAAAATACCTACACTTTTTTTTATTTAGTACTACCTTCACCGTTGTAGTTAAAACCTTATTTTAAAACAAAGTATGACTGATGGAACGCACTCATATACGTTCAATATTATTAAAAACACTTTAAGTTTTTCTTTTTTATCCGGGTTTTTTAAAATAAATTGAAATATGCATTTTGACTCTAATAAATTATGAAAATTTTTGATGTACCATTCATAACTGGTCCCGTTCATGGTCCATTTTCGCCGATGTTCTTTCCTTCTACATTTATTATTTGCGTTCGATGATTTTTATAACATAAAAAATATATATTTGTTGTATAACCGACTTCAAAAAAAAGGTGGAGATTCTCAATTCAATTGTATGTTTTATTATTTAATGATAATGACCACCCGCGGGCCACGGTCACCCTGTTAACGTACGATTATCCAGTTGGCGTAAATTAGCATCATCATCATCATATCAGCCACAGGAAGTCCACTGCTGAACATAGGCCTCCCCCAATGATCTCCACAATGACCTGTTGGAAGCGGCCTGCATCCAGCGACTTCCTGCGACCTTAGTCAGATCGTCCGTCCACCTTGTAGGCGGACGTCCGACACTTCGCTTGCCTGTACGTGGCCTCCACTCGAGAACCTTTCGGCCCCAACGGCCATCGGTTCTACGAGCTATGTGCCCGGCCCACTGCCACTTCAACTTGCCAATCCTATGGGCTATGTCGGTAACCTTGGTTCTCCTACGGATCTCCTCATTTCTGATTCGATCTCGTAGGGAAACACCGAGCATAGCCCGCTCCATGGCTCGTTGAGTGACTTTGAGCCTTTTAATGAGGCCCACAGTGAGAGGCCACGTCTCGGTGCCGTATGTCATCACTGGTAACACACAACTATCGAAGACTTTCGATTTTAGGCACTGAGGTATTTTGGACGAGAAAACGTCGCGAAGTTTCCCGAACGCTGCCCAACCGAGTTGGATTCGCCGATTGACCTCTCTCTCGAAGTTGGACCTGCCTAACCGGACCACTTGTCCTAAATAGACATATTCGTCTACAACTTCGAGAGTCGAGCCCCCAACTCCAATGGGGGTGGGCACAACATGGATATTCGACATGATCTTCGTTTTATCCATGTTCATTTTAAGACCCACCTGTTGGGAAACTCGATTAAGGTCTTCGAGCATAGTGCTAAGGTCTTCCAGCGATTCTGCCAAGACTACAATATCGTCGGCAAATCGAAGGTGAGTAATATACTCGCCGTTGATGTTGATGCCGAATCCTTTCCACTGCAAGAGCTTGAAGGCATTTTCCAGCGCGGCAGTGAACAGTTTCGGAGATATAACATCTCCCTGTCTCACGCCTCTGGCGTAAATTAGCATATATAGTAACAAATATATAACACGAATAGCCTTAAAGTTCAATTAATTTATCTTTCCCTAGTAAGTCGAAGTCTTCTTTCAAATTGTCTCTATCAGCCTTAATCCCACTCTTAGGTACGTACGTACACCTCTTGATAGGTAGGTACACAATTATGTCTAATATCCCGCGAACGGCTTGATGCAAAAAAAAACAAATAAAAATAATATACTATCTGAATACTTGTGTGTCTAAAATTAATATAAGCGCGGAAATTACAACCCCGTGTCTTTCTGTGTACCACACACTAGTTATGAAAGCTTTAACTCTTAAAGCAATGCTGTATACGCATTAATATTGTCTCAGTCTGCCACCTCTGTAGGTGAACTAATTTCATTCACTACCTAACGTTGGGCAATATCGTCGAGGCCTACCCAACCCATTCATTAAATTAGGGATGCCACTAGTAACTTTAAAAGCTTTTCCTTTAAATACAGAACTGCGTTCATTCTAACGTAATGTTTACCTTATCTTCAAATTCTCAAAGTGTAAACTGTAACGTCACGCTACGGCTGTTGATTCATAAAAAAAAACTGACGTGAAATACCAAAGCAACTACTCTTGCTTTGGTATTTCATTCGGTCGGTTTGATGACAGAACATTCGATAATTATTTTTGTTCTCCCATCTACCTTCTAAAAGATCAACAACACCTTACGCGACCACTGTAAACATGTTGGCAGTCGCTATTTTCGTTTGCAACGCACTTATATTTTCTTATAGATATAATTCCTGGAATTATCTATTTTATTATGGGTAGCTGTATTTATATAGTAAATCTTTATATACCTTGGTTCAATTCTATACAAATGTAAAAGAATATATCTATTTATTTTATTATCTTTAAATACCAAACCTCATACAGGCGGACTTAAGCGGCCAGAGACATTCTCTAACAGTCTACCTTCAGGTGAAGCAGAAATGAAATATAGCAGGTTTATTTTACATTCAAATAATAATTATAATATACTTTCCACTCAAGTTAAAGTCAAGTAGAAGTCTTGTCAAGTTGGAAGGTAAGCCGCTGCTCCACGGTGGTCGTACGATCACGGGTCGGTCGGTCACGATAGGTGATAAATAAGTGTTTATCTACAACGATCGAGATCCCTCGCCCGCCGACCCGTGAGAACATCGGATTGATTACCAACACTTGTTACTAGATATGTCCGAGCTAATTGTCACTTAAAAACATGGGAATGTGAAGGAATTGAGCTCGTGTGTGGTTTCGTTGATATCATATTTAGGGTAATATGAGTTATATTTCTACGTGATTGAAGTAGCGAGGAAAGATTTGAGAGTCTAAGTTTCAGCGAAGATCTTGAAGTAATCAAAATGACACACACAAACGAAAGGATTTTTATTTAAATTCCTTGGAGGGTTGTCCAAACCATATGACTTTCTATGCCTAGAGATAATGATAATAATAAAGAACCTAGCCTACATAAATAAAGCACATATTATTCTTAGTCCTTATTCAGAATCTAATCTAACAGAAGTATAAATCACAAGATCGAACATTACCTATTACACAGATAGAGTTGAACAACAAGCATAAACGTGCAAAACACAGGACGTTACTTTCTAATAAGACGCAGTTATTAACTTATTAGCTACGTCATTAGGAGTAATCATGTGCAATTTGAAATCATTGCAAATATTTTTATTGCTCTAAATTAATAACGTGTTCACAATGAAGTGTAAAGACTGTAATTTGCGTCTAGTATTGCAACTTCACGCGAATAAGCTACTCAAATACGCCGTGTCATAACTCATAAGTCATAAGAGACTACGAGTATACTTCTGAGTGAAATTGTAAGGACAAAAAAATGTGTAGGCAATGGACTGCTATATAACAATTTGAATCTGATGGAATTCTTAATTTTATTTGTATCTACCATGAAAGTGACAAATGAGCAGTTTCCCTAGGAAACTAATGAAGATAGTCTACTGATGTTCATATAAATGAAATTCAATGGAAGAAAGAGGAAGTTGGATCGAGACACCATTACGAAAGACAACAGAAAGAACTGAAGGAAATAAACGTAAAGCAGTTATCAAACGTAAAAAAGGGCTCCAAGTATAGGTCCTATGGCACGCCAAAATAGTTTATATGCTTCAAGCACCGAGTTATAAAACAATTATTTACGTAAAAAATAAAACTTGTTTTACGGGTAAAATGTATTCACTCTGTAGCAGAAATTAATTGGATCCGGATGTAGGGCTGTTAGAACACTCATTAGTGCTTAGAGGTTGGAACGTGAAGATTAATAATAAAGCTTTATGATTTTATGTATCTACTTCATAAATAATTGGCATCTTACAATAGCTACCGTTTAGTTTTTGACGCACAAAAAGGGCAATTACAAAACCTGTATAATTGACTGATTGTACCGATGTAATTATCTATTCGTCCTGGCCCAAAAAGTTCAAAAATTGTTATACGTTTTCCAACATTAGGCATTGCCTAATTTGGACATCCACCCATAACAGCATAAAGGATACGATAATTGAGGCTGATCAAGATTTTAATCATTTATAGAAAACATAATTTGCTCTATCTCGATTTTTTAGATCTACATTAATCTAGATCTTACTTAGAACCTACCACTTTCCTTTAAACCATTTCTTAACGTACATGATTATTTTCTTTATTTACCATCAGGTTAAGCTTACCTACTGTTTAATTCTCATTTTCGGTCAATGAAGCATATACTAACCTTTGGTACCTTATTTACCTTTTGAAACATAATGAAGAATGTTAACTAATTTTGATTATTAGCACTCCATATTCTCTGGCAAAAATAAAAAATACTAGTGAAAGAATTACTTCGATATGTCAATTAGTTTCCGATTTAGAAGTAAAACAAGTTGTAACCGTACGACCCGGGCTGCCGGTTACGGTGTGACGTCATAGTATAACACGCTCACTGGCTCACTAAGTCCGCTCGTGGTCGCGCGCCCGTGCCGTTGAATTTATACCCACAGAGTACTATAATATTACGTTTATACCTAAAGACTTTTAACAATGTCCAATCCAAATAGTAGGAAATCATGTGTTGTGCCTAAATGCACAAACACAACTACCAATTCGCCAGAAAAGTTGTTTTTTGTAGTTCCAAAGGACGTTAAAATGCGAAAAAAATGGATAAAGGCTATGAAGAGGTTAGATTCATTTGGAGATAAAAGTACAGTTTATTGTTGTGAAGACCATTTTGACGTAAGTATAGTGATCATATTTTAGGTAGGTACATAAATATAAGTAATAATACCTAATTATTTTCAGGATTTTTTAAAACGATTAATTAAATAATGAATAGACATCTTTTCAAATTCTTTTTTTTCACATATATAATGTTAAAGAGAACACTGTATTTGAAGATCTCTAAGTTTTGATGCTACTTTGTCAAAAAATATATTTCCATTCTGACCAGCTAAATGAATTGTTTTACCACTAGTACCAAAATCTTTAGCTTTAATCGTTTTCAGTGTGGTACCAATACCTGAGAGCTTAGATTTTTTCCAATAACACTTGGTAGCAGTCGTTGAAGGCTCCTCGCTTCGACGATGACGCCACATTAAAAATGCTATGATATGTTTACAGCCACCTCTGCTGGCGGCACAATCTTCGCAGGTAACATTTAAAACTTCTTGATCCTTTTCATTGCATTCTAAACTGCAATGATAAGGTGTGGTACGTACGCGGTGTTCTGGCGTGATTCTACATTTAACCGTACATACATCACCTACTCTTTTTACTTGAATATAACCAATAGCATCATCGCCATAGCTGTCTCTTGCCGATCTGAAATAAGTTTCAAGTAAAAATAAATGGCCTTACGTATTTTATTAGTAGAAAAAAAACAAATAACTAAAAAAGGTTTAGTACATCTGTAACGTTCAACCCACTACATCTATATAAGTACCTATCCTACTTCCTACTAATATTATAAATGCGAAATCAATATAGGTATGTATGTATTCATTTAAATTTACTAAGAAGAGCGTTACCTACCTATATTATACATCCGTGCCTACCAATAGCTACAAAACTATAATACATACATATTTGTTGTCTTTAACTTACAAAGGGGCATGCCCACTCCCCATACAGATGTCGGCCCGAGCTGCCCATGTTTCAAAATACACTCAAATTATTATATACAATGTAGTAAATAACTTTTAAAAGGATTGGATGCAATAAAACTTGGGGGTTCGAAGGAAAAACACTTTTTATTTTCTACTAACTCCAGTTTTTACAACGTTGTTGTTATAGTTTCCTTATACCATATTATGTATTAAAATTGGCGATACTTATTTTATTATACAATAATATAATATGTTAGGCAAAATTATACATATTTGATACACAAAATACCTCTATGTACAAGAGTAGCATCGATTTCGAACTCTTACTATGGCGTTTTATTTTATGAGCATATTTGTTCCATGATAAATATTGTGATAATATTATTTCATGTTATAAACAATAAGGACATTGTCCAGTTATTGAAGCAGGAGGATAAATGTTGCAGTGAAGCCGTGCCCATCCGAGATACCGTATAACTGTCATAACATGGGCACAGCATCCAACAGTTCTACAACCCACAACATATTTACAGGAATACTTCTTTAAGGCGTTTATACCGGAATCATTGCCATCAATTAATTAATATACAAAATATATTTTTCGGTTTATGTGCCTACTTGAAATTCTGGCTCTTAGTAAGAAGCAGCTCGAACCGAAGTTATTTCCTTCCGTTACACTAATTCTGTGGTTATTGCATACCTCTATCCTTTAACAACCATTAAATCTTATATGCTCACCGTAATATGAGCTTGCTTGTTTAATTTGGTATGTGTCTGGAAATCATTATTTTGTAGGTTTGAAAGCTTATTATAGAAACATCACACAAAATTATCAGCTTCTAGAGAATTATAAAAACATTACGAACTAAAATAATATATCAAAACTACACCCAAATCCTCAATTGTTCAGAGAAAATAAAAAATTGGCAACACTTTCATGGCGTTTGATTTGGGAATGTATAAAACAAATAGTCATGTAACTGTTTTTCCGGTAGCTACTTTTTATTATAAAAATTCCCGGAGTATTTCAGTAAACAAATGATATTATCATTGTGGATAAATTGAGTTATGATTTTGTAATAAAACGGTAAAGTGGGCAGGCGTAGGGCCAATTTTGGGCATTCTCCTTTAATGGTAGGTAGGGAGTTCTACTATTTGAGTTGCATTCTTCCATTACGACATTAGTTGGGTATTTTGTTTTGATAAAACAATTTAGAACAGATAAACTATTAAGCAAAGTAGTAGCACGGAAATTTCAATTACCGTTGCATTTTTATTCCTCGCATTTCGGCGGCAACGAAATCACTATTTGTTGATAAGTAATGCGCAACCATTAATCCATCTATTTTAGGTAGATTATCCGATTGCCCTTTTTCGAATCCTTCATCCATTTTATTAATCGAATAATATTTACTATTATTAAACTATTAACTTAATACGCGAACGAAAATCAACAACAAAATACTGCGCAAGCTATTACAACTACTATAATCGCTGGCGATTCGAAACGAAGTGAGTCGTGGCCCGTGCGGCGCGTTATACAATGACGTCACAAGCGATCAGGTGACTGTAGCGGGACTCGATATTTTTCAAAACTTTGAATACCTATAAAATCAAAACTACTAGGTATTTTTGACTACAACAAAAAATAGTGTGTTTGTATACATAAAGGCTTTACTGAGACAACATTTCAAGCGATTTGGCATACCTAGTAACATTGTCCATTTGGCATTAAAATTTGGATCATTATTTTTTGATCGAGGAACATGGCAACCCTGTTATGGCGTCGGGCTTGACAAAGGGAGTCAATTTTAAGTATCTGGCAATCGGTCGTGACTCATCCGTCTATGGCGATTATCTGGCAACAGCCAACATGGCAGACTGACTCGTGAGTTTTGGCGTCCTCATAAACAACTAGATGTAGATAACACTGGAAATTGTATAAAGATATTATACGGACTAGTTTTACTTCGAATGTGTGAATTCTTTTACGCAACTTTTCTAATTGTGCGTGTTTATTTACTTATTCATTACATTATAATATCTGTATCACATCCGAGTTTTATTTGCTAATATTCAATTATAATATTGGACATCTAATAGTCTCGGCCACAATTGAGTTATGAAAAACAATGAAGATCAGCATGAGATCAGTAGCCACTGTGCAGCGATCGCGAAAGTCTGCGGAAATCGAACCCACGAACTCTCCTTTTACAGCTCCGAAGCTGCACCAAACAGGCCATCAAATATATTACATACATACATACATAAACTCACGCCTTTTCCCAGAAGGGGTAGGCAGAGGTGCCAGGACACCCACATTTCGCCTTGTATGTTCTGTCCCACGATGTGATAGGTGGCGAGCCTATCGCCATATCGGGCATTAATTCCTGACTCTGGGCTGATAATATTAATCAAATACATTACTTTTTTATCAAGGTACTTCTAAATTAGAAAGAAAAGTAATCATTGCTTTCTATACGAAAGAATTCACTTGAACTTGTCTGGTGTCATCCTACACCTTACATGTAATAAAGATATGAAACCAAATATCATACATACGTATCAGATTGTTTTGAAATTCTCCTGCGTTTAACACGTTGAACGCCACGCGGCCGACCGGTGGGCGATTCAAGCAAACCCGTTCGGGCCAAGTGGAACACATCAATTCCATCATTTTTCGCTAAAGTTAATATCAACACAAAACAATAAAAAATTACTAAATTTGCATATTTAATTTGATTAAAACAAATTTTCGTGATATTTTCTTAAGGAAACATGTAATCGGTCACCGGTGTCCCCCGTGGCCCAAATGACTAACTGCCATTTTTTGCTCGGCGTTTAACGTGTTAAATATATGCAATAAAAAATATAATATTGCTATGTATGGGAGTATACAAATCTCGATAGGTAAAAGGCACATTTACAATCCATACTCCATCGTATATCTAACAATCGAAGAATGCTAATGGCTGGGCGAGTTGGCGAAGAAGAAGCACAAAAGCAAAGATTGGCACCGGTCGAGATTATGCTAAGTAAAACATGCTATTGTACTTGAGAACGAACGAGTTGTAATAATCCGATAACATTGTACATATACAAAATCCTAAGCTTCCTAGTTTAAACGTCAGGCAGGGTGTTGTTAAGAATCTTTTTCATGCTAAAGCCATGCTAAAAAAATTAAAATTTGATTATGAAGATCATTCTAAACATCAACTAAAGGTATCCATCGCTAAGGAACAAGCAGTACGAATGTTTTAAAAAAAGTATATGGTGCAACGTATATCTAATATGAGCAAGCAACTATACTTTTTAAAAACTCTCAAATAGATGAATCGATATCATCTCTCCGGAACTAAAAATATAAATTATTAAAATTATAATCATTGAGAAAGGATGGTAATAAAATCACATAAGTCTTCCGGCCAACATTTTAATTACTAGTTTCTCTAAATTACAACGATTTTGATATTTATCGGTTTTGGAGGTACCGATGGTACCATCGTATATTTTTAGGCTACTAGACCGATACATAATTAATTAACTATTGCAACCTTGACCTTTCATTTTCACCTTTATTCTAACGGCTAGTTAAGGAAGAATCCGGAAAACAATTAAAAAATATCTTCTTTTTATTTAAACGCTGAACTCTAGTATTAGGGTAAATGTAAAAGAATTAGATTTAAAATAAAGGAGAATGACTATTTTACTATGAAACTTAGTATCGGTGTGAAGATTGTTGTCCCTCGATCCCTCCAAGAACTCCTGGCCTGGATCGAAATTATTCAGAATAATTTCTAATTATTGTTATATTTATTGAAAATCTATATTTTTCCCTACACAAAAAAGTAGGTTTCATCGAAGGACCAAGTCACCCACGATAAAACAGGAAAATGTTTTAAACCCCAGCATAAAAAATTGCATTATTCGTTTTAAGCAGCATAAATATCGGGAACAATGATATTTTTTACCGAAATGAATGGGCATTCTTTTATATTTTAAATACTTGTAGGTACTGATCACAAAATGAAAGCCCTTTCCTCAAAGCATGTTGACAAATAAATGAAGTTTAATAAATAAATTGACGTAACTTCGTGAACCTTACATCTGATTTAGTATGTGGGTTGTTCACTGACCTAAGGAACATACAAACTACAAACAATTTCAAAGTAGTGTTGAGTAGGACATACAAGAGGCAGTACATTTGTCCCGTACATGACGTCAAAATGTAAGAGCGGCTCAACTTTTTAATTTGTACTACTTCATTTTTGGTGTACTACTTGGTCTGTAATGTCATTTCATTGGCTTGAGCCGTGAGGCAAAGTTAGGGCCCACAAATAAGCAATTGTACGCCTCACTTCAATTGAAGTGGGACATTGTACTGGCTCTGTACAAAATTGAGCCTACTCTTACAAACTCTTTTTCAAGTCATGTCCTACTCAACACTATTTCAAAGGATTGCATAGAGGTACAAGCTTTAATCCCCACTATTCCTGGTTTTACATCCGGCATTATCGCCCACAGTGCCGCGAAGGCTGTCAAAAGCGAGACTCAAAACAGTCACTCTCAAGCATTTCGTGAAACTAATATCTGGTGTTGAAACACAAAGAACATCTTCGCAATAAATTTGCACTGTTTACGTTCTAACTGGCCTACATCGTTAAGTACTAAAAAGATTCACCAGAGATCTGTATCGCTACGTTCAAATTGAAGGCATAAATCACGCGGCTTCTTCAAATGACGTAAACTCTTAATCCAGTGAAAGGATACCTTCACGAGGTCGCAAGGAATACTTAGTAATGCCCAAAACACGAACTTACTTGCAACAAGTCTTTTGTTCAGCCCGTTGAAGATTCTAAGATAACTTTGCAGAGTTAAGCTATTAGCAGGTTAACAGCTATTACAGTCGACAGGAAAATAGATTGGTGTTACAAAACTGCAGTGTTTATCTTTGGAAACATTTTTCAAGTTTCACTTTTAGTCAAAATGAAAGTAATACCCCACATTGCAACTGTGGTGAAACTAGAATGTATTTATCAACATTATGTTTGGCCTAGTAAAACACTGAGGAGTGTCGTGGTTTCGCTAGCTGAGGGTTCTGTAATTTTTACAACATTTGAATTACTCCAAATAAATTGGGTTTTACAGAAAGAATCTGCCCTTAAATAGCAAAAGGAGTTAAAGTGTAAGCTTAGCATCTGGCACGTTGTACAGGCAAATAAATATTTGAAGATACTAATACTTAACAATAAAACAAAGGAAAAGTTTTTTCTAAAAAATAATCCAAGGTAATGACGAGTTCTCCTGGTGCTGGACAATATACTTAATGATTACATGACTATTTTCAAAATACGATGCAACTTAATTGAAGTAAGCATTTAGAAAATAAATTATATTCAATACACTATCCAAATCCTCTATTTATGTCTAACAATAAATAAAAATAATCGTATCGTTATCGCAGATCAAATGCGTCCGCGGAAAGCTCACATGTTACTTTACGACGCAGCTTGGACAATGGGAGAGTAATTATTGTAGCGTTGTGGGCGTGCAATGGAGGGCCCTCTCTTCTAAGGCTATCTCACAATCTTAACTTATTAATAAGACTCGGGCGTTTTCTGCATCCATATCTTGGTCACTAAAACGCTTCTGTTCTGTAATGGATGTTTCCTGTGCTTTGCTCCTCGTTTTAGGACTCATGCACTTCGAAATCGGTCAATGAAATAACAATTTCTAATATTGAGAGAAGTATTTGCTCTAAGCTTTTAAATATTTGTAAGAAATACTAGACGATTTGTGACAGAATGACTTGACGAAATATGAAATAATCTTCATCACTCCACCATAGCTTTGCTTCAGTTTTCACTTGTAGCTTTGTGTGATTTTAAAGTAAGAATCATTGTCAGCAAAACATTGAAATCAATTTTGCGATTCAACAACCAAAAATAATAAATATTAAGCGTCTGTTCCAATAGCAACTTAACTGGAACACCAATAATTTATTAACACCTAAATTCTAAATGAGTGCTCTGAATTAATGTTTCACTCGAAGACATAAGCTGTTGGTTCAGAAACTATTTGAATACACATCAAAGCGTTAAAATACATTTAAAATGTACAGAATAGTGATTTATTATATCATAACATAATTACTGTGATTCCTACTCCTACATCAGAATGGCACGGATAAAAGCTGAAATCTTATTGTAGAATTAAGAATCCTTATAAGTATGGACGAGCCATTAACAGTGAAATTCAAGACAGGAAATTATATGAATCCGCAAATAATAGGCTTTTAATTACACATACCATACTGGAGCTAGGGTATCTCCTTAAATGATAAAAGAAACCAGTTTATAATATACTTTATTGTGTAATTATTTCATTAAAAACTCAATCAGGAATTCTATATTAGAAACAGAAACATAAAAAATGGATCTACTTCCCAAGATAGATATTGGAGATTCCAATGTCCACTTCCTCGCTTTCAAAGACTCGTAGAGTTCAAATAATTATTTCAAGCGCGCAAGCTCGATTAGTTTGGATGGTAAAACGAAAACCAGTAATATTCCTCAAAGTTTCTAACTGTTAAACACATGTGACTTTAATTATTAGATAACTGCTAATTGAGTGCCCGTGATGGCAGTAACTCCGCGTTCTTCAATAAGCAATCTACAAAATAGCTGATTAAAGCTTTGTCGTATCTATCTCATCGCTATTTTAGCAGGTTTTTATTGCTGGTAAAACCAATAGCGTATAGCTGCACTTTTCAGTTCAGATTCCGTATATGGGGAATCGAGGACGTCGGAGGCTGTTGAGTGGGTATCCGCCGTCAACGGGCTATTTTACGACCAGGCGTTGTTTTAGCATTGCAAAAACTAAATCTTAATTATTCTAACGGAATCCATAATTTATCGGTGTTTAGTAAATACGTAGGTACCTACTTGATTATTTACTCGTGTTTTTAATTATTTTTCTACTTTAGCAAAGCATTTAATTCATTCAAGATTATGCTTTGCAATTAAGAACTTTGGCATGTCTTAATAAAATTCACAAATCAATTGTGTAGACAGTACCTATTTGGTTACTAAAGATTGTGTAATTTATATGAATTAAAATTAATCAGTAGTTTTGGAATTTGAAAAGGCTTTATAAATTTATAAAATCATTTAATTGTAATGCAATAATTAAATTTTAACCAGTTTTAAGCATTTTTATTATGTAAATAATAATCGTGCATAAAAGTTTACAACCTACCTTTCTTGAAAAACAAGATAAAACTTTTTATGTCACAATAGTGTCCACTTATTCGTCCCAAACACTTGTCACAGACAAAATTAGTTCGATTCACTTCAATGTCCGTTTATTTTTCGAGTTATTATTTTTCTTCGACGATAAGACCGGACGGTTCACTGTTATTTTGAACCGGCGTCTCGCTCGCAACGAAGCACCGCGTGCATTTCAATGGATGAAAGTGTAAACCGTGGTTTTTGTATAGCGTCTACTCGTTCACTCCCGCACGGCGGAAAAGGAGAGAACTAGACACAGTCAAGTTTTGACTTTTCGAGTGGAGCGGCGACTTCGCCCACATTTTATTGTTATTCTAATTCTCAGCATCTCGAGACCCCGTAGAGTTATGGCGGAACTTGTTCAATGTCCGAAAGATGGTTACTGTTCCTCGTTAGTGCAATACATGTAGAGTTTGGGTTATTCATAGCGATAAATAAAAAAAAAACAAATGTGGATATTATTTTTTTATTTTTTTTCCCAGTTGGCAAGATCCAGAGTAGCGAGCATAACCTAACAATTTATGAAAATGGTAACTATTTTCAGGGATAACCACTACTAAACGAACTAAATAGAATTTGTCTTAATTCACATTATACATAAACTAGTAGTAAAAGTATCCATGACAAGTATTATTTTAATCCTCCTAGCTGTTAACAGATTCTTGATAAGACCGTTGCCGTGCAGTTACTATTAGGATCAAGATGACAAGACGTGTAATCCCTCGCGATGCTCCTACCCTGGCCTATTAAAATATTTTTAAATCTCTAATGAATTTACGAAATTTCAAAAAGAAATAAATGATATAATCTGATATGAAGTATGAACAAATATGCATGTAACCAAGGCTAACGGATAGCGATCGGTTACAAGCCGACTTGTCATTGACGAGAGAGCATACCAAAAATTTTGAATTTCTTTCGATTACATGCAAGTTTTATAAACGTGTGCTGAGTTGCTACGTGTCCATATGGATGATAAATTACTTTTTCATGAATTATGACAAAAAGGTGCCGCTCTCGCATCAATATAAACAAAAAATATATATTTCATGAAAAACAAACGTTTGGTTATTCGCTGATTGTAAAAAAGATGCTAATATTTGAAATACCGATACATGAACGACGAAAAGCTCATTGGCCACTTATAAGATACCAATGTGGCTCACAACTTACAAGTGAAGTGTTCAGTGGGGGCTCATCTATACAAGCCTTTAGAACCACTCGTGTCGTATAGGCACTGCCGTCCGTTCGGCGTCAATAAATATACATTTATTGTGTTGAGACAAGTTGGTTCAAAGGAGCTCATGTCGCGACATCAATAGCTGGCCACGGGTCGAGTGAAGTGTATAATGAAGTATCGGTGGTAGTTATTGATGTCGCGGTGTAGCGGCGGCGCGCGGTGTTAGCCTCCTGGATGTAGCGCGCCCCCTTCGCTCTCTCGCCGTGGCGCCGCCGCACTCTATACGTTTCCTAACAATAACAATTGTTACAAAACATTCCCATCTTCATCCTTGATGTTCTGGACAATCCATCAAGTGCTTAGGCACATTACATTACGATTGATCGCTAATCAAACATAACATTATATGCAACTTGAATCTAGTTTTCTTTTTTTTTTGTATTTTCTAACTTTTTTATCGTGGTATCTTTTAGCGAATATCGTTAATGCAATAAGTACAATATAATATGAACTTATGACAGAAAAAAAAGATGATAAAGATAATGTGACACAAAAAATGAACGTGAATTAGTTGTATGAGTTTAAAATACCCAACCGCACTAGTGATGTAACTTTAGATAAATGGTAAATGACATTGATTCCAGCATCTGAAATATCGCAACAGGTAAACTGATGACGTCCGTCTACTTACAAAAAGAGCACTTACAAACACTTCAGATAACGAAATCAACAACGAAATTCGCGAACATATAATAATACAGTTTAAAAAGAACTGAAAATTACTATACATTAATTTCACAATATACTAAATATATATACAATGATAGCCTTTCCATTGTAAAGTTCCGAGTAATATTTTTTTGGCTTTTTCGTTTTCAGTTATTACAAACAGAAGTAAACCACACTACATAAAATAAATATACAAAACACGACACATAAAATAGCAAAGTCTTGCATGAATATTAAATTTTATGATATCATAACTAGAAAAGGCTTTCATGAAATAAATAGGTAACCGCGGCGGCGCTTGTCCGCGTCGGAGCCCAAGCCATCCGAGCGACCTCGCCGCCGCGACCATCAAATTATAAAAAGAATATGACATTACACTTCTTACGTTTTACATGAACTATAATAACAGTTACGCCTAGAAGAACTGTTACAATCCACATTCGGAGCTCGCCACAACACGCGGCTCGGTCGAGCGCCTCTACTCCATATAAAGCGGCCACTCAAATAAATCGCCGCGTGTAAAACTTAGACAACTTAGCGCACTCCTCGCGCACTATAATGTACCAACAGAAAACAGAACAATTCACCGTATAGAATTTAGAATGAATTTAGATTGCCAAAACGTAAACGAAAATACTAACAAAAATTAAAAAAAAATACCTGTTCTACCTACACTTTAACAAATTATTATCAAACGATTAGGGACGATATTATTGTAAGAATTATATTAGAATCGTCCTATCGTGCTCGCGGTGGAATGCTCGCGCTCGCTACTGGGACCCGACGTGCGCGAAACCAACGGATGCGTCTTTTGATAAAGTATATCTTATTTAAACATACATATGTTTGCGATTTTTAAATTCACGCACGAGAAAACTATAACAAATTTTAATAACAATACAAAACAATACGTACTCACACAGAGACCGTAGTGCCGGGCGAGAGCATTCCACCGAGCATAACTACATCAATATGAAATCTCTACAAGGAAAATATTCAACTAAAATTACGTTACATTATAAACTCTCCACTCGATATCTACAATCATAAGATATGTCAGCACGTGTAGCCGTTTTCTCTCGTGACTCGCGTCAATCCTCCCGGAGAACGTAACGTTTTTATAAGGCTTCGCTAATTAATCCTATCGATATTATTGCTAATTTATCACGCTAATGCCGTCCGAAAGCGCAGTCGGGGCTCGACCTCTCGAGAATCGGCGCGACGAAATCGTGATCTCAGACAGGTAAAAACAAGACGTAAACTCGGGCACCACGCACACTCGGAACAATAGCGGCGGCGCACTAGCGCGTGAGCGGGCGGTCCAGCGCCAGCGCGCAGCACGGCAGGAAGCGCGCGTGCGGGTGCGTGCAGGCCGCCGCGCAGCGCAGCGCCGCGCTGTGTCGCCGCTTGCGGTCCGCGCGCGCCGCCGCCTCCGCCGCCGCGCTGATGTCCGACAGCAGCTCCTCCCACTCGGCCGGGTCGGGCGGCGGCGCGGGCGCGGCGGCGGGCGGCGGCGCGGCGCACGCGGGACACACGGCCGCCGCGCCCCACACCGGGTCCCCGCCGGCGCCGCCGCGCATCTTCTTGGCGGCGCGGCCGCACTCCTCGCAGGGCCACGCGGCGGCAGGCGGCGGGCGCTCGGTCTGCGCGGCGGCGTCGCGCTGCCGCACGGGGAAGCGCAGGCGCAGGCCGGAGTCCTCGAGGTCGGGGCAGCGCTGCGCGGCCGTGAGGTTGAGGCGGCCGTAGTGGATGGTGCGCGCGGCGCGGTACTCGAGGTACAGCTCGGCGGCGGCGCCCACGTACACGGCGCCGGAGGGGCTGCGACGCTCCTCGACGGGGTCGAGGTCGCCGCGGATGTCGAACGTGTCTCCGTCGGCGTAGCGCGCGGGCTCGGCGTCGGGCTCGCGGCGGATGGGGCGGAAGTGCGTGCGCGCCGAGGTGAGCAGGTCTTCTCGCTCGACAGACTCTGGGGGCGGGGGCGGGCGCGGGGGCGGCGGCGGGTCGCGGGGGCGATGTCTCCGCGGCGGCACCTCGACGAAGCCGCTCGTGTCGCGGCTGTGGTTGATGGCGGTGAAGGAGCGCATCGTGCCGGCGACGGCGGCGAGAGCCTCGTAGATGTCGTCGCCCTCGTACAGCGCGAAAGATTCGAGTTCGACCGGGACGGGCGGTTCGGGGTCGGCGAGGTTGAGCGGCCTGAATCGTTCGGGCAGCGCGGAGACGGCGCAGGAGGCGGAGTCGTCGCGGCGGGGCGGCGGCGGGGGGCGGGGGATGACGCTCGCGCACTCGTGCTCGGGTCGGCTGCATTTTTCGACCGGCGCCTTGGCGAGCAAGTTGTCGGAGGGAGAGGACAGCAAGTCGTGAAAGTCGATCGGCAAGTCTTGGTACTCGTCGTCGGGGGTGTTCTGATCCTTGGCCCAGAGCGCCTCGATGCTGCGGTCGAACTTGGCCTCGAACTTGGCGTAGAGCTCCTCATCGGTGGGCGTGAGTGCGCGCGGCTCCAGGTCCCCGGACAGGATCCAGTCGGCGTCGAGGTCGAGGCCGTCGTCCCAGTCGGGCACGGCGTTGTCCTGGGCCGCGAGCTTGGCGCCGGTGTCGCGGATCTCGTCCGTCACGGTGTTCTCGCAGGTGCCGTAGCCCTCGTCCAGAGCTATCGCCCGGATGAACTCCTTCACGGGATCTTGGTTCTCCATGTCCCAGACTCCTTCGTACGTGACCCACTCGGGCAGATTGTCCTTGCTGTCGAAGGACCTACTGTAGCTGTTGCACCTCTTCCTGTTCCTCTTCTGTCCGTGGTAGGAGTTTCGTCGCTCCTTGCCAGTTGAGAGTTTCTTATTTCTCAGATTCCAGTCTTTGGGCGGTGACAGTTCGCATTGCATTTTGACTTCGGGCTCAGCTGTTGACTTGCGACACCACAAAGGGGGTGGAAGATAGTACTGCAATGGTGACTCTTTACCTTTCTTTAGAGCCGGAAATGCAGCGTAATATCTTCGTACAGCCTCTGCTTGTTCAATTGAACACGTTGGCATACCTACGCGTGAAGCGCTCTCCTGATCCTTAAGTCTTGTGCACAGCTGGTCAACAATTTTACCAATATTTAGTTCCTGAAAATAATGAAACATTCATTTAATATTCGAGCAATTAACACAACCAGGAAATTAAGCAAAAACAATTGATTTAAATATTTACTATGATAGGCAATTAATTATTTTAGAATAAATATGGGGCATAATAATAAAATCTTTGTTAGCACTCTCTTCCTTAAAAAATTCATTATATTTATAACCTGAATAATATGAACTATAAAAGCATTATATTACTTATATTTTTATATCCTATGATGTAGAAAACAATCAGGAAACAATAAAAATAAATTAAATCAAAGCAATTAATCTACTTATAGAGGAAACAAAATCAACAGAATATTTGTAAACTCAAAAGGAGGAAAGAATAATAAAACCAAATGGATAGTTACAAAAATTATATGTATGTAAAATAAACTATGGGAAAATCATGTAAATAAATTGGTAATGTGTAGGCAATAATATGATAAAGGAAAATGCAGTATTCCTAAAACATTATGCAAACCAAAGAGGGGTATTAAAGACAAGTGCAATTGTCTTACAGGCAACATTTGTTTACGAGGTAATACACTACATTAAATTTTGATCTAATTTATCACTGACATATTAAGGTGTATTTACCTTGAATTCACTGGTTTGTGAACATTATACTGAGGCCAAATATTTGCACAAATCATCCCGCAATCAACATTCATGTTGCCTATAAAATATTTGAAAGTGGTATAAATGTTAAACCGACCTTCTTGTAAGGATTCTTATAATTGTTAAACGTCTTCATTTTAATTTTCCCCCTGTTATGTTCACTGTCCAGTGTTACTGAGCACTGCATTTCGTCTTGACAGTGAGAAAAAACAATCATTAGTTAAGTGCCCTATTACTTATTTGCTCACTAATAAGCTAATATACACATCTAAATGTTACTTTCATAGCCATTGCTGATTAGCAAGTCGTTAGTAAAAAATACATTAATGTTTAACATAATATTCTCCCCTAACAACCATGATGTTTAATATTTGTGGCCATTAAGGTAATTAGTTGTAACCAGAATAATGAAATATGTCTCATTTTCCATTCTTTGGCCTATAGTAAATCTAAACAAAGTTTTGTAATCAGGTGCCCGATGATAAACACAATTGTTTACACTAGTGCCTAGCGCGCTGATAGCAGGTAGCAGACGTGATGCGTGGGGCTCAGTGCTTACCTTTTGGAGCGTGTTGATATCAGATGACGGAGTGTGGAGTGTTTAGAAGTTCTCTCGACGTGGCAGGCCCGCAGGCAGACGCCCGGCTCTCTCTCTTATGTTTACGCATGCTGCCCTTGATAGTGTCTGTCGGATGTGAACACCATCATCGTGCATAATAATCGTGAGTCCATTTTTCAATCGCCGTGGGCCGTGTGTAATTAATCGATCCTTTATAATTTCGTGTTACTAATACATTATTCCTTATTTCTTTGGCCTGTTCTTTGCTAGTGGGTCGATTATATTTCTAATGCACCGTTCGTCCTCTAATTATATTTTCGCAATCGCATTGTCACTAGCTAATAACGAATGACGCACTTCGTGCACCCCTTACTTCTGCAAAAAGGTAAACGTTGTATTATTACGATGATGCGCGATGTTTTCATGCAAAGGTCATTGTGATTTTGTAAGCGCACAAAGAATTTCGTGTGTGCCCATGCCCGCCCCGCCGTGCGCCGTGCTAAATGGGTCGATGGCGCCAAAACGTCACTACATCGAGGGTGAGGACACAGGCACGCACGGAGCCTTCTGCGCGGCTCGCCGCCTACACCAAGTGACACACACTCTAATATCACTCAATCAACAAAGGACAACCCGCGCATGTAAATATTTTATCGTCGTTTTACACTGAGTCATCTCCTCGTAACGTCTACGATACGATGCAATTTCACAAGAAGGCGACAGTAGGCTTGGGCAAAAAATATCGATATATCAAAATATCGATATTTTTTCAGAAAAATATCGATATAAATTAGCGATATTTTTTCCCGCGATATATCAATTTTCGATATTTATTTTCAGATATCAAAATCGATATATTTTTAAGCTCTGCTGTCTGCTCATGCGTCACATCATGTTTTTGACCAATCCGATTTCTTAAAGAAAATATAGGTGGGTCCTCCATCTGGTCCAGACATGAGAAATTATTAAATCTGAACATAGGTTCCAAGCAGTAGCTGTGTCCCCAATGAACTGAAGCAGTATCACTTTTAGAAAGAAAATCTGATCCAATATAGCTGGGTAAATTGTCAACATTACACGCCGGTTCCCTCGGATATCGCTCAAAAATATTTGATTTGTCAAGCATCTTCAGTGTAATCTGAAAGAGTAGCTTCAGTGGTAAATTTGGCTGTGCCAAATGATAGGAGCAGATTAACAGGGGAACACATCAAACAAAGAGTGCTCCTGATGTCAATATCAGACAAATGCTGGTTTGGATAATGTTTTTTTTATTTTGTTTCTTTTTTTATGTCGAGCATTTCGATTTTTTTAAATAATAAAACTTATGTTGAAACAGGCCAGATGTGTATTTGCTTTAAAATTCCGATAATTTTGGCAATTTTTATAAATAATTGCAAATTGGGCAAAAAATATCGATATATCGAAATATCGATATTTTTTGGGCGATATATATCGATATCTTTGAAAAATATCGATACGATAAATATCGATATATTTTTTCCATTTGCCCATCCCTAGGCGACAGTATTACATGATGCACTTTCACTGAGGACGCGCAACGTACTTCCGCGTCGACACATTAAAACAATTACAAATAACAAAAACTACTCACCTGTAACAGTATTTACGGGGTTAAATTACCATGTTATATCAATACACACACACCCCACATGAAAAAAACATGGCAGCCGCAAAGAGCGAGTGAGAGTCAAAAAATTATTTTATTTTGCGCAACTCCGTCAAAAGATCTTAATGACGTCTACTTATTAACCAATGGCTGCGCTTCGATATTCAAAATCATCCAAGATGGCCGACTGAGTGTCTGTGATTACACTTTTTGCATCTTGTGATTCGTTGAATTATTATGATTGGCCAACTTACTTCGACGATGTCGAGAAACGGCCAATGAACAGCCGCGGATGAAAGTGCTATAGACAATATTTCCCGCCACTGATACCCGCGAACATTTAAATTCAAATCGCAAACGGGCTGATAAAAACAGTGCATTGCCACGAAGAGAAAAAAAAATGGGCTGTTGTGCATTGCCACGAAGGAAAAATAAATAAATGGGCATCATGGTACTTTTAAAGAAACAATAATATTTTATCGTATTGATTAGCACTACATACGGTATATTGTACAAATATTTATTAGCTTTTGTTGAAATCAGGTTGCAATAAAAGCTAATAATTTATTCGTTTATTACTCTTTGACAGCCTCCATGACGCAGTTGGTTAGACGGTTGTAATACCCGCCACCTGTGAAACGAGAGGCTGCGTGTTCGATTCCCGCACCGTTTTTGTGTTTACGAGACCGAAAAGTCTCTCGTAGTTTCTTACACCCACGACACAAGACTTGATCTTAGTGTGGGGTCAGGACTATGTTTGCGACTGCTGGATGTTTTTATTCATTATCTTAATAAACAATTTAATTGTTGTCATTCGTATACTAAATAACACGCATCGTATTTTAAATAACATGTATTTTTAATTGGAAAGGAAGGGTTTAGACAATGCATAACCCACCACGCTTGTCTAGTGCGGGTTGGTAGGTAGCCAGAGGCTCGATTGTTGGTCGGAAGGGTGCACAGCGTGCAGGTGAGGTTGGCCTAGATCCCAAAGATGTTGGTAGGACCCCTTACATAGTGGCTCCCCAGTAGCCGAAACCGACTACGCACTAGGCCTAGAAGATGACGAACTCTTAGCATCTGACTGAAAGGAGGGAGTACTTTGCCCAGCAGTGGGAATTAAAGGGTTAAAATAAAATACAAATGGATGGTATAATTTTTTTATTGCAATAATGGCGAGAAAAACATGCCGTTCGTCTGATGGGATGCGATATGGCCGTTCATGAACAGTAGCAATGCCAAACAAAGCCATGAATTCCAAAGCAATGCTTGGCATTTCACTGCGCTCGCCATCCTAAGACATAAGATGTTAAGTTTCAATTTATTTCTGATATGTCTAATAGTTACTCTGGCTACAATGTTTTTCAAACCGGAACACAACAGTGCATTTATACTGCTGTTTGGTGGGAGAAACAGACATTGCGGTTGGTACCTATTACCTACTGGCGGCCTCTCACACATGAGTCCTACCACTAGTATTTTACCTTGCTTACTTTGTACTTGATACTTATGTGTGTTGATCATATTGTGCAATAATTTTCGCATATTTTACTCCCAATAGAGAGAAAATGATTTTACTAGAAGCAATTTAACTACTAGATAGGTAATTTTATTTGTCACAATTTATATTATTAATGGATGTGGTTATTAAGTACAAACTGGTTGTTGATAAAATAAAAAAATATGTTATGCTAGTTACACATTTAATATAATATTAAAATGAATTTAAAACACTTACAAATACATTGAACAATAATAAAATATGGGTATGTAATAAAATCATCAAAGTTTTGAAGATGTTTTGTGGTTCCGCAGTAAATTGCAAGTTATTAATTTAGGTTATTAGTTTTAAATAAGGTGATCTTAAATTAAGTGTAAAAAAATCTATTAAATTAAAGAATGCAGGGTGTGGGGATTTTAACCTCATAATGTATAAAAAGATAAATGTAATCATTGTACACGTGAATATTATCTTATCATATGTAAATAAAACAACTTCTCCATTATCGATCTGTTTATTTTCTTATTTTTTAAGACATGTCGCACATCGAATTCAAGTAAATCAATGTATTTTATAGCACTGATTACCGAAACAGTATATTTCACTGTGAGATAACTGAAATAAGCCTTTTAAATTAAATTGTAGGCGTCTTCTAGTATAGCAGTACTCACTGAAGTGATAACATTCATGCATCAATACGTGAATCAAAGTTATATATTGATATTTCAAATATCTACACACATAAATGTGTTAAAATACCTCTACATTGCTCATATCAATTCAAAATTGTAAAACAAACAGGCGTCAACAATTTGTGCTTGAGATGCATCAAACTACTAAAACATAATACATAAAATAAAACTTACAACTGAATAGCGATCACAGAAATGCATAAACAATACAAATAAACCTCTGAAATCTAAATAAACCAGAAATAAATTAAAAATACAATGTGTCGTGGACACGGGACGATAAATAAGTTTTGTACGCCGATGCAAAGTTCAAGGTTGACTATTATTTACATATTCATGTGTGATTGATTATATGTTTACAAAAATGCTTATTGTCGTTACATACGTGTTACACATGTAAAATTAATTGTATAGTAAATAAGGATGTGTTATCTCTGAGTACGTAAGTTATACAACAGCTAGTTTAAATCGTTCGAAACATTCTAACGCTTTATGACGTAATGAGCGAAAGTGAACACTGGAGCCTCTCAATACCTAATCAATATAACTCTTAATTTATTAAGCAATTTTATAGATAAATAAAACATTACGTTCGTTGCTACAATATTATTTTAATAATTGTTGAAGCTTTGTTTCAAACTGTAATTAATTGAAAAATATATTTTTTTCTGAGGCTGTATAATTTGTAATCCTTATCTAAATGGACCTAAACATTGATTGATGTATGATTGTGTATAAATGAAGCAATTGTATGACATTCACAATCAATGAGAATTTAAACGTCCGAATAATAAAAAATCCTAACTATATTTAATAGCACTGTTATTTTGTGCTTCAAAAGCTTTTTCAGCGACATTAATTAAAGCGTACTTTGACCGACTTAGTATTCCCAAATAGATACATTTTTAATATTAAATTATGGTGATCGACATTACCAACCATCGCGCATTACGTCACACCGCATAATATTCAAATAACTACATAGGTACGCCCAACGCCATCGTTGCCAATTTATGTCGCCGTAAACCGACAGGAAGGCGAAAACAGCCGACATAACGCATACATAGTACTAAAGTGACCGAATACAATGAATAGAGACTTGATTAATTATATTTTATTTTTTTATTACATAATAGCGGCCTGGCCCAGGTTAGCCCGGGTGCGTATAGATTTTTCTACAATAATATGCACGTATTATACACATAAACCTTCCTCTTGAATCACTCTATCTATTTAAAAAAACCGCATCAAAATCCGTTGCGTAGTTTTAAAGATTTAAGCATACAAAGGGACATAGGGACAGAGAAAGCGACTTTGTTTTATACTATGTAGTGAAGTCCGGCAAACGAGCAGACAGCTCACCTGATGGTATGTGAACACTGCCCTCTATGAAAATTCATAATGCTTATATAATGGATGGATGGAATGGAAGAGGAAAAGGGTATTGGGCATCCGGTAAAGATATATAATAAATATAATTTTATGCAAAATATTATATCTTTGTATACCATTGCCCAGTAGTGAGCTTCAGCGTACTGTATAATAAGTATTGGCCGTTCTTATCAATAACGGGTATACAAAGACTGAACCCGAAAAGTGACATTTGCATGTGCCACAGTTTATCCAGCATAGTTTTAAATCTATTTCAATATTCTAAGAAGAATATAAAGCAATTTAGTCTTGATATTTCTGTAAACAGCTGGAGTAATTTTAAAAGTTTTTGTATAATGGCAATAAAACTATTCGTTATTCGGTCACTATAATACTAATCTTGGGACAAGACAAATGTATGTATACATTTGGCCAGTAAAGCTTGTTCAGTGGCTCTCGGGCCGTTTACTGCTCTCCTCCGGCTTGGTGACGATGCCTTCGCCCTTGGGCATGGGTCGTTCCTCTCCAAATTTCTCCACAGCTTTCTTCATCTCTCGCCTCTTCTGCGCCTCTCGTATAATGTCGAATAAACTCTGCAATTTATACATGTGATTTGTAATTAATTAAATAAATGAAATAAAACCTGCACTCATTTTTGATGTTTATAAAAAGTTATTTTTTATACCATGTTCAATAATTATTTTCGCAGATAGCCTTTTGCATAAATTCTTGATTAATAAAATTAATTAGATAAAGAAGCTATTATACTGTTGGGTTCTGGTAATTTATATTAATATTATGTACATATACATATACCACTAAGTGGACAGTTGACCAAATAGCGAAGTGACTATTCAACATTTACTTATTAGAGGAGTTTTATGCATGGTCAATAAAAATTTAGAGATTCTCAAAAACTGCCTGAATGTCAGTATTGTGACAGTAAAGCGCGAGTCATTGGAATATGGAGAGCGGCAGGGTTTTTTTATGGCACAGGTCCGGCAGGTCAAACAGGTCTCTTGATTGTAGGTGATCACTGCCGTCCATGAACAGTCACAACACTCGGATAATGAATGTGTTGCTAGACCATTAAATCTGAAGAGAGAGGGAATGAAAGTCGAAGAGGTTCGAATACACCTTGTATTTGACAGCTTCCGTGGCACAGTCGGTTAGACGCCGGCCGTGAAACGTCGTGAAACAAATGTTTGTGTGAGACACACATTTTTTTCCGGGTCTGGGTATTTGTGAGACTTAAGTCTCTCGTAGTTCCTGATACCCACGACACAAGACTCCATCTTATAGTGGGGTGAGCTGGTATATACACTGCAGTCTAGGTACATTATCTGCGGATATGAATATTTTACCAACAGGAAATTATGGGGAAAAAATTATGGGTTGGTGCAGAAGGGGTTTAAGTAAGTAGATGGCTGACCTTCCCGTCCGTGTCTTGTCCCCTGTCCTGTTCCTTGGCGGCGCGCGCGGCCTTGTCGAGTGCCTTCTGTATCTTGCTCTCAACCTCGAGGATCTCCTCTTTGTCCAGCAACTCGATCAGCTCGGCCATTTGCTTCTCAGATAAGTTCACGTTCTCGTTGCCTATTATTTCTAACATCTGGAAATAGCAAAAATATTGTTTAATAAACATTTTAATCTCCAATCGTACTGTCGATTGTAGAGGAGGTCCGTGCCCTGCAGTGGGACGTATATGGGCTGATACAGAAAAATTTAAAATTCTCTGAAGTGTATACGAATTGATATGAAACACTAGTGAATATGTTGTCAACAGTGGTACAATTTAAAAATGTTCTTAATTTAATTACACCACAACAGAACACTGAAAAGTCTCGTGGTTCCTGATACCCACAAAACAAGACTCGATTTTATTGTGGGATCAAGACTATGTCCTGTGTGTGTGTCCTATGTACTGTTGAGTGTATTCACGGAATAGAAAAAACAAGTGGAAGTGACATTAACTTCCATTTCAATGAAAACCGCTGTCGCCAAACAGCAGTGTTAATGCACTGTTGTGTTTCGGTTAGAAAACGTTGTAGCCAGAGTAACTACTGGACATATTGAGACTTAGCATCTTATGTCTCAGGATGGCGAGCGCAGTGGAATGCCAATAATTGCCAAGCACTATAATGTAATAATTCATTGTGTAGTTTGGTTTGCTACTGACCATGAGCGGTCGTATCGCTTATCACCAGGCGAATGGCATGATCGCTTCGCCATTCATTTAAATAAAAAAAATCCATTAGCTATTCGGTCAATTCCAGAAAATGTGCACCAACACTAACCTTCAAAACATCATCAATCTTGAGTTGTCCGTCAAAGTCATCATCAAGGCGGCCTAACACGTCCTGTATGAGCTTCAGCTTGGCCTCATCGGGCACTTTCTGCAAGCTCTTAATGGAATGCATCAGTTCATCAATCTGTATCAGTTGCTCTTTGGCCTTTTGCGGCTCTGACTTGGTCTGTTCTAGAGTGGTCTTTAGGGCTTTCTCTTTGCTCTCTAGTTCGACCAGGGCTGCGTCCAGCTTGCTTATCATGTTGTTCACTGCCCGGTATAATCTGAAAAATACAAATTAATTTATTATGCGATTGACAGCCTCCGTGGTGCAGTTGGTTAAACGCCGGCTGTGAAACGGGAGGCCACGGGTTTGATCCCCGCAGCGAAACAAATATTTGTGTGAATCACAGGTATTTGTATCGGGTCTGGGTGTTTGTGAGACCGAAAAGTCTCTCGTAGTTCCTGATACCCACGACACAAGACTCGATCTTAGTGTGGGGTCAGGACTGTGTATGTGACTGTTGGGTATATTTATTTATTATTACTTGTACAGTCTTAATCAGACTTATGATATAAATCTTGTTTTGTATGTGCCAGAAAGTGCAAAAAACTCTTCATGGTAACAGAGGCATAAAATATACTCATGGATCATTAAAACTATACAAACTACGCCAAGGAGGCTGTCAGATAATTATATCTATACTTCTATAATAGAGCTGAATAGTTTCTTTGTTTGTTTGTTACTGCTAATCTTAGGAACTACTGTTTCGAATCTGTATCTGATAAATTTCTTTGTTTTGGGAGATATTTTTAAATGTACATTTTTAGGGCATCATATCTCTGTATTTATCAAGGTTGTTTTGATAAATCAGATTATTGAGCACCTAATTTATTTTTACACGCTTTTTATTAGCTTCACCTGTATGTTTGTATGTTTGTATGTTTGTTTGTAACCGACTTCTTTGGGCGCGATTTTGACCCACTTTAAACGGCCAGATTTCGTTCAAATTTTGCACACCTGTCAAAGACCGATGACAATACAATAATTCGATTAAAATATATAATTATCCTGATTAAATTCGCCAGGATTAATTATTCTTATAATTGATGACCATTGCTACTGACCACTAGGTGGCGTGTACACTACTGACTAATAGATGGCGTGATCACGTCAATCAAGAAGCTTATACCCAAATGGAGATTGCATTCCGTATATAAAAGTGAAGCACAAAAATTTGACCTCGAATGACGTTGCGACTGATTGCTATCCTTTTCTTTCGAGTGACAATGAATGAAAATGACTTTTTGTTCATTCATTGTCACGCGAAAGAAAAGGATAGCAATCAGTCGCAACGTCATTTGAGGTCAAATTTTTGTGCTTCACTTTTATATACGGAATGCAATCTCCATTTGGGTATAAGCTTCTTGACGTCAGTAATGCATGTTTGCACTATTCATCGCTAGATGGCGTTAACATTGTATTCTTCAAGTGTCAAGTGTTACTACTGACCAACAGATGGCGTTATTGACTGGAAATACATCCGCAAATGGATGTTTTTAGTCAAAACAATTAAATAATAGTTAAAAAAAACTAAAATACACGCTTTAATAAGATATACAACTAAAAAAGTAAAAATAATTGATACTGAATTTAAGATAAGAAAATGGAGTAAAATACATATATTTTATTGTTACAAAGCGTGGGGTGTTTACAACAATTACTTATCCTCCTGCACCCCACGCTTTGTAACAATAAAATATATGTATTTTACTCCATTTTCTTATCTTAAATTCAGTATCAATTATTTTTACTTTTTTAGTTGTATATCTTATTAAAGCGTGTATTTTAGTTTTTTTTAACTATTATTTAATTAAAGCTACACAATAACGCCTGTCATTTACATCAGCTGTTATTCCATTATCTGAATACCTATTTGTATAAACATTTAAATAAATTATCTGTTTTATCAGTCCAAACGTTAAGCTACCTTAAATATTTTTTTCCTTTGTAGTAATTTTTATTTTTAGACTGTAGAAGTAGCTCAATAAGACAATAAACGTTATCTAGATGGTTCATGGTAGTCATGAGAACATTAAACTATATTAAAATTGCTGTATTTCCAATTAAAATTCTCTAAAATTAATAAATTTAAATGAGAAAATAATATACATAGTCAAAAGTAGATAGTTCGTATATTATCTCGTGTTGCGAATATTAGGAACTACAAGAGACTTTTTGACCTCACAAACACCCAGAGCCGAAACAAATACCTGTGAATTATACAAATATTTGTCTCGCTGCGGTGATAAAACCCGCGGCCTCTCATTTCACCATTGCACCACGGAAGCTGTCACCATTATTTTTGGTGCCCAAAATACAAACTGCTGACCCTATGGCCCTGCGCAGACGACAGACTATCCGTGACGCACTTTTTAGTCTGTGAAAATAGAACCTATGCAATTATATGCAGTAACGCACACGACGCGCAAAAAGTCCGACGCACAAAAAATCCGTGTAATTCGGGCAGACCGCACCGCGCCGCGGCGCGCCGCTCCGCACAAAAGTGTGTGAAAAAAATTGAACGTTTGCTTCAACGCGCGCTAACGCAGACGGCGCACTCTTTAGTCGGCAATCTCCATTTGCTAGGGGTGGGTGGACGTAACGCACGCGATCTATTATCATGGCGCCAGAGGTCGATGTAACTATGTTAATTCAAGAAATACAAAACAGACCAGCAATTTATGATACTTCTAAGGCAAAATATCATGATAGACATTTAAAAAGAAAAATGTGGGAATGTGGGAGTCAAAGCAGGTCTCAAAATAAATAGCAACTCATCAAATGTAGGAACAGACATTTTATAAAATTTGAAAAAAATTGCCGGATGTTTTTTCAGAATTGAATGTTTAGTATGGAACTGTCCCTTCAGTAATCTTTCCGAAAGTATAGAATGTACCCAAAATTCTCTATTTCTTCTTCTTTTTCTGTACTTCATGTACAAAATAATACTTCGCGATCTCTGCACGATTTCCATAGCGTCTACGTCCCTACAGCTCTGCCGACAAAATGATCGAAGATGTGCGTCGTGTGCGTTGAGTCTGTGAAAAATCCGCGACCGACTTTTTGCGCGCCATGCAGACTTTTTGTGCGCCGCAGACTCGATCGCACAAAAAGTGTGCCGTCTGCGCAGGGCCTATTGGTTATTTCGTTCCAGTTCATATTTTCATATCTTCTATCTTATTATTTATTTCTGTTTGACTTCTGATATGTACTTTACAAGTATCTTATATATGATGGTTACATTCAACCGTTGTATCTGTCTAGTCATTATAAAATAAATTGAGAATAGCCTTTATTCTACCACAATTAACAATCATTAAAACATATTTGATGATTGTCTTGTGGTTAGGGGACATAAAATTTCCACCACATTATCCCCTGCATATTTCACCATAATATTTAAATTGTAATTACCTTCGTGCGCCTTTAGTGAGTTTGATGTCAGCCTGTTTAGTCTTGACAATCTCTTGCATCTCCTTCACATCTTCACTGTAGTCCATGAGCTCAGCTTTCAACTCTTGGATACTTTCTTTCTCGAGTAGCAAGGACTTCTTTTGTTCAGCTGTAAATCAATAGTAACAGTTTAAAATCATTTCAATAATTATATTGGCTGATTGCCGGCTGCGAAATTAGAAGCCATTCGTTCGATTTAGCTCCGAGATAAATGTATGCCGTATTCCAAGACTGTTTAAAACCTTTTAGTTTATCTAAAAGAGCTATTGAATATTTTGTCTTCTTCGCTCTAAATATATTATTAGAAAGGGACAAAACATTCAATAATCAAAATGGATTTTGAAACTATCTACAAATATGATTCTAAAGGTTAGTGAGACAGAAATGTCTCCCGTGGTTTCTGATGACGACTCAACACTTTTATTAGAGTGTGTAGTCAGGACTATGTATGTGGCAATTGGATGTTTATTATGTATTTTAAGGCTCTGGTTATTTACGCATAATTCTATATTTTCTTACACACGAAAGGGTATTGAACTTTTTACTCTATTTGAGACGTAGCCGGTTATAAGCAACTTCAAACTTTGGGACAGTTATTGGCAGAAACGCTCGAAATTTTGGCACCGTCTTTAAATAAAATTAAATGAAAGAAAATTGTCTGATTAAAAGAGAGCACTGAAAAAATAAAATTCAAGAGCAATGGCGAGTGCTTTGCTAGTTTTTTGGATGAGGAGAATGATTGGTCGAAGAGAAAAGGGTAGAGATTATTGAGCCTGTAGACATCTCATTGAACCATAGAAATCAAACAGTTTTCTATGAAATAATTGTACCAACGGGTAGAAACAGCCCATTCATTCTGTCGCCAAATTCACAGCCTGGCTTTAAAATAATAATACATTAAATGGCATAGGCAGTTATGTATCATTAGCTGCCATTATCACATTACCCATCTATATCTAAATTTCTAATTGCATATTCGAATAAGTAACACTGACGTCACTCGATGTTACCAACCAAATATTATTAATGCCTTCTCTTATCATTGAATGTCAAACGTAACAGTTGCGTCGACAGACATATCCAAAAATAACCTATTCATAAGAATTCTTTACAAACGCTTCATGAACTTGAACTTCCGTGTCATTACCCTACGTAAAATGGATTGATGCCAATGTAAACTTACCTAATTTTTCTAAAGCGTCTTCGATCACCTCAATGTCTTTGCCAGACAGTCCCTCTTCAACATTCGGTTTGGGAGAATCTACAGCGATGATTGGCGCCGGGTCAACCATCACAGGCGTAGCTTCTGCGTCGATAATAGGAGCTTTGTCTTTGAGTTCCTCTTTCTCTCTCTTTTTGGCTTCGAGCAACTGCTTCTCTTTTTCGGCTTCTTGCATTTCTTGCTTTTCTTCTTTGATCTTCTCCTCTTCAAGTTTGATAGCCTCTGCTTTGGCCTAAAACGATCGAAACACAGAAATCAGGCTACAAACATTTACGAGTTTTCTTATTACGTGTTTGTTTAGACAATATTCTGTTTTTGTGGCCCTACCTACATACTTACATAATCACATGCCTTTTCTTAAACGGGGTGGGTAGAAGTACAACTAGGATACCCACGTTTCGCCTTGTATTTTCTGTCCAATTGTGTGATAGGGGGTGAGCCTATCGTAATATCAGGCACAAATTCCCAACTCCGGGCTGATAATTAAAAAAAAATCCAAGATCACGTTGCCCGACCCGGGTTCGAACCCGATACCTCAGCTTTGCAATCATAGCGTAGTACCACGTCACCGCGGTACCCCAACTACACATAAGGTACAAAGCTTATAATTATGCTATGCTATATGATTATTTTATACAATAAAAACACCCAACTATCACGTGCATAAATCGATTTAATTCACAGCAAACAACTGTAATGGACTTTGACCACAGAACATATTACGAGGAACATAAGTTTTTTAATTTCATTTCGGCGAGACGAGCGTACCATTCGCTTAATGGTAGCAATATGACCACTCATAGACAGTAGCAAAACCTAATAACACCATGAGTTACAAAGCAATGCTTGGCATTCCACTGCGATCGCCATCCTGATCCTCAGATATTAAGTCTAAATAATAATAGTAGTTACTCTGGCTACAATATCCTTCTAACCGAAACACAACAGTGTATATAAACTGCTGTTTGGCGGGAGAAATAGACATTACGGTGGTACCTACCCAGGCGACTTCTCACATATGAGAGACCTACCACCAGTACAAGTTTACAATTCAAATAATTATTTAACATGTGGGGTTGCGATCCCGTCGTATCTCATTTCCGATTTAATCTCTGAAGCTCAGAGGTTATTGTCAATGTCGTATGTAGAAAGAAGGAAAATTACGCAATAATATCCTTTGTGTAAACAATTAAATAGATTTGTGTTTATACCGAATGACCTTCGAGTGCACGACATACTTGGAAGTAATAAAATGTTATAAAACATTGGTACTGTCACGGTTTTACAAATATGTTACGTGACGTAATACACACCAGCCCATATAATTAATATCCTTTCTTGAACAAAGTGAGTCGATACGACAAAGATAAACTTAGTTCTTAGTCCACTTCGATGACCTAGTGCGAATTGATAGAGTTAACATACTTTGGGAGTTTTTTTTCCTCACGTTATCCTTCATAAGTAAAAATTGACTAGGAACAGGCAAGTTACATTTCAACCAGAGGTATGTGACTTGGTGGATGTGCGTGGTGGCCTGTAGGTAAACGGACTAGACGCGACTGCCACCATGTTCACGGTGGTCGCGGGTTCGAATACACGTAAACTTTCCGGAGTCATGTGTGTATCTGTAGTCAATTACCATGCACTAAAGCTGTGAAGGAAAACATGGTGAAGAAACCTGCATACCATAGCGATTTATAAGAATTTCTATTGTATGTAAGTGCGCCAAGCCGCACTAGGCCAGCGTGGTGGACTATATGGCCTAACCACTCTCAATCATACTCTCGATTGTAGAGGAAGCCCGTGCCCTTCAGTAGAACGTAAATGGGCTAATACAATATTTAACTTATTGTTAGATTTGAACCTGAAACCTCTAATTTGTCACCCCCACTACTAAATAGACCATGAGTCACTTGTAAACTTTATCGCTCAGTTACGTAACACATAGGAAATATTCCTTATTGATATTACGGTTATCCGATGTTCAAGTATAGGTCAAAAGTCTATATAAATTGAGATTAATTATTTACTATCTATTGGATTATATTCATTGTTTGTTGTATCAGAACATTTATATTATTATGTAATCTTATCTCGACGATAAAATAGCACGTTTTAAATTCACTGCATTCAATCTGAAGTCAATAAAATTGGAACGCTAATGCGGAAGTAAAGTTAAGACTCATAGATAAATGATAAGAATTATATTCCTAATTAGATATGTTTAATCATTGGCAAAGAGAAACGTAAATAGATGCGAAAGGCATAAATTAAAATTGTGGCGAATATCTCTTGCACGCACAATATGTGTCCCTTTGTTATAGTGAAAATTATTCTGGGGACAGAGTAAAAACAAATGTCTTACATGGTTTTAAAATAGAGGTAGTTCACTATGTTTAATAAAAAACATTAATTTATAGACAAGACAAGTACCATTGACACAAAATATTTCTGTAAACCAGCATACAAATTGGTTATTATTGAAAAAAGGGCGCAGTGGGAATATCTCCATATCTCTCTTACACGCCCAAAATAAAACGTCTGTGACGTCATATTAAATGTTGTGCATACTTTTGCTATATTTAATAATTATTCACAATAATTTGACATGTTTCTTACTTGATTAAATACTGTATTTACATGTAAATTTCTTTACGTATTGGATTTTAATATAATAAAAAAATGACAACCCTATTAATTTAAAGTAAACTTGGGCGGAATACATGGTCTAAGATCCCGCCATACATCGACCTTCACCGAGATGTTTATTTGATGAAACGTATTTTATATGCAATTTAATATGTCAATAAATATATTGTATAGGGGTTGCCTAGCAAATTTCAGTCCAGAATACGATTAACTAATAATTAAAAAAAAAATTTAAACATTTCACCTGTTTGATTATTAAACAAATTCTATACCAATCGAAAGTATGAAGCCCATAGAATATGCAAACGTTAGGTTGCCTATTTTTTTCCGGTCACAACCCTCAGGTTGCCAGGTATAAACTGGTAAATCGCTACTAGCATTTTGCACCGATCTGATTATTGAATGGAAATTAAATGAAAATAAAGATCATTTTATTACGAACACGGTGGTATAGGGTTGCCTGCGAAAAACCAGTCCCGAATTGCGGTTGTCGAACTTAGAAAAGTGAAATATTGCTCCGAGTGACCATGCCATGCGATAGAAGAGGACACAGCATAGCAGCTGTTCGAAGTCCGCTCATAAAGAAAGAGGGTGCGCATGCTATTTATTCTTGAGAATGAAAAGGACAGCGATAGACTCGTATTTTTTTTTTATTAAAAAAGAAATTGTCAGAGTCCGAGTCATTTCTTTTGGATTATTGTTACCAAATGGTCGTTTTCCCAATAATCAACCAGAAACCGCACCAGAGCCAACAGTTTTTACAAATGTCATCATCAAAATTAATTAAATCATCATCCGAATCACACAAAAAACACTTTTTCGCGATTTTTTTAACAATAAATAGTAGCACGTTTTTTCAATTGCAACTATAATCACAATCTACTCCAAAATGATGCACAGCATATACGAGTCTATCGCTGTCCTTTTCATTCTCAACAATAAATAGCATGCGCACCCTCTTTCTTTAAATGGGCGGACTTCGAACAGCTGCTATGCTGTGTCCTCTTCTATTGCATGGGATGGTCACTCGGAGCAATATTTCACTTTTCTAAATTCGACAACCGCAATTCGGGACTGATTTTTCGCAGGCAACCCTATACCACCGTGTTCGTAATAAAATGATCTTTATTTTCATTTAATTTTCATTCAATAATCAGATCGGTGCAAAATGCTAGAAGCGATTTACCTGTTTATACCTGGCAACCTGAGGGTTGTGACCGGAAAAAAATAGGCAACCTAACGTTTACATATTCTATGGGTTTCATACTTTCGATTGGTATAGAATTTGTTTAATAATCAAACAGGTGAAATGTGTAAAAAAAATTTTTTTTTTTTGATATTTAATTAATCGTATTCTGGACTGAAAGGAGAAGGGGCATCCCAGCCTATCGACCAATAACGACAAGCCATATATCGATGGAAAGGCCTTTTCAGATGCTACAACTTTGTCTATAGCAACAAAATCGAAATCGTTGTATTTTAGAAAATATAGCTACTTAAAGACTGCAGGAAAATCACGCGATAGGGCCTCGCCATAGTGCGCAATAACAACGAGCGATGCGTCATTAGAAAGGTCTTCTGAAATACTATAACTTCTTCTACGGCGGCCAGTATCAAATCTCTGCGTGGAAAAAAATATCGCTGCGTAAAGGTAACGCAAGGATGAAAATATGTATATGGACTCATAGCCAGTTGACCAATAACGACGAGCGATATATCATTCGAAAGCTCTCTTTATTTTCAATAATTTCTTCTTTGCCAAGAAATCCCGATTCGCTGTATTTTAAGAAGTATATCGACATAAAGATATCGCGAGGTTCATATGTATGGACTCAAGCCTATCGACCAATAACGACAAGCTATATATCAATGGAAAGGCCTTTTCAGATGCTACAACTTTGTCTATGGCAACAAAATCTAAATCTTTGTATTTTAGAAAATATAGCTACTTAAAGACTGCAGGAAAATCACGCGATAGGGCCTCGCCATAGTGAGCAATAACAACGAGCGATGCGTCATTAGAAATGTCTTCTGAAACACTATAACTTCTTCTACGGCGGCCAGTATCAAATCTCTGCGTGGAAAAAATATCGCTGCGTAAAGGTAACGCAAGGATGAAAATATGTATATGGACTCATAGCCTATTCACCAATAACGACGAGCGATATATCATTCGAAAGCTCTTTTTATTTTCAATAACTTCTTCTTTGCCAAGAAATCCCGATTCGCTGTATTTAAAGAAGTATATCGACATAAAGATATCGCGAGGCTCATATGTATGGTCTCAAGCCTATTGACCAATAACGACAAGCTATATATCAATGGAAAGGACTTTTTGGGTGCTACAACTTCTTCTACGGCAACAAAATCGAAATCGCTGTATTTTAGAAAATATAGCTACTTAAAGACTGCAGGAAAATCACGCGATAGGGCCTCGCCATAATGAGCAATAACAACGAGCGATGCGTCATTAGAAAGGTCTTCTGAAATACTATAACTTCTTCTACGGCGGCCAGTATCAAATCTCTGGATGGAAACAATTATCGGTGCGTAAAGGTAACGCAAGGATGAAAATATACATATGGACGCATAGCCTGTTGGACCCCACACGGGATTTGAACCAGAGGCCTCCGCTTTGCAATTATACCATAGTACAACTACGCCACCTAAGCAGTTCATACCTACTTAATGTCCACATATTATTTGTTTTTCTATTTTAAATAGTTTTTGTTTTTTTTCTAAGAGCCCTCCGGATTGGATTATTAAGAAAGTTGACAATAATTGACGTCACTGGCAAATGAACACATATCACTACAAAAATATCTTAATTATAAACATAAATGTCGCGCAAAATCCTCCTTGGACAACTTCTGACCAATACCTGGATTGAATTTATCGTATTTCATCTTATCACACGCACATAACAGTGTATATTAACGTTATGTAGTACGCTTCGTTTGTTATTATTTCCCACTATGCCGAGGCCCTTTTGCGTGATTTTCGTGCAGTTTTTAAGTAGCACCATTTTTTAAAATAAAGTGATTTGAGTTTTATTTTCATAAAAGAAGTTGTAGCACTCGAAAAGACCTTTCCATTGACATATCGCTCGTCGTTATTGGTCGATAGGCTTGAGTCCATACATATGAGCGTCGCGATATCTTTATTTCGATATATTTCTTTTCATACAGCGAATCAGGATTTCTTGGCAAAGAAGAAGTTATTGAAAATAAAGAGAGCTTTCCAATGATATATCGTTCGTCGTTATTGGTCAATTGGCTATGAGTCCGTATACATATTTTCATCCTTGCGTTACCTTTACGCAGCGATATTTTTTTCTACGCAGAGATTTGATACTGGCCGCCGTAAAAGAAGTTATAGTATTTCAGAAGACCTTTCTAATGATGTATCGCTTGTTGTTATTGCTCACTATATCGAGGCCCTTTCGCGTGATTTTCCTGCAGTCTTTAAGTAGCTATATTTTCTAAAATACAGCGATTTCGATTTTGTTGCCGTAGAAGAAGTTGTAGCACCCAAAAAGTCCTTTCCATTGATATATAGCTTGTCGTTATTGGTCAATAGGCTTGAGTCCATACATATGAGCCTCGCGATATCTTTATGTCGATATACTTCTTTAAATACAGCGAATCGGGATTTCTTGGCAAAGAAGAAGTTATTGAAAATAAAGAGAGCTTTCGAATGATATATCGCTTGTCGTTATTGGTCAACTGGCTATGAGTCCATATACATATTTTCATCCTTGCGTTACCTTTACGCAGCGATATTTTTTTCTACGCAGAGATTTGATGCTGGCCGCCGTAGAAGAAGTTATAGTGTTTCAGAAGACCTTTCTAATAACGCATCGCTCGTTGTTATTGCTCACTATGGCGAGGCCCTTTCGCGTGATTTTCCTGCAGTCTTTAAGTAGCTATATTTTCTAAAATACAGCTATTTCGGTTTGGTTGCCATAGAAAAAGTTGTAGCATCTGAAAATATCTTTCCATTGACATATCGCTTGTCGTTATTGGTCGATAGGCTGGAGTCCATACATGTTTGCCCCTTCTCCTTTGCAAGGCAACCCATATACAATATATTTATTGACATATTAAATTGCATATAAAATACGTTTCATCAAATAAACATCTCGGTGAAGGTCGATGTATGGCGGGATCCTATACTAACAGTATGTGATGTTTTATATTATTATTTAGTCATTACTTGTTTTGTAGCTATACAAAGAAAGTTATACGTAAGCTTATTGAAGGTCAAGGTCGATTCATACACGTCATTTAAAAATGAGTTCTTAACAATAAAATTAAAAACCATACCAAGTGTTTGTGTGATTCCCAATGAATAACATTGTATTACGAAAATTAACTGGAGATTTGGTTCTTAGTATTGGGTACTAACAGATTCAGACATTATCACAAAATATGGTCCAGAAAAAAAACAAAATTATAATTTAATGTAATATGAACTTAAGTACCTGCATAAAAAAATTGTTTATCCCTTTCACAGAACAAACCAGGCTGCTAAATAATAATAATAAATAACAACAGTCACATAAATATGTAGTTCTGACCTCACACTAAGATAGAGTCTTGGGTATCAGGATTGAGTCTAAATTTACTTTGAATTAATAGGATTGTTAATTTATTATTTTAACTTTTAACAGAATACTAATACAGTTTAAATTATAAATTGTTTACATACCTTGAAGTCAACTTTGCCTTCCTTTTCACCAATAGCCGCTTTAGTCTGAGTAGCAACTTGTTCTGGCAGAGCAGAAATAGTTGCTTTCAATTTGTATGTGGTTGGAACATGTTCTGGGACCATGAGGGCACGAGACAGAAGCAGTAAAGAGGGTGGCACTTTCTCATTCAATGATAAATCCAGCCAATTCCTTAGTTCTTTACGTAACCTTTCTTCCGATACACCATAAGCCCTCATACCTCTCGCCCTACAAGCTTGCTGCAGCTCACTAAAGTTTAAACTGTCCACACCCTCCTTTGCTATCATTTTGTCATCAGCAGCCAGGGACCGTAGCTTCATTTTCAAATTGAACCTCAACATTGCACTTGTACCAATAGTGGAAACATTCAATACTTTACACAAAGCGACTAAATGCGGTCTTTGTAAAGAGTCCAGAGTTATTTCGTCTTCAAATAGTTTAGAAAACTTCATAATTTCCTCACTTGTAGCAACATCACCAGATGTCCTGATTTTAGTGAAGAAGCTTGAGAACTCTTTCGCTAACTCTGAATGTCGGTTGCTGGCTTGTGGAGCCATCTGATCTAAAGTCTCTTGGAAAAATTTCGCCATCTCTAATTTAACTTTTAAATGCTGTTTGAGTTTTGCCTCTTTTTGACTTCTACTCTCAAATGTTGAAGGTAACATATTTGGAAATAGTTTGATAAACACTGGCAGTGCAAATTCAAGGAATGGTACCACAATAAATATTATAAATGGCACCATACGGAATAAATCACCAACAGTTGTGACCAACAATCTGTGCTCTCGTCGGGTCAATGTGTCTCCTCTCAAAATTCTGATCAGTAATGAAGCGGATATTCTTATTTCAATAAAAAGCAACCTGAAACCGTGGTAGTAGTGTCGTAGCTCATTTATAATTCTCTCTTTCAAGCTTTTCTTTTGCACTTCCTTCTTTGGGAGTTTTTCTTTTTCCTCCATTTCTTTCTTTATTGTCTCCACAGTGGCCTCCACTTTAGAGGAGGGTTTTAAAGGTTCCTTATCAAAGTAGTAATTACTTGTGGAAAATGGTCTCAATATGGGTGGGTAGTGAACCCTTGTATTGAGTGGCTTCTGTGTGATGTCATGTTGGAGTCCAATTGGTCGGGTGGTATAATATGATAGTGACCTTGAAAGGGTTATGTATGGAAAATTTTGATAAGGTCTGTTCTCCCAAAGTAAATCTAGAAAATAAACAAACATTTTATAATTAGGCATT